>OZ008344.1:7070851-7124363 GCA_963931975.1 Cataclysta lemnata | reverse complement strand
GCTCGTGTCCCCGCCGGCCGGCTCGCCGCCCGCCGACCTCGACCTGCTGCCCGCGGGCAAGGGCCTGGCGGGCCGCCCGCGCCGCGGCAGCTCCTCCTCGCTGTCCAACATGATCGAGCCGTACAACCTGCGGCTGGTGCAGCTGGACGGCGGCCGCGCGCTCTGGCGGCAGGACGCGCTGGACGCGGGCCCGCCCTGGCCCTGGCCCTGGGACGACCCCGACTCGGCGGTGTGACTGACGCCCGGTCGCACGCGCATGCCGCGAGTATGATATTCTTCTCTGTGAAAGTACATCGTACGAGACGTAGGTGCTAATGTATGATGCTACATTTTAGTGGTAGGTAGGTAGGTAGGTACTTATATAATTCACAAAAACGAGTGATTGCATTTACATGTAATACCGCACCCAGAATTGTGATATTATAATCTTTAAGTGTACGAAAATATATTTTGTTCTTGGATTTTTACGTTTTTTTTTTTTACAAACTGCCACCACCCCATTGAAACATGGTCAAAATGGACGTCACCCGGCGTTAGGGTTAGGAAGTAAACTAAGAAAAGGCATTATTTCAATCATTATTTATATATTTTACCAACATTTACAGTTATGATTGTAATAAATAACTAAGAAATAACTTAAGTATGTAAGTGAATTAATAATGTTCATGCACTGCTGCAAATGCAATTGCTGTAGGATTACTCCAAAACAAAATTATAACAAGTATAACATGGTTGTGCGATATATTCTCAGAAAACATTTCAGTTTTTTCACTAAAAAATCTGCCACAATAAATTCACTATTCAATTATCAGCTTTCTATATAAAAAATAACACAAAAAAAACAATCACAAATAACATTTAAATATATTCGGAACTAGTTCATATAATTATTATCACAATACAAATGTCACATAAGAAAAATGTTTCAAGTAAACACAATATTTCGCCGTACGTCCTCCAAATAAGGGTACACAAAATGGAAAAAAGAATTGTAAGATTAGTACATATACAAGTGTAGACACCTACGTGACAATATATTTTAGAAATCAAATCTGATGCGACTGAAACGGCCACAAGAAATGAGAGTATTACGAGATCACTAAGCGTATCAATAATTTTAAACTAATTAATATTAAGTAACTTTAATTTGAATAATTGGTACAATTTCAACGAGTGGTCCATCTATTGCTCCTAAAATATATTCCCAAGTGCTATATGGACGTAATTAAGCAGATAGAAATTATTAGACATGAATTTATTCATTCATATTTATACCAAATCACCTTGATTGATTGATTGATAATAAAATAGACTTTTTTGAAAACGTATTTCTACTGCTAACCTTTTATTTAGATAGTTGCTAAACTGCCTAACTCGGTCCATATATCCATGTGTTTTTTTGTATAATAAAATTGTACAATGATACATCTATATTTTAGGAGCACATGAAAGGCAGTGCCGACACGTAACGATCAGTAAAGTTATGTCAGTGATCACAGTCACTGACAAGTACGAATAGCGTCGTACAAAATGTAAGCTACAATATCATTTTTCACTGACACTGATACTTATGATTACTTATTGATCGGCACGTGTCGCCACTAATGTGTGCGGAGAGGCCTGAAGACGATCCACAAAAGTCATTCGAACTATTTCACTATAACGGTTTTAGAAGGTAAATTAATAATATTATTAAGCTTGTATTTGAAAAATATGTTTACACTACTCAAGACACTACATAAAGTCGCTTTGATTATTTTTAATTTGCTTAATTTCGGCATAATAGAGACATTTACTGCAGTAGTTTGGGGTTACAAAGAAAAACGCGTCAGGAAAATTTTGATAAATTATGCCCTGATGCGGGACTCGAAGCCGCGTCTTACTAAATCCTAAGCCACTCGGGCAAGCAACTTGTTGGCGTTAATACACTGGTTTACCGAGTGGAAGTAGCACGACACGGGTTCAACTCATTTAGAACAAATTTTCTGGGTTATTTTTATTTTTTCTATCGTTTATAATAATATTGATACACTAACAAACAAAAAGAGGTTTGGGTTGTTATGGTTGCGTGTCGATTAGATAAAAAATTTCATTACTTCCAGTTTACCAATCGATAACTTATAATTTAAATATCGTTTACCAAATAGGACACATTAGATAAATCAGACTGTAATTGATTAGTAACTACGAAACAGATGTTAAGTAAGGCTTACGTTTTTAAATATTAAAATTATCGTTATTTAAGCTAAACAAATTTCTGAGTTGTGAAACCCATTACGACGTGTCATTATTCTTAATATTTATAAATGCCACTTCTGTTTACTAATATAATAGAGAATATAGTTTCTATGTGAACATTCTTCTAAAACATGTATGAATTGGATTGAAAAGACATTTCATATATTTACTGCGTCCATATCAAAACTGCATAGACTGCATTAACGCAAACAATGTATGTACCTACAAACGATTGTCTATGTGATACAGCTCAAATTACAATAAACGACAGGCTTCGATCATCTACAAAGAGGACAGATAATTATGGTGAGGTCAGCCTCCTAAGTATTTTCACTCTTAAGTACTCCGAAATACCAACGACAGCGCTGCAGCAGATCTAACAGGATTTCATTATGTTACGGAAACAATCCTTATATTATTACTAATCATTGCATAATATAGTACTTGGAATCAGCAAAGATTCCCACAATTTCATTGAACAGACATTCAATTAAAGAAAATATAACAATCATTATGATGCGACTAATTGACAAAGAAACATGTAATAAGAAAAATTGCGAAAAATGATGTCCTGATGTCGTAGGTATTATTACAAATACTGTAGTTAAGCTCGTATTCGGTATGTATACCTACCTCCTTGCCAATGTTGTTTTCTGAAAATTATCTCATTCTCATGAAAAAAAAACCACTATAATGTTTAAATAATAAGCTACCAATGCGTTAATCTTTTTCTAAGGCCAACCGTAAAAGTCATTTTTAGAGTAAACGTTACGCTATAATATAAAATAATCCTGTTCGGCAAACAATATGTGTAATGTTATCATGTGAATCTATTTTATGATAGAAAGGCGGCGGACAGATACCTAAATTTGAGACCTTTCGCAGGAAAGGCTGTCATTAATTTTTAATTGTATAAAAAAATCACAACATTGCATTTTGCCATTTGTAAATATTAGATTACGGTATGAAAATGTGCTAGCCACGTATTTATAGATTATCCCTTAATGTCAACAAAATGAAAACAATAAAATATTCTTAGAATCAGTATAAAAAAACAAAGCATCTACAATGACTACCAATTTTCAAGTATAAAACTAGAATCTCAACCACTAATAGACACACCTCTTATTAAGCATTACCTATGGAGAGTATTTACATAATAAGTTGTGAAATTCGTTTTAGGGTTCATTAACATTTATCAGTTGCAACTTGCAACACTTTCTAGTGCCATTACACTACAAAAATATTTGATAAGATTCATAAAGACCAGAACATTCTTGAACTTCTCCCATACACTGCCAGTCGATCCTATTTATTTCCATAGCATACATCTTGATAATGTCGAAAAACATAACACATTTTTTATACCATAGTGGAATATTCATCATTGATTTTAATACTTTTCATGTCCTGATTGAATGAATAGATTAATAATAAAACTTGCTTAAAACTGTTACATCAAGCTATAAAACCGCTATATAGCGCATTTGAATGGCGTGTTGCATTGCATAGCATGTAATTTGGAGCTATGATTCCACTAGTTACAGTTAAGTTTTCATTTGCTAAACAAATCCTCGTGATTTGTGATGGTTGACAATAGAGACGATAACTCTTGGCATTCCATTTATTCACCGTGCGGGTGCCGGGTCCATAGTGTGGCAAAGATATTTTTATATGACCTGTATGTTGCTGAGATTGGAGGTAGCGTCTTCGATGGCTTTGTCGGGAGGGTCTGGTGCGAGGCGCCGGTTATCGGGCGGGTCAACTGGCTCAGGGGCGGTCATATCTGGTTTAGGAACTTCTGCATCATCATGACTGACGGTGTCTAGATCGGTCGGAGGTGGAGCGGCGGTGAGGGCGCTCCACCAACCCGAGAGAGCGCCTCGGGCCTGAGATAGGGCTCCGCCCACGGCTCGCGATGTTGTCGCCACAGCGCGACCGGTGCTCGCGACCGCTGCTGTCATCTTACGTCCACCTTCTGTTGTCGACATTGTGCTAAAAAAATATCGCAAATTAAGTACCGAGGATTGTTTAATTGATGTAGGTGTTATGAATTCAGTGAATGGCATTTTAAAATACAATTTTTCTGTGGTCACCCTCAAATACTATGTCTCCCGTAAGTGACGGTGTATGATTTAATTTATTTAGGTCACACCTGACCATAAAGTGGACTTTGCCACCCGATGCGCGAACGGAAAAGCCCAACAATGAAAATATACAATGATCTTACCTCGGGCGATAAAAAAGGAAGCCACGTGTCGCATATTTATCGCTAATACTTTCGAACTGTTACATTCTTTATTTTATCGCCCTTGGTATATAATCTACTACATATTATTGTAATATGTAGTTGATTATATTGTTAATTATATATGGGGTAAAATAAAAGTTTATGGTGTGAAAGATGACCACAGGATGTGAGTGTTAACATTAAAAACAATGTATTCTAGTGATTTTAAAGTAAAAGCATTACACTTACTGAGCAAATTTCAATTTCATATCAGCAACTGACAGTTGGCCAGAGAACGGATGTACGGGGGCAAGATTGGCAAATGCTTCAATTTCACCATTGTTTGTGACCTTCAACCAGTGTTCGTAAGCAGGTGTACATTTAAAAGCTGCCATAAATTGTGCATTGTAAGAGTCTAACTCCCTACTGCCTTCTGTAATAAAATAGAAAAATGTATAGATTTTGAACTATATCAATCACATAATAATGTTAAGTAAATATGAGTATAGACCTGGTAATAGAGAAGTCTTTAAAAGATAAATTAGATAACTAGAAAACTGATCTCTGATCCAAGCATCACCCTGCGTCGGTCCATGACGTACCACGTGGTCTGCAAACCTAAGGTCCTCAGTTCCAAGTGCTAGCTGCCTTCTAAGCATCAGATCTGATGTTTCTATCCTCATCTCGTTTAATTCTACAAGTACATCAAACAATTGCCTTTTCTGTTTGAAGAGCACATTAGAGGCACCTACAACAAAACCCTGAACAGCTGGATCAGATAACAAGTCAAGATACTGCAGAGACAGATATGGTAAACATAGATAGCCATCTTCAAATAATGACAAAGGAAAACCACATTCAACTTGATCAATTTGTCCAGTTAAGTTGTATAGGCCATCTACACTCATATCTCTAGCCATAGTTGGACTTTGCTGGGCCTCACTCAATGGCTTCTGTGGCTTGTATTTTTCACCTATACTATGGCATTTCTCTCTTCCAGTGAACTCCTGCCTATCAACAACATCACCAAGAACATTCTCATCAAAACTTTGTCTGCTGACTTTGTCTTTTTCTTCTAGCATATTATTGCTCTCTTTCGGAGACAATTCGTCAATGTGCTCAGATCCATTAACATAAGCTTCCTCCGCTAATTCAGTGTCATCCTCCAAATGACTTTGGTCTTGATCTTCTAAAGTTATTGGTGATAAAGGTCTCGAGAGACTATAACACAAAGAAATAATTTATGTTATTTACAATATAAATGTTAAAATAATGTGTAGTATAATAAAAAAAGCTTTGAAAAGAAAATCCACATCTGGAATTGGGATAAACCTTATTAAACCTATTATTGCTCTCGAGAGTTCCAAATATGAGATGATTAAACCAACTAATCATTAATCATAAATATAGGTTTGTAAACCCTCAACGAAATGATGACATAATTTATTATTAATAATACTGACTCATTTTACCACATTATTTCCAATTTTAAAACTTACACCACATTAGCAGCATGTGTCAAACCATTGTCTAAGCAGCGCGGCATTAGAGAAAGAAGAGACAACAGTGCAGCTGATAGAGTTCCAGCTGGAGATCCATACATCAACACTTTCCTCCTGAGCAATAATAATTTAAATAGAAGTAATGCTTTATGTTTCCAATTTTCTACTAACCGCTGCACAGACAACCCTGAAACCAAAATTTATATGCTTAAATATAACATTTTAGACTTTTGCATTGGGTTATGTGCAGAACTTATAATAACAGAGTTATAACCAGTATCAGCGATGTAAGTTTTTTATTAAAGTTCATAGTCTCACAATAATTACCTATGTTTACCATATGGCAGATTACCATTTTGATTGTTATGATTTGCTATAATTGGTCAATGAATATTGAAAACAATTACTAAAACAATATTTATGATGAATATAATATATACAAAATTAGGTTACATACATTTGTATAAATTAATAGCTCTCCTAAAAACTACTGTGGGATGTATGGAGATGTTTATTTTACCTTCAAATATTTGATCTATTTGCACTGGGCAATTATTAAGATGTCTGTATGCATCTTCTAACAGTTGAGTCTGAGAGAAGTCTCCTTGAAGGAACCAAGCTCTCACCACTAGTTCCAGCTTGACAGCCAACCTCCCAAAAAGTGGGGCTTTGCTTATTACACAGACGCTCTTTTGCACAGAGCTTCGGGTCATATCCTCTGTTTTTTGAACAACTTGCTGAAAATAAATCCCAATATATTGCTATGTAATATAAGATTAATGCTGCTGTACATAACACATAGTTTTTTTTAACCCTTAATTGCCTTGTACAACACCTGCTTGTTAGATTGTGGTAACAATTTTATTCTGCTCTGCCGTAACCACACAGCAAGTTAAATCAATTACTTAATTAATCACAATATAGTTGAATTAGTTACCTCGACCGGAATTTGCCGAAAACACGAAACTCCGTAAACTGTGTGAGCTGGCTCTGACAGCCCAGGTAAATTGAAGTATATAGTATCCGATAAATAATTATGTGAGCCATCTGGTAGGGCCAACGCTGGTAAATGCCGCCAAGCTATAGGCAATTCGTTCGGTCGGCCAACAACTAATTCTGGATAACAATGCTCTACCTATAAGATAAAATCTTTGTGTAGGCAGTATTCGTTTTAAACAATGTAAAGCAAACATACACACATAAAACAATCACATTAACAATATATATTATCATAAAGTATTGATTCATGTACAATAAGCCATAAATGACGCCTACATTACCTGGCATCCTTTTTTGTGGTGAAATCCTACAACAATTATATTTAAAACAGGTTCACTTAAATGAGGCATTTCTTCACTAGGAACTGTACATACTTCTATGTTATTGTGAATTTGTTCGACTTATTTTTATTAGCAAATAAATATTGATTGATTTTACCTACTTCGTACCTACATTTACAATTCACAAAAATTTGACAAATAGCAAATGTGACATTTAAATGACTTGACATCACGACATGACAACTGATTATTTCTTAAATTCTTCCTTTAAAAGAAGGCAATAAAATCTAGCCCACACAGGCATGTCTTCCGTATTTATTTGTTAATAAAAGATGTCTGGGTAAAAAGAGGTATAGCTAACGAAAGATGAACTCGACGTTTTTATTGTTGCAACGTTAATCGATCGTTATGGGCTTCCGAAACGGTCAATCAGCTTGAGTCAAGCTCGTTCATTTTCTTTGTGTTTCAGTTCTGTTGCTAGGTCAAACAAATGTTGTTTTTTATGCCAAACAAATCAATTTTCAACAGAATCACATTAACAAAAAGACATAAAAAAGATCTGTTTAACACTCAATGTGTTAGCAGCCTACCTAGCAACAGAACTAAAATACACAGAGAATGAACGAGATTAACTCAAGCTGCTCATTCGCACGGAAGCTTTTTTAACATCTGTTAAAAAAGCGTTCAAATCATTTCCAAGTATAATGTTCATATGAATAAGACCTTAACGTCCAACGCCCAGAGCTTAAAATTCACAACACTGCTCGATAAAAAAATTCGCAACACAGCTTGATAAAAAAGCGTCGCGTTTTAAAAGCACTGTAGTGTTAACTATACCTGGAAATGCATTTGTTTATTTTAACGGACGTTGAAAAAGCGCTTGTATTGTCTATGAGCTTGTATTGTCTATTCGCTGAGAGCTTTTTTTTCAAGCGCTCAAAATTCAACACATACACAAACACGCTTGGACATATACAATTTACGACAAAAAACAAAACAATAACACAATTTTATGTTCACATCCATAAAACTTGGACTAGATTCCGTTGCCTTCTGAAATTGGAGAAGAAATTAAAAATAGCTTTGATTTTGGTTGTTTGTTTATTTTTATTATTTGATGAAACATCTGTGAAGGTAGGCAGGTACCTACTTAGATAATCATGAAGACAGGGTTGTCAAGCACCGTCGTTTGAATGTAATTGACGAAATATTTAAAATAATATTGAAGACATGGCCTTATTGGCTAAATCCCATTGCTATGTCAAATGAGACAAAAAAAAATTGATTTGGCAATGCAAAGGGTTCAAAAGCAAACAGCGCCTAAATATGTTTTTATTGTGTTATTATTTTTTTCATTTTCCATTTTGTTTTAAGTCTATATATAGTAGGCCTATTTCAATTATAGTGAAAATAACAATTTTTTTTCATATTTTTCTACTTTTAAAGCCATTTATTGGTGTTTTTATTTGTAAATAGAATCAACTCAATTGAACTTTACTGGTAAATCTTTTCGAATCATTCTTTTTGTTGTAAATGAATTGATCTTCATCTATGAATATAAAGCTAAATGCAAAACTTCACACTTCTAGAACGTAAATTTTGAAGGTGTAAATAATATTACGGATCCGGAAGTATCAAGCAGCAATCGGATATTACGTCACATCATTGAGTAAGTAGCTCAACCAATGGGTGTGTGTGTGTTCAATACAAAACTGAAATAGGTATCTAACTACGTCACGTCTCGTGTCTCTCTCGTCGCACGCGTATTTCCCTTGTGAAGTTATCTGTGAATAACAAAAACATTTAATTCAGAGTTTGGACAAATGATTATTTTGGTATCTGTGGATATAATTTTGCTAAACGAAAATGGTGTTTATTAACATTTTTGGTTAAAAATTAAAGAGAGAAATGTTTTTCTTTTTGTATACAATTTAATCTAGACGAGCTAAGACTTGAAATCTGTGTGTAAACTCCGCGAAATGTGCATAATGTGCAGTGTGGTGGTACTTTCAAACGAAAAATAATATTACGTCGCCATTTTCACACATAAAGCACGGAAACTGTTATTTTATTGGTACATGTTTATGTACAGTTGTGAGAAAATTTGGTGTCTTTACGTGACCTGGAAGAAAATAGTGTTGTAGTTTTGGGTAAATCATGATCGAATACTTCTGCGAAACTCAGGTAAAGATTTAGTTTTCTGCTGTAAAATAAGTTTGAAACTTTTATCGCCGGTATAATTAAATGTAGTAGTGTGCTACTATTTTTCTTATTGACTTCGAAATCTCGTTTAAAATTTAGTTTAATTCCTGAAATAATATCAGCTGGTAGTCTCTTTTTATTTTACTTTGTTTAGGAATCCTTTCTTGTTTTGACAGGTCAGGATTACTCAGGATGGTGTGTAAAATGTATGAATATTATCTTTTAATAAGCCATAACATGCATATTAATATTTTTATTATTACTGATCGACTATTTGAATCTTTCTAAAGGAGTGACTTCAATAATTGATTTTCTTTGATGGCTCCTACAGTTGGATTAGCCAATGTCTGGGTATATGGCTCAAGGTTTTAGGTATAATTGATGTGGTTTAGATAAATAAGTTTATAATTATTATTAAAAATTGACACAGAAACTGTATACCAAATATTTTAATATTATCAGTTAGTGAGGAGATGATGATTGACAAGTGACAGAAGAGAATGGAAATAGAGGCATACTTCGCTGACCCCAAATAGGATGGGATAAGGGCAGGCCGATGATGATGATGATGATTATCAGTTAGTAACCATAATATTGGTGTCAGATTGTAATATGCTTCCAAAAATAATTGTCAGAGTTCAATCTATTTTAGAAGAGTTACACATAACTAATTTACAGCTAAATCATACATACATAAATCACGGTGAACAAGCACCCGCTAAATCATAATGAAATAAATATTTTGAAATTAGTGATCTTAAATAATTGTTAGGATCATTAATTATACAATATCTATTTCATTATGAGTTAATTGTAAACATTAGTTGTAAATACATACATACATAAATCACGCCTATACCCCCGAAGGGATAGGCAGAGGTGAACTAGCACCCACGTTTTGCCAGTTATGTTAGGTCCCATGTAATAGGTGGCGAGCCTATTGCCATTTATCGGGCACAAAAGTCGCAGTAGGTACATAGCTAGATGGTATAAGAGGAACGCTGCTGCCATTCCTCATGACTGATTTGCCCTTAGTCGCCTTGTACGACACCCACGGGAGAGATTTGGGATGGTGACAATTGTATTCAACTCTGCCGTCACCACACGGATGTAAATGAATGTAATATTAATATATTATCACATAGTTCTATAAAATGTGGAACGTGAAATCCATCAAGCCGTTTTTGGCATGAAAAATATTCATACTATAAAAAATAATAATCTAATTATTCTAATATTTTTAACAGTTTCATTTATAATTAATAGTGCATGGATGCAATGATATAAAATTAATAAAAATAGGTAAAGTATTCACCCTATCAGAACTGAATAGGATAAACAAAAGGTAATCCAATAGGAGAAACACCAACATTTTAGTTTTCTAGAAAGAATTGCTTTTAAGATAAAAATTACTCTTCTTTATCCTCTGACGACTCTCACAAAAAGTGTATTAATAAATCACTAACTGCCACACTCAGAGACATCAAATAATGTAAATGATTACTTAATGTAAAAAAATGACAATTCAAAACTAGTCGCTATTCTTACCTGTTTTATGGTCTAGATTTGAATGAAAATTTTTGAGATTAAATAATCATTAAAGTTTATTGACTTCTCTTAGTGTGGCAGTAAGTGCCTTATGTGGCGGAGATACATACATATTCCTCCTCCCATGACTAGATATTATAGCTAACATCATAAACAAGAACATTTGTTTTATGGGTTTTAATATAATGCAATACATTGCGCGAAATAATTTTTTTATTGTACTGTCGTGACATTTATACGTCTATGTTTTCATTCATAAACGAAAGGACGACGACGCTATGCTAGGCCCGCGCGCTGCTTAATGCCGATGTACGTAGAGTTATTGACTTTTATAGCAGTAAATTAAATTAGTATTTATTTTTGTATGAAAGTTAAGTCGTAGAACAAACATTGTTGCTTATGATGTTAGCTATGTACTCCTGCGAGGTTATTATCATTTTAAAAATAACCCTGTATATTATTATTGACTAGTGTAGATCTTTTCTAAAATTGTTGCTGACCATCGGTTTTTTATTTATAGGATTCTTACAAGTGCAAGATACATCTGCAGGCATGACGGAGAAAGTTTTATATCCTGGTATGTAGTCAATGTTTTTTGTGTTTGCAATTTTAAACCATGGTGCACGAGCATGCTGCTTTAAGGGTCATATATTTCATAATTATATTTATATTTCATTGTCATAATCATATTTATATAATGGATGACATGAATCTTGATTATCCTTTATTTCAGTTTATTTGTTAAATCCAGTTTCCTACTAAAACTTTTGATTTTTGTGTCATGTCTATATATTTGTTTTAACAATAAATATATTTTCTTTTAAACTATAAAGAAATTTTCTTGGTGGACCATTAAAAAGCAGTAATTTATTGTGATAGAATTAAAATATTAGTCTAAAATTACAAAAACAATAATTGAATAGCAAAATAAATTGATAAAAATATTTTTTATTACATTTATATGTCTGTAACAACAAGTATTTAATTCCAACATATTTCCCATGTTTAGAAATAAAATCAAGAAATAAATTTTACTATAAAACGAATCAATGTCTATAAATAAAATTAATTAACAATTTTAGAAGTATTATTAAAATATCCTAAAAATAGCCATGTATTAACAATATCAATTAGTCTTTACGATTTTATCCTGTCATCACAGATTTTAAATAAAAATTACATGTTATAGTATGCAAATTTCAAATAGAAGAATAGGACTACTTTCACTCTCATTGAAGAAGAAAAATGAGTCTATGATTTATACCTACTATCCTGCAAATAATTCAAAATATTACCAATTGAGAACAAACTTAAAATAGTAAGATGTAATTATTAAACTTTCTTTTTAAATTACATACTTATTTGATTTGAATATTTATCCTTCACTGAGTAAGTAATTGGTACTTGGAACCTATATTTTTTTAACTGGCTGAAAAGAGAATAAACTGCTGGTTAAAAAGTGCAACATTAAGATAAATAATTAGAATAGGTATGTTAAGATTTTAAAAGTGATAGAAAAGTTAAGACTTTTTCTTTTGGTGTAGACATAATAATATGAAAGGTAAGAAATTTATAAAGATAGACATGGAGATCACTGGAGGATTGAAGGCAAAAAATCAAAAATTTTGGTTTGTAAGTATTATTGAGCATTAATTAAACACAAATTAAATGTCCAAAATGTGTCAGAAATCATATTATGAATGCTAAAGTGGTACAACTAGATAAGAAGATGAAGAGGAAGAGATTTAGCAATCCCAAATAAAAAAAGCAGTTAAACGAACTAAAATAACTTTTAACCGGCCTTTATCGTCACTTACCATCGCGGGTGAGGTAAAGGGCAAAAGCTTCCCTGTCTAGCATTAAAAAAAACTGCAGCTTCGTATAGCAAACGCCAAGTTTAAGTATGTGAAATTTTTTAACGTTCATAATCTATAGGAAATATTGACGTCCTATTAACAAGTAACCTAAGTAGTAAGGCCTTAGTACTAGACAAGAATGGATTTACCCTTAAATTCTCCTCTACATTATCTCGTAATCGTTAAAACCAACCCCGTTTAGTTTTGAAGTAAGGCATAATGTAAAGGTCTCTGCATACGTCACGATTAATTGTAAATTAGTGTCCGCAACCACGGGATTGCTACACGTCACTACTACAATCGGACCTAAACAGAAGTGGTCAAATAATAAGTTTTGAGCGGGATTAGTTGACCATAGCCTCAAATGGAATATCTGTATACGGCAATACGTAGAATTTTGCACGATCAATTTACAAAATGATTCTCATAAAATTCGACAAGTAAGGCAAAAAAATTAAAGATTATATTTTTTATATTATTTCAATACATGTATATGAATAGAAATATTAGTGCATATAAAAATAGGTCACAAAACGTTACATTTAGTTAGCTTAAACCACGGTTAAACAAACCTCCAGATAGAGAAGTACGCATTACGCCGTAAATAAAAAAATTGTGATCTATTTTTCTTAATTTTTAAAGTCTTGCCATATAAGCTGCCGTGCCATTGTTTATGGTTGCTTTCCTGCTTGCTGCTTGTTCATTACTAATTCTGGCTGTGTGCAACTAAATTTTGCCCAATGCTTGCTTTTGCTTCATATGTTGCATCGTTTAATTGGATCTTTGATTACTACTTTTACTTTTCATCTGCTTGAATAGCTTAATTGGAATTTAACGTACCTGTCAACTATTAAAAAAATTCTAACATGTTTCTCCTTTCCTATGTTATTTTTTGTCAATGTAAAATTTCTTGCAGTTACGTTAATTATCCTCCAAAATGCCCATGGTTTTAAATTTAATTTTCCAAATACGAAATCTTTTTCGATTGGACTTTCGGAATAGTATAGACTGCTTCTTTTTGTGCAAAAAAGAAAGAATACAACATTTATGCAGTGATTTTTTTTAAATGTATGGCCAAATCCGACCCTAAGCAGGAGCGAGACTCCCTAAAATATTACTAGTCAGCAATCGAACCCGTTTAAAAAAATAATACTATTATTACACCATTAGACTACACTATGTAGCTAATAAGGAAATAATACTACTGTGATGTACTGCCGAATGGTTTAGGCATCTGCCCGGAACGCGGAAGACGGGGGTTTGATTTCCAGCATCAAAGGAATATTATTTTTCGAACTTTTTCTAACCACATTTTTCTTTGTGTGTTAAGCGTTAAGTATTTTTTTTTATTTTTCATTATTTTATATTTCGCCATGCCTGCCCGCTTAAAAAGGTCATTTTGTATAATTGTAAACTATTGTGTAAAAGTGATGAAATATCACAGAAAATAAACAGAGTAACATTTTAACATCCATTTATGTAATAATAATTGGTACCTATATGGTTTATCTAATAAATCATTAGTCAAGTATAAAAAAATCGGTGTTTAGATAAACTACTTTCTGGTCACAGTTACTGATAAACCTACTAATTATTTATCGCTGTCATTAACTGCATCGTTAGAGAAACTTGAGGCTTAATTGTCATAACATCGGTTCTAAAGGTTGTCTTCTCTTCACGGTTCTATTGTATCACAAACGAAGATAAATGTGTATGTCCCATGTAGTTTAAATTGTATTGTTTAGAAACATTTGCTTTTTATAAACTTATCTGAACATATAATATTACGGGACTTCATACTGCATTAGAGAGATCTCAAACATAAACTTGTTCGAGCAATCACGTGGTTATGACGTCATGGACTAGCCGTCACCAAATCAATAGGGACACAAGTTCTGTCCCGGCCGGCGCAATAACTCTGCCACGCCTGTTGAAGATTTCGATGCTCAATTCTGTTTTATACTTATGTGCGTTGTATGTAGTACTGGCTACCCTTGGTTGCCTGGTACTTCGCTGCGCAATTACATTAGTACCAACAATACATTGAGGATTTTACTCATATTGCATGTTGTAATTTTAGTTTAAAAATAATTTTATAGTGTATTATCTTGGGAAACTAGAGATTGCATCTGGATTTAAGAAAAACTTAAAAAGTTTACCATATTAGCCATTATAACTTTAAATTTTGGGAGCACCAAAGGTGACTCAATTGTGTTGATTCATGCATGTGCATGCATATCTATCTACAATAATTTCGATCAGGTGTTGCATCCTGTAGGCTCGTACGGGTTCAAAATTTACAATTACATAACCACGTTAAGTTAAATATTAGCTATATTTAGAATGCAAAGTAATATAATACATTTTATAAGACTTAACCCTATTTTTAGGGACGTGACCTTATGCTATAATAATATTTATCACGACGAAAATATCCCTGATCACACGTTTACATTATCGATCTATCGATTACCATTCAAATAAAATAAAAGAAAATAGTAAATCAACACAACGCACGATTCAAGGTTAGTTTATAGCGTCGTCGTAACAATACGCGGTATATAATGTAGAAGTGTTTCGACCGGCGCAGTGCTGCATCTATGTGCATCGGTTGACGCATCGCAGTTGAAACCCCACATACGGCGCGAGGAAGTATGTAAAATGAAGTATATAAGTAAGACGTGGGTCGATACCGGAGCAGCCATTTTTAACGTTTCGTCATTCACCTAAAACATGTGGTTAACATTATTTTCACATTATTAATATGCAATGACTGAAAACATACATTATTTTCAAAAATGTATAGTACTTAGTTATAGAAGAACCTCAGTGTAGGCTGCGTGAATTTTTAACATTTCTATGCTCTGTACAACCTTTTGTTTTACATTAAATTTCATAAGTCTTAAACATACTCATAAGTACTTCATTATATTTCAATAAAAGTAGTACAAACCTTACAATAAAATATCATTGCTTTATATTATTAGTTTTTAAAACCATTTGAAGCCCTATTACCCTTTGTGCAACTGTACCTACAATTAAATGGATTACTGTCAGACTTGGTTACTTTACGTGACGAACACGAAAAATCTTTAACACTCAAGTCACTGCACATGCGCAACACTGTGACCTTGAAGTTTAGTGACGACTCGATTCATGTTTATAGTTTTATAGGCATCTGTAATAAGTGACATATTGATTGAACAGCGTTCAATACAAATAGTGAATCGAACTTCTTTATCAGTTATAAAATACATTTTTACAATAAGTAATTGCAATACTAAGTATTTTTTCAGCATCACTGACAATTAACATATTCATTGGGCAACGTGGCTAAGCTTCGTTTGTATTCGTAAACCTTATCTTTTGTGTAAAATGAAATGTTAAGTAAATAGAGCGCTGTTGCGACGCGACGTCAGGCGAATGCGCTGTTGCCGCATTTACCTGCCTGTTTACAATATAATTGATTCACACTGTGGATCTGGCTCAGAGAAGCCCAGTCCGTCTATTAAGAATCGGCAACACATTTACATTCGTTTCGAGACGTTTCGTCCTGCTCACTCTATTCATGCAAGAAAAGGACAGGCTAGTGATATGTAAAAAGCATGATATTTATTCTTTGATTCAGACGGAAAATTATTCCATGAGGTTTTACTCGAATCTACAAAGGATCTTTATTTTAATTACATTAGGCAAAAAAATCCATCCTAGTTTAAACGGTGGCATTCTCACTTTTCATCTGCATCGTAAATACACCCAGTTCTAAAGATCATGCAAAACTAGAGCTGGCTGAGTCTAGTATCACACGTAATAATCAAAATATACCACAACCGAATACTGGCAAGACGCGATATCAATGTGACATCAAGTCCAATGTTTAATTAGTGTATTACCTTTTTGTTTGAATTAATAAAGTGTAGAATCTCTACAGTCATCATCAGTCTGCCCTTATCCTTTTCTATTTGGGGTCGGCGCAGTATGCTATCTTTCTCCATTCTCTTCTGTCACTTGTCTTTTCCTTATCCACTCACATCGGCTTCATATCATACCTCACACAATCCATCCATCTTTTCAGTGACCTTCCTCTACTTCGACTCGCTAGATTTCTTTCCTTTAAGTAATGTTAAAGCAATCTAGTAAGTCTCGACAATTATGTTATTGAAAAAAAAAATAACACAAACGAAATACCTACTAGAGCAGAGGGATTTTCTACTTAAAACCAATTAATATTTTTTAAAGGTAAGGCTTCCTTAGGATTCAATTCACACTTAAACACTACAGTGGTGTGTTAGAATCTAAGCTGCGATAGTCATAATAGGGCCAGTGAACTGAATGTTGCTCTACGAGTGAAACCCGGCCCGCAAGAGGTCAATGAACTGTTCATTTCGCTGCATCCGTTGCAAATACTGTGCGGCGCATCGATGCCGCCATCAATTTTGTAGACTGAATACCATTTTCATTTACTCAAATGAAAAAAAGACTTCTGTCTTTTAAAGAAACGACAAAGTCGATTCTGCAATAGAAAGTTTTGCAGGTGACTGCGCTGTTTATTATTTTTAGATTTCCTATTCAATAGAAATGTTTGTGCGAGTCGGTGATTTTGTTTCTAAAGAATTACAAATTTTCTATATTTGCTGTGATTCTTTCAGTCTGAAGCCTACTTTAGAAACCAAATTGAAATCTCCAAAACCTAAACTTTCTTTTTTGCCTAAGATTGTATGCAATTTTCACAATTGAAGAATAAACTTCTGGGTACCAAACATCATTACAGTACTCTACATAATTCAAGAAAAATAATGCTTTTTATACATATCGTGTAAACAAAAAAAACGGTAGCAATAAATAGTTTCTCCGCCAAATAAGCGGTCTCTAGGGGTGGTTATATAACTGAAAACGGAGGCTGCGACATTTTTCGCGGACGCTATCGACCGGACGCCTCGAGTAGCAGATTCGCAAGCAAAACCCTTTGTGTTAAACCCACCCTCGCATTCACACTGCTAATGATTTCAACCACCCGAGTCGAACCACGCCTGTAAAATATTTTCTTCTGCCAGAAAGTTCTAATTTTATTCCCATTATAGACTAATAATGTTCAAAGTTAATTTTAAAAAACATGACCTCTATTTCCTTAAAATTGAAATCCAAGTTTGCTCATTCGTTATTTTTATATCATAAGTAAGGAAACATTAGATGTGCATGTAATTTGAAATTATATTAGTGTAAGCGGCAATGTGTTAGCTGAAAAGATATAAAGTAATGATAATACTTTAAAAAGCTAAATAATTATTTCCCAGAGGAGTAGTTCGCTCGTGCGGCCTTTCGCCTACGGGAACTGGTTTCACGCTGCGCTTGTCAAATAGAGTATTAATACTTACAACCTTGTTATTTGTTTCATATTCTGACCGACCAATACAGTCTTCATATCAAAACTATGTCATGTACAGTATTTTTTTAATTATTTATGACTCGTTATTGTATTCTGTAATCTAAAAAACTCACATTTTCAAGTGACGTTCCAAATAGAGGGCGGAGAAAAGAAAAATCCTTTAGTGTCGACATCGGTGTACCGGGAGCTGTGGGTGTTTAGGTGCGGTCGGAGAGGGGAAGAGGGGTCGAGTTATATAGTGACGCGATCACGTGTATATTTTGCAGCCTGTATTGATCCTGTCGTCTTTTTCTTTTTGTTAAGTGCCGCAGTCCTTCGTGATTTACAAGGTTATCCATTTGAGGGTCAGATTTATTACGTAAATTCTAAACCAGCAATTCTTAAATATTCAACAAACCTGATTGTTTTTGTTCCTTATATTGGGCCCCCTTTTGTAATCTTTTGAGAGGTTTCGAAAGCAATATTAATATCCAAAGTCGTCAAGGTTATTTTTTATTCACCCTCTATAGAATATTATGTGCCAATATGGACTGCCTGGGCTCCAGCTTGAATCTAACTTACCCATTGAACTCTTGAGGTTAGATTTATCTTAATTTTGATACCTTATTTAATATAGTTCTTTGAATATGTTAAATACTTTTACAAGTTCAATTTTATCTTATGAGTAGGAAACGTATCATCAAAAATATTTTTTACTGACTTACGTATTATTCGTCACGTCATTCACCTGGCGTTCTTATTTCACATCGGTTTTGGGTTGCCTCGTTGGGAGCGTGCCATTATTTCCTCGCTTTGTTTTATTTTCGTCAAACAAGCCTATTTCTGTATTGGGTCGTTAGTATACACAATTACACGGACGTGGCATTCGTCATCGACATTAGGTACCATTTTATTTATTACGTGCAACATTAATGTGGCTGATGTTAAATAAAGTTACAATTATATGGATCAATATCGATAACCACAACGTAGCCAGGCTAGAACGTAAAATAAATGACGTGGTCATTACATTAGATCCCAGTGTTCGGTGCTGAAGCGCGCTGACTGCCGCTGCCGTCCATCGACCCAGAGAGCGCTCGCATACAATGAGTCCCTTCGCCTTCTTCACGTTGTTTAGAAACTTACATATATCTATCTCATCTGTGTACCTTGCCTAATGTATGTACATTTTATAACACAACCTTCATCATTATTTACTTGTATGTTGGTAAAATGTAATGTGTTAAGATTTTTTTTAATATGGAAACATGCGTACTTTCTCTAAATATAATATTTATCGAACTAGGCATTATATAAATGTTTCATATTGTAATAGTCCTGTAATTATTAATGTTAAATGTACAGTTTTAATCACATGTTCCGGGTAATCTTTAAAAGCAAGAAGTATAATATAAAAATAAGATGAATTAGCAAGAAAATAATGATAAGGTATACTTTGTGTATATATTTATATTCGCATAAATTAGTAAATGGTGGTGGTGGCTATTTAGCCACGGATGTTGTGTTAATGCAACGAATCTTACGAAAGTGGTCTCGTAGCGCGAGTGGAGACATTCATTATGATTGCAAATCGAAAATCGTGGCCGACAACAATCACGCAGATAGCGGTAGACAACAGAAGAGGAGAGGCGTGAGAGTTTAGTCGAGTTGAACGAGATGCGAGATTGTATGTGCGCGCTCTATTTCGGTCGCGGTGGCACAGTCGGCGGCTAATCGACGTGTCACGTGACTATCGCCGGAATGACGGGGGGGTGAGGGCTCGCGAGCGTGCTCCGCGGGCAGGGGCGTAGGAATGCAGTCACCATCGCTCGATGCACAGCAGAATTCTCGTCGATTGATCGTCTTGCTCTCATCATAATAAATAAGATAACTAGCTGCCAAGGGAATGAAAATAAATTTGCACATCTTTAAGAAAATGTTGAAACTCAACCGCAAAACAACTATACAAGACCATAATTATTATGTATTTGCAAAAACTGACAAGTGTTCAATCCAAGGCCAGGAAAAGTAAGCGAATCAAATTCCTCGTTCCTCTAACAAAAATAACATGCTTCATATTTCATATTTTAAATATATGAAAGTAATAACTTTACATACATACATTAATATATAAATCACGCCTATATCCCCTAAGGTAAGCGGAGGTGAATTAACACCCACTTATCGCCAATTTAGCTAGGTCCCACCTAATAGGTGGTGAGCCTATTGCCATCAATCGCAGTATATTGCTAGATGGTACAAGAGGAATGCTGCTGCCCAATAACTTTACAATATTCAATATCTATCTGAAGTTACCGTTCCGCTGTTACTTAGTTAGCTTCCGTTTCAGGAGGAAACACTGAAACTACAGGCGCATGTTGTCAGTTACTCTTATTAAAGTAGCTGTTACATCGAGATAATGTTCTAATTCGGAGTTAGGATGAATTTGAGGAGGAGTACAGGCAGTAATTGCAGCGCGCGGATTGCAGGCGATTGCCCCTCGCCCCGCCACGCCACCCTGCGCTCGAACACCGTAAGTAAACAGTCTGGTGTTTATCCGCGTCTCGCTCGCACCGACCGCGTCGTGTCGCGCCTCTGAGGTGCACTCGCTGTTCCTATTATTTTCGTGACGGGTATTGCGCCGAAGCCGATTCCCGCATCCTCGCCCCCGAGACGCGAAGTCCGGTCTCGCGGCGGAGGCGGCGGCGGCGGCCGTTCGCATCGCGCGCCAGTCCGCGCCCGAGGCCGATTGTCGCATCGGTTCGCGCCTACTAAACTTACGGTCGGCTAGTGTCGGGCTGTTGAAAATGCGGCATGTTCTGGCCAACGTAACAAGTGCGACTCACGGCGAGCGACGGGCGGCGTTAACAGAAGTTCGCAAGTAGTCACTATCGTAAAGTGACGTCTCGGTGACAGTGATAGGATTGTGTATTAGCGAGCCGATGCTACACCTGAATGTGGATGGAGTGCGGAGAGGTGCTGGAAGATGCATTTCAAGGAGTCGTTCGCTATGAGCGATCGACAGAGCGCGCGCGGCCGCCGCAACTCTCGTTGCAAAGGTTGGTGTCCGTCGTGAATGACGGATGCGAGCATTATGTCTTGTCTATTCGTTGTTCACTGCTCGTGCTCGTGGATCACCACTACAGGGCACTCACACATGCACAAACCTATTCATAATAAACAACACAACGTCGCGCGGCGTATTAAAGTATATATACTGTTACCACGAGCAGTTACAGCTCGTCCGGTTATAGGGCAATGAAATCACTATTTAGAATCGTTGGCTATAAAATCCATACTCATTAATCAATCTCATATTTTTTCATAGGAAGACAATACTGTACGTAAACAACATTTCATAATTCATGGATCTACTTTACGGTGTTATCCTTATATGGAATTTCTACTTAAAATGGAATATATCAAAATGTAAACAATGCAATGTTGCTAAACAAACATTATCTTGCGCATTTTTAACTCTCTGTCGCCCTTATTTGTATCTTTTCAATGACTGGACGGAATTGTAAAAGTACTGAGGAAGGCTTAATCTTATTTCATGAGTTTCTAGAACAACATAATTCGTAACATCTGCTTGGAAGCAATACAATACGCTTACTCTAACTAGGTACTCTCATGCCCAATGAATGGATGCTCCTATTTTATGCCTCATTGAAACCTTAAAGGCAAAAAAAAAAAAAATTTTGGCTAATACGTTAAATTATGAACTGTATAATATTACGCCCAGGATATATCTACTCATTATTACAAGAAAAATACAATTCTAGTTTTATTTAGTAAAAATAGAAACCTAGTGTTGTTTATATCCAGAATCATATTTAATGTGTAACATAATTAGGCTTGACCCATCCAGACCATCACTTCCTACTTGACAATAATTTGAAATTGTAACATAATTCTTATTTCACCACTTTGGCTTTGGGGATAAAATTTACTTAAAGATTAAGATAATTATTTTTGACTTCGCTGAATTTAGGTCATAGGTCAATCCCGCTCTTATATAGTCTTCCGCTCACGATTGGCCATTTCATGGATTCACATTATCTAGGATTGAAACTATACCAATATTCTTAATTTTCACAGCTATGTATGCAGCAGCATAGCTCTAGTTTTATTCAAGCATCTACAACCTCTCAGCTTAAACTTGATTAATATATACCCAGTATCAGAAAAAAATTTCACGTGAGAAACGAAACCGACGATTTTTATGCATTCCGAGCTTTCTATAGGTCGTCGATAAACCATGTCTGTTACTTATATCCACTTTGCGAAGAGTTCGAAGTCTACATCAGAGCCAAATTATTTGGCGTGCCATCCTTCATCTGTATAAGCTAACTTTTACAACAGCACGCAACTGGTAATCTCTTTCGGATCATAGTCACAAGCACTTGTTTTGACCATCAGGGATTTCCTGTGGTTTTAACCTGCCCCGCTATTTTCTCTTGACTGACGAAATATACTAATGCCTCTGAATTTCTCTGAGGAGTTCGAAGCCACTGCGCCGGCTTAGCACGCTTGACCTGTGATTGCGTAAACTAAGCAATGTTTTTGGTCACTCATCCCATTGGATATACAAAGTATAGAAAATATTTTATCTCGAATTGCTCAGTTTCGTTTATACCTACCAATCCGCACTGGGCCACCGTGGTGGGTTATGGTCTATTCTTCCTAGATTGTTACATCCATAAACAAGGCTTGCCCCAGATATAGGGACACGATTGCGCTGATGATGGTGATAATGATGCCTGTTTCCGAAATTCATAAAACAGTTAGAGAGTAAACTACTCGATTCTGTCATTATGTATGTATATAGGCTTTACACTGACGGTTTCGTTCATAGAAACAGATGTTAAATATGATTAAATCATAATGAATATCAATAAAATGGAGATAATACAGAGTTATATATTTTATATGAATTTATCTTCATTAAAAAAGTAATTTGATAACAAAGAATACTATTTTATAGGACTTGTTTTTGATCCATAATTGGTCAGTTAATTAGTAAGTACTCAGTTAGGTCATCTCATATACTTACAATCAGTCTCACCTTTAGAGTGCCGCTATCTGTTGGTGTAAATGTTAAAAGGAGATTTGCTGGTTGCGTAAGCTAATCAAAGTTTGAAAAAATAACGTATTTTGATCTTTCATTTTACCGCCTAAAACACAGGATCTTCCTGGTTCAGGCATATTTTTATATTCATATTTGTCACTATTGTTAACTGTTCTAGCCCTAAGTTTTGTTAATAAAATTAAAAATAGATTAAAATTGCCATTCATTACGATTTCATTACGCACATAATATGACGGCCAATGCAAAAAGGACATTGTACAATTTACAGTTGAACTTTTTCCCTTCCTTGATACTTGTTGATAGGTATCTTTCGATGTTGCTTGCTCTCTGACTACATAACTAATTGATAGGCAGTTTCAATACATCAATAATCTACAATGATGACATTTCTATAAGTGTTGTAGAGTTATTATGATCATTGTTTAAGTATCTCGCTTGAGTTTGACAGAAATAGTCTCAGCTTGCTAACACTAAATTTGTACACGATTGTCCCAGTTTCGCAGGCAAAGTAAAGAATCCAGTCGCCATTTTTATTTCATAATATTACCAGCACGCACTAGACCAGTTAAGAGGATTATTAAAGTCTTCTTATTATAAACTTATATTCATAAAAAATGCTGTGTGGTAACGGCAGTGTGGTGAGTGGTGACCATTCAATTATTGTCACCAATCCAATTCTCTCCTGTGGGAGTCAATTGGATTGGTGACAAGACCATTAAGGGTTTAAACAGTGATGAGGAATGGGAAGAAGCGTTCCTTTTATACCACTTAGCACTGTACTGCAACTTTCGTGCCTGTTAATTGGTATAGGCTCGCCATCTATTACATGGGTCCTAACATAATTGGCGAAACGTGTATTAATTCGCCTCTGCTTACCCCTTCGGCGATATAGGTGTGATTTATCAATTTATGTACCTATGTATGTATTCATGAAAAAAGCCTTTGTCTCTGCAAAGGGGAGTTAGAGGCGACAACTGGAGATGATAACTAAGTTTAAATGTACAGGCGTTATAAAAATTATAATGATTTAACATAATATTTGCGTAACATAAAGAACATCCTCCATTTTGGACCAAATACAAAAGTGCCGGCCAAGAAAGAAAAGTGCTGTATTCGCCCTTAGCATTTGTTAATATGGCAGCAAAGCTGTAGGAACAATATTAGTAGTGCTATACAGGGTAGAAAGTTGAGATATCAAGGGCAGCTACCATATCCCTTGGTGCCACGCGAAAATGGTCTTAGGAGACCTTTCCCAACTGTTTGAGTGATGACAATCGACTTTGACAGATTTTAGATAAAATGTACAGGAAGCGAGAATTTTTTTTTTATTCCCTATCGATCCCATTCCCATAGAGGATTAAAACACTCTTTGAGACCAACTAAGGTTAGAGTAATAGAACACCCACAAATCGAAGAAAACTTTTTCCATATATTTCAGTAGGGTAAAGACGATTTTCTCGCCGACTGTACATTTAATAAAAAATCTGTGAGTGTCGATTGACATCACTCAAAAATTGGGACGGGCCTCTTAGGACCATTTTCGTGTTAATGCTTATCAAGGGTTATATCCGCCTCTGAAAGATGTTTAGGAGCAATCCCAATATAAATTTGTACTAGGGGATGATGAATGATTCTGTCAAAAATATATTATATATATATACTTGACTTGTTAATGACATGACATGACTATTGAGATCATCTGTGAAATGCAATACCTACTTTAATTAGAAAAGTCCAAAATCAGCTCTTCTTTTAATAAAAAAAATATTTATTTGCTTGAAATGTAACTGTTTATAGAGTTAATTCTCTATTGACAAATCATTTGCCCAAAACAAAAATTTCATAAAAAATTGGAACGTTTCGTACCGAGTACCGACTAATATTAAATTAACACCGTGACTGTAATAAATGAAAGTTTCTAATGCCACTTAAATAGTAATATATTTGAAATAGGATGTTATCTTTGAATAACACGAATTTTTCCAAGTGAATTTAAAAAAGTCACGTGGTTCATGCTCGGCAATGAGAGTTACAGGCGTCAGACGGGGTGATGCGGTAGGCAAGGGGGGAAGGGAGGGGGGAGTCGCAAAGGATGGAGGTGAGATCATAGTGGCGAGTGGCCCGGGGAGGCGATCGATATGTACATTGAACATACATACCTACCTATATAAATAACCGTACCTAACTTCTCGCAACTCGACTGTCTGCTCCAGATACTGCGCCAAAACCCCTTTCCCCTCCACCCTGACCCCCTGGTTGCCAATTCTTATAGAATGAATAAATTACTCTAAATGACCCAAAAACAGGTATATGAAATTAGTCATTCAAATAACAATTCGCTTCTCGACCTATCCATCGTTCTCTTTGTCAATAAATTACCCATACAGTTCACTCCTCTGTCCCACAAGGCTTCTGCCTACCCCTCCTGTGGGACTATGTACCTATTTATATAAAAATATATGTTAGTCATAGCCCAATTGTCTTCTGTTGGCCTGGGACGAACAAATAACGTAGAAAATGGGCCATCCCGACTCATCCCATGGGTGTCGTAGAAGTCGACTAAGGCCCGAGTTCACCAATACGTAAAACAATCGATTAAAAGTTAACCGTCTATTTTTGACATATCTTCCATACTGTTATATGTCAAAAAGAACTTAAATAATAATCAACTGTTTATGTGTTGGTGAATTCCAGCCTAAGGGAGAAACCAATAAGCACCTTAGGGCACCCGAATGGTGGAGGGCAAACCACCAACCACAAGCCAAAACCTTGAGCAGTATGGATTGGAATGTTGTCATTCCAATCACTCTCTCCGTTCATCGGTCTCTCGACATGGTCCGTTCTGTCTCTTTTCTATACACTATCTATATTTTCTATATCACTAGCACCTTTACGGTGTGATGGATGATATAAAAGAGAGTGGACGGCTTGATGACGTCTGACCAATATGAATGAAAGAGTAAACATACTACGCCGACCCCAAATATACTGGGAACTGGGCAGGGAGAAGAAGTAACTAGCTTTGACTAGTCTATCCTCCCTCACGTCCGTCTTAGTCACAGCCCAAATAAATGAGGTTTTTCGGCCATTGGCGAAAGAGTTTTGTCAAACCTAGGAGAGACTAATAATTTGTCAGGCAAACGTTTTTCCTTCCACACATACATGCATAATAGTTTTCTATAGACAAGGTTCTCAAGTGGTGGTCAGTGGTCATTGCTATAATCTAACCAATTTTATATATGCACCTCCAAGAGATAACACAATTCTATAAATAATATTAGTAGATGTGTAGATAAATTAAAATGTGAATAGTGAAAAACTTAGTCAAAGGAAGCCTTATAGTCGCGAACCTAATAATGTTGAACCTCACCTTCGCTAAACACGTACATTACAGATCAACATTTGACTGCCAGTCGCTTCTAGCATTAACTAGACAGAGCCCGAAACAGATTATTCTACTTTCGATATTCGACTGTAAATATACGAACTTCTAGTTAATTATGATTAAAAAATACTTTAGGTCAAAGGCCGAAATCGTAACGCTTTGGTCAAACCTAGGATAAACCAGTCATTTCGGGAACAGACTGCTTATCGACCTGACCTTTGACAGGTGCTGGCGTCAAGATGGAGCACTTCCAGGCGGCCCTGGATCCTCGCAAGCAGGAGCTGCTGGAAGCACGCTTCCTAGGTGCCAAGGTACTAATAAACTTTTATACATACATACATAGATCACGCCCATATCCCCGAAGGGGTAGGCAGAGGTGAATTAGCACCCACGTTTCGCCAATTATGTCAAGTCCCCTGTAATAGGTGGCGAGCCTATTGCCATTTAGATTAGAGTAAACACATAAATATTCAGACATTAGTAGTAGTAGACAGTATATTTTGCACATTTTAAAACTGAAGTACCTATTCATTATTTATATACCCGAAAGGCGCAGTGTATTGTAATCCAGTTATTTGAGTGTATAAGGTTTTCATAATTATTTTTGGTTCATGCCGTCATTAAATATTTAATAAAAAGTGAAAGAAATACATATTCAACTTTTTGCTGTGGTGCGTATAATATTTAAATGGAATCAATGATTGTAAAGAAATGTATGTTAGTTTAAAACTTTATTTGGAACACGTATGAGACAGTAATAATGCATCTTCATGGATAGGCATTTATCATGAAAGATGATTCAACAAAATCTAGATCGTTCCAATCCGCCGATTCTCTACGCAGGCCCTAAAGCCTACATTATTCCTATTTATTTTAGAAACCGTAATATAATGTAATAACTAATAATAATATAATACACTCATACCAAACATACATAAGAAAACGTAACGAAGTGTACGACATAATAATTAAAAAACACTTGTTTAAACAACTCTTCAAATAGTGCACAAAAGCGGCAATATCTTTATAATGGTAGATAGTGTAATACGTTTAATGATGATATATTTGTATTATAGCTTCTGAGCATTTTTAATTACTATGAATAATATGAATAAATGAATATCCAGGATTAAAGCGTTGCTCGTTAATATTGATTAAAATACATATATGTATTCTTCTTCTGCCTGCCCTGTTCCCAGTCTATCTGGGGTCGGCGCAGTATGTTTTCTCTTCCATTCATATTGGTCAGACGTCATCAAGCCATCCACCCCCTTTTGATTCATATCATCCATCACACCGTAAAGGTGCTAGTGATGAATGAATGTATAGAAAAGAGACGGAACGGATCATGTCGAGAGACCGATGAACGGAGAGAGTGATTGGAATGGCAACATTCCATCATCACCAGCCCTTTTAATGTCCCCACTGCTGGGGCACGGGCCTTCGCTATGGATGCAAGAATAAAGGGAGATTGGGGCATGATTCCTTGGCAATATTCCAATCCATGCTAATTAAAATATATGTACACATATATATTTTAAGTTGAAGTTTCCGTTTATGCACAGAAACTACGCGGTGAAAATCTTAATCTGGAAAATTCTACTTATAGAGATACGTCACAATAATTATTGATTAAATTCTTAGGACTTATCATTATCGGCTACAGTAAAAGTGTAATAATATTGTGTTAAATGTCAGTTGTATTATTAGAAGAGATCATTATAGCAAATATCATAACTATATACATACATACATAAATCACGCCTATATCCCCGAAGGGGTAGGCAGAGGTGAACTAGCACCTGCGTTTCGCCAACTATGTCAGGTACCATGTAATAGGTGGCGAGCCTATTGCCATTTATCGGGCACATAAATCGCAGTACAAATTTATATTGCTAGGTGGTATGAGAGAAATGCTGCTGCCCATTACTCATTGCTGTCTTTTACCCTTAGTCGCCTTGTACGACACCCACGGGAGAGATGGGGGTGTAACTATATGGGGGTAACTATATAAGATTTATTATACGTATGTGATTCTTCATTGTGTTCCTTATTAAAAACCTTAATAAACGAATCCTCTGAACAATTGTTATTATAGCTAATTTTCTTAGTTCTGAATGAATTAAAGAAGTCCTTCAGCACGAATGACGCAGCTTATTTATTGGCAAAATAACGTAAAGACACATGCTATGTATCATTTAAACTACGCGTTGCAGACTTGAGTCTCGTGTCTGTGTGTAAACGTGTGCAGAAAATGGCCGAACTAAACTTGATTGAACTCAATCTGTGCTTCTCATTATAATAAAATATTAATTTATATAAACTTTGATCTTGATGAAGTTAGATTTTAGTCATACCAATTTGTTTGTTAGATTTCACTGATGGACACTTGGTTAGGTGATATTATTATATTGAACAGACAATTATGATTCTAATTAGTGAAGTGACTGTCTTCTTAAAAAGTATGTTATATAACTTGTGGGTATCTAATTCCTAGGAAAACCAATTACGTACTCAATCCGCATTTATGTTGGTGTATATCAATATTGTAAGATTCTTCTACTCATGCCTCGCTTACAAAATATGGTAGGAGTGCGCGACAGATCAGTGACTTTATGAGGATGAGTGAGTTATTATTACGTTGATATGCATCGAATCGATCACGTGATATTTGATAAAGCGGTGGCTCCAGTATGCCCACCTGCCCCGCTATCGTATTCGCCCCCGTTCGCTAGCGCTGCGGCGGGCGTAGAGGTCGTATGTGCGTGCACATATCGTTCTCTCCACGATGCGATGTAAGTGATGTGGTAGATATGTAATTCCATTATGTGTTTCGAGCCAGTCTGTTGCCCACTTCCACACACTTCGCCCCCGCAATATCCCTTCATCGCGTCGCCTTGCTTTATATGTCTCATGTTTATTTCATACTTTATTTAACGCGTTCTTTAACACAATATCTGTAAGTATAGATTTTAAAAGTATTGTGGAATCTATTTTTAGATTGCGAATTGTTTGGTATGACTGTGGAACTGCGATTTCGTCACTCGACAACAAGATGGCGGGCGGCCATAAATAGGTTGACGGCATAGTAAATTAGGTAGATGCTAATAGTTGGATGACTAATGTTCCTTTAATTGATTACATACCATAGAGTGTATTACGTCTTTGTTCGAGTACTAATATGTGATTAAAATATATATTTCGTTCAACAATAATATTTTATTATTGATTTGCCTGTCTTAGAATTATTGAACACATCGCATTTTCGCAGGTGACCGCGAGGGAGATTCTAGTAGAAACTCATCGGGCGCCGGAGTGCAAGACGGTGAGTTTAAATAAATATGAATCTTCGTATATTATTATTTATACTTGTCATTTGCTTTTTGTCAATATTTTGCGAAATGTATTCATTAATTATAATTAAAAAAAGATAAGCGCCACGACTTCATTCGTTTACGTTGGAGAAACGATTCCATTATAGTAAATAATATATTTTAATAATGGCACGCTTACAACGCTAGTCACCTTGATATCGATTAGACTTTCATCGGCAAACAGGTACTATGTGTATTGATTTCTTGACGTGCGATTGAGAGATTGATTGGTATTAATTTCTATCGTTTTAGTTCAAAAAACTACGGAATCTTAACTATGTTGGTAAATACATTAATAATTTAATATATTTAATTTTGAGTTAATGGTACTTAACTTCTACGAGCATAAATGGCGGCGGATATTCTATATGAGTGTGGGATAGTCTATTCAGTTTAAAGTGCTTTTTCAAGCTATTTGCTTACAAGTTGTTCGTAATTTGGGTGTAGATTTCATACTGGTATAGATTTTACAGTAATATCTTCTTGAGTATTCATGATATTTAAGGTGTTTAATGTATTGGTGATAAATCGACCAAGAAAATATGTCGTCGTGACGAGTACGCTCCAGGCAAGTGGTTCGGGGCCGCGTCGACGTGGGGTCAGCGACACGCGCCGCGCCCCGCGGGCCCCGCTCACATTACGGACTAGTTATTTTTGACACAATCAAAACATTTGACCAACTTTTCGAAGTTTGTAAATAATAAGTTATAAATATTTTAATAAGATATTATGAGATCGAGGAACGCAAGATAATTTAAAATGCGCTTTTACGCTACAGTACTTGTTATCAATCATGGAAACAAGAATTCAATTAAACTTAAAAATCCTCATAGATTGTGTGAATTTCAATCAGTAGTAAATTAGTGCTAACCGGTTTCATTATCGCCAACAGTAGTGCCGACAGAAGTAATCGGTTTAGATTTAATGGTAGCTCACGGCTTAAAACCTATTATTCAAATACATCTTGGTTATATTCACTAGTATTGTACATTTACATTCGAGGTGCTGGCTCATTGTCCCAGTAGTGTTGCGTTTCGTCAAACTATCTGCTATTTCGCACACTGAGAGAAAGAGAAATAGGCACAGCGCAATGTTCAGTCCGACGGTTTGCACATTCGATGCTAAGGGAAATTATAACATGGCGCACACGGCCTCGCCCCGCCTCAGCTACAATGTGCCGTCAAACCTCATTCCACCGCTTAGGCGCCCGGTTCCGCAGTTATTTTTACACAGTCCGACCTTTCGCACCGGTCGTCACTACACTCGGCTGACAACGAAAAATTTCTATCCACAACGCACTCACGTTAAAACAATGAATAGTAGGAGGTTATCACATTAATAACACATTTCCTGTTGATGCAATAATCACAAAACATATTTTGACATCGAACGTAGACTCGTAGCTGAAGTTGCGTGTAATTTAGTGGAGGCATTCAACACGTCCACTCGCTCCGGCCGCCACGGAGGCAATGAACGAGGGGAGGCGCGACGCGACGGCCGGCGGCGCGGCAGGCGGCATATCAGCTGAGCGTCACGCCGCGACATTGCAAGGTCCGCCTGTACTGCTTCGCCTGACCCACTGCGCCGTCCGTGCCGCTCTATCCTCCGCCCCATAAAACAATTTTATGCGTTATATCACTTCATTACACAGCAAAACGGCACATCATAACATTACCACTCAGCACACTATACATTTATTTGTTTCCTTTTCTATCCGAGACTACAGACTAGGTATTGGAAACTTGTTTGGGTTTTTTGGGCAGGTTTTCATGTTTGGTTTCATAATTAAAACAACTTGCGTCTCTTCTTATGAGTGCAGACAACCGCAAATAATAATATGAATCGATTTATATATAATAGAGCCATATGCATTCACTAGAACAAAGACTTGAACCACTTCCGGCTAAAGCGTCGCAATGACATGAGTATAGAAATATATTTATTCCTTAACAGGAAATCTTGCCCCTCGGAGTATTTTTATGTTTTTCAATAAGAGAAATTCTAAAATCCAAAGGGGATAAGAATTCTACTTCACGTGTACTCGTTTTAAGTGTGTTTAATTGCATTGAAACTTGTTGTTACCATTTTCTTGTATTTGTTATATTTCGCATATAAATAAAAATGTAATTTCTAAATAAAAATAATAAGTGTTAAAATACGCATAAATAACAGTCTAGAAGAAATAGAGACTTAAAATGCGAAAAGAAAAGAAAAATTTACCAATTAAGTTTTCTTATTTTATAACAGGATTTTTTGTTATCTCTTAATAATTACAAATTGTTATTTTTTAAATGAACCTGAAGGTTAAACCACTAGGTACGTAGATATGCCAGTTTCTATTTTGCTACTATTGCTTACGTAACGCTTTAATTATTAATTATTAAAATTTCGTAAGGTATTAGTAAGGTAGGTAATTAAAGTAATTATGTATTACACAATTTTGTAATTATACAATTAAACCTTCCAAACCGTTGTCGTCGCGGTGTTATAGACTTGTCTACGAATTTGTCATGCGTGATGCGGTGTCCGAACTAGAAGTAATCAATAATGCAAGCTCGGATTCGAATCTCGTGACTCTTCGCCGGCGCTGCACACTTGCGGCTGAAGTTGCGCCGAGCCCTCCCCCCTCACCTTCTCCCTGTACACCCCTCGCACTAGAAAATTGGGTTAAACAGCACGCGGGCTGAACGCCGCACCGGAAGAGGGGATTTTGGGGTCCGCAGAACTGCGCTTCGACAATGAATGCGGGACAGAGATGTGACTGAGTATTGATTGTCTTTCACATTGAGACGCAGTTTCCTGTGTGGCGCAATAAATGCAATGCCTGCTGTTCAGACAAAAACTACATATCGGAAACAAATTTTGCAAACTACTACGTACTAGATATTGCTGTTAAAAACAACGGAGAACTGTCCTCATAAACGAGGTCAACAAGCTGACCTTGAATATGATATGATGTTTGTTTACGCGTTAAATGTATTGTATGTATTAATGTACTTAGATAATTTATAAAATATAGACTTGATTTGGAGTGGATTTACTAAAATTAGAAAATAATATTACAGCATAACTTATTATACCTACCTATTTGTACTTCATACATAAGCTAATCTCATCGAGCACTCAATTGAAATAAAATACGAGACTACTAAAATATTCATAATATACTATATATAGATAACTAAGATAACAAAGAAAAATACTACAATATTTATGGACGCAATCACAAAGGAACACACATTTGAAAGATCATAAATATACAATCATACCCACATACACAATGTATAATCAATCTACTTATGTTGCCAACTCGCTAACTTTCCATTCGCTTCCATGCTAGGTATGCTAAAAATAGATACGACAATAAGCAGTAAGCACGGTGGCAGGCAAATCATTGGTCGCTTTATAAATTGAGGTAGATTGCGACTGTAAAGACTACCAATTATATAAAACTGTTCTAGATACATAAAACGCTGGCTAAACTACCTATTATTTTCAAAATTTTATTAATGAAAAAAAGTTGTTCAATTAATGATTTCCTAAATCTTTGAGAGATTTAGTAAAAATTAAGTTGGACTATGGAATGTCTCGACATTAAAATACTCAAGTAAAAAGTACACAAGTAGTTATTGATCTGAGTCACGTGTCGCTTACTTTTCCTTATCGTTTTGATTCAATCGACGTGTGTTGAGCTGGCAAGCGATTTTGGTCGCCGGCTTAATACAGGAGGCGGCCACAACTAACAGGAGAGGAGGGGGCAAGAGGCACCGAAGGGAGTACATGCAGAGCGGCAACGTTCCGGCGATAATGCTAATATACCGGCAGGCTTGCTTTATGTGTCTCACTCTGACCCTCGTTCTTTGTCAGTGGCACTTGAAAAATGCCTGCCGTGATATAATACCATCTATGGTATTTTGAGACTAATCATTATTGTAGTACCTACGTGAAAGTAGATTACCAGAAAGGATTTTTTTTTGCGTTAATTATCATGTTTTAATTCTTCTGTAAACGGCACTTTACTATAAATACAACACCCTCAATATTTAAATTATATAGTACCTACACTTGCGATTTTTAGCTTGACTTGAAATATTTTAATTGAATAAACATTGGCAGTAAATTATTATTTAACATCATATTACGCGATAATTGAAATTTTCTAAAAATTAACATTTTCAACTGCATACCCCATACTAACACAAATTTATCAACTTCAAAACTTTTATGGTACCGAAAAGGGTTCAGAGTAGGTATTTTTATTGTTATAATTAACTGCATTGTGGTCAAAGAAACCAGTTGCTACTTGTGCAAATTAAAAAAAACCTGCCTTGTCTGACTCTGAACAAAAGTTTATCACGCGCCTGCTGAGTTGAATATAGGCACATTTAGGTAGGCACAGACCTATCTATGTTTATGTTGGTACATCGCGGCACAGACGCCTACGTAACACGTCCAGTAAGCAGTTTGTTGTGGGGCACGAGCGCCGATATCACGTACTCGTTCGCCGCGGTCGGTGGCATGCCGCCCGCCACCCGCCTCTAGATGCCACCTCATTGCGGGCATAATCGGTCAATTCGTATTACTTATTGCAATATTTCAGTGGTTTTGAATTAAATGAATTTATTTAAAAAATAAGTCAACTGTTTGTGGAGCGCTTGGTGTTTGACATTCTGTGCAAAAATTCAATTGGTCAACAAGCACGATTGCAATCACGGGCTGTTGACCTGCCGCTAAGTCTGTGTGAATGCGGTTTACAATCATTTTTTTCCACTGCGAAAACGAACTCAATTGGTTTGTACAAATATAAACACAATCTTATGCACGATAAGTAAATAGTTTACTAATGATAACAAGATATTTAAGTCGGTATTCACTTTACTTGGTCTTACATTACTTACTTTCAGCCTTGTATCCTTGTAAAATGGCGCCTCGCCCGTCGTTATTATTATTACATTCGGAGCAAACTTCGTGACGATCTCCACTCTCCACCCGCCCCTCCCTCCATACCCGTTCGCCGCTCCCCGCGGCGCGGATGCGTATCCGATTGTCGCGACTGGCGTTTACAACTTGTCAAACTAGTTAGGTTATTTAGAATATTGTGATCAAAATAGTAAAGAACTAGTATAATATTAAAAATGTAGAAAACACTCAGTAAATACATTGTAAGTTATAGACGTATTGTGATTAATCATTGTGATTCAGTTGAAGTTAAATTAAAGTTACGGCAAATAAACGAGTCATATGTAAAGACGCCATCTTTCTTTACAGATGTCAGCTGGGTCACAAATTCAGATGGCACCACAAACTACTGTCAACACGGGGCAACCACTACACAGTCAGGACTCCAATATGAGCACAGGTAAATTGTGATTTGGTGGTAAAAGTGCATAAAAATAAGTGAGTTGTGAAAGTGCCGTGAGTGTTTACTACGTGCCGGTTGACGTACAAGAATATAACCTTTACCTTCTGAGAACTATTTGAAAACAGAACAGTGAATAAACACCGATTAATTTAAAACAAATGTGACGTCATAACACCGTGGTATAATGCCCGATCGGAGCTGTGAAAGTGTCGATAATCCTGTGTATCGAAACTATAATGCACTACAACAATGCACGACTATTTAAGTAGATCTGACAATAACCACATCGGCCTACTGAGCGCCTTGTTTGAACGTGAGTTTAATCATTGCTCGATAAGATTGATAAATTATAATAAACTTTTATTAGATTCCAATGTTGTACAAAACAACTAAATTATCTTTCAGTATTTATTTTGTGATATTCTCTTTAGTTATTTGGTTTATTTTTGCCATATAAATAATTTATCAAAACAAAGTTAGATATTACAAAAGTTATACTTAAAATACTTTAAGAATCTTAATATTTCTAAGTACAGGTTTAGAATTCGTTTTAATAGCTGTGTACATAGTTATAAAATATTACAAGCCCCTTTGAAATGAACCTAGATAAAAAGACTCAAAGCCTAAAAAGAAACCTCCCCCAATTGATGGTTTTATCAACTATACATACATAAATCACGCCTATATCCCCGAAGGGTTAGGCAGAGGTGAACTAGCACCCACATTTCGCCAATTATGTTAGGTCCCATGTAATAGTGGCGAGCCTATTGCCATATATTGGGCACAAAATTGTCGCAGTACATTGCTATGTGGTATCAGAGGAACGCTGCTGCCCATTCCTCATCACTGATTTATCCTAAGTCGCCTTGTACGACACCAACTGGAGAGATATGGGGTGGTGTATTCTACTCTGCTGTCACCACACGGCATCATTTATCAACTATATATTGTAGATAATATATTCTGTAGTATAATTAACTACTGTCTATTTTCAATTTTAGGGCTACACTGGCTGAAAGTCTATAGTGTAGCACTTAATTATTTATAGCACTAACGGCCATACTTAATGTCAAAAAATTCCTATTCAAAACTAGTTGTTATTCTTGCTGGATCTATGGTGTAAATTGAAATGTTTTTTTTTCGCATTAAATACTCATTGAAGTTAATTGACGTCTCTGAGATATCAATTAACGATAATGAGTACTGAATGTCAAAAAATGACAATTCAAATATAGTTTCTATTCTTGTCAGGTCTTTGGTCTAAATTTAAATGAAAATTTTTGACAACAAGTACTCATTAAAGTTATTTGACATCTCTGAGTACGGCAGTAAGACATTTTGTGACAGTGTAAAAATTATATATTAACACATTGACAGACAGAACAGTTTTTCAGACAGAAGAAATTTTTCACTGTACAAAGCAATACTACAGTATCCCTGTCAATGTCAGAGGTTTTTACTTGTATACAATCAGTACACATCATCGGGTTACATTTTCAATACTAACATAAGCAAGAGCATTTTGTAGTCTCACCACGGATAACTTTTTAGCTTTAATTGTCATAATTGTGATGTTAAAAAATTCATTCAAGAAAAGGCTCCTCTAGGTCTAGTCCTCCCCTAGGCAATGTATGAAATTTTGTAATGTCACAGCACAATAACAATACTGACTGTGAACGTGTTATTATTTTAAGATTTTGTCTAATGGAGTTAATAATTAAATAGTTTTCATTATATCTTCATTCCATTATAAAACAAATATTTGTAACAAATTAAAATTACTGTTAGTCATGTTATATTATTATTTAGTTATAATTTATACCATTTGCAATACAAATGTGACATATTGGTTAAGAGACAATGTAGGTAGTTTAATTTGTAGATGTTGGAGTCTGGCCCATATAGTTGTTTTATAAGGTTTTAAGCCATAAAACTATACATTATTTAAGTTTATTTGCAATTTTCCCAGAATCATTTATTTTTTCTGTATTTTTTAAGACAGTGTACAAATACATTTGAAAGGCCATTTTTGAACATCTCCTTTATAATCTAATGGCCTGTTTTACAATCGATGGGTAAGTTCTGGATAGCTTACTTGGTAAGTCATTTGACAGGTTTAATATGAAGTATATGTCAATTGGACTGGCAAGTAAGCTATCCAGTACTTACCAGTCGATTGTGAAACAGGCCCTAAATTTTTGTTTTCATTTTTATACAAATTCATAAACTAAATCAAAAAAGTTTCTTTCCAAATGTTTTTTCAATGATGAAAATGTTTAAAATAAGTAACTTCTAGAAATTATACTGTTGCATTTAAGTATGATGTATCATAGCTAATATGTGTGTATCGTGACACTGTAAAACTATGACATACCTATTATATATAACGGCGGAGTTACTTCGTTCGAATTTTTAGATAGCGTGACGTCAGCAGAGCTGACGTCACTGTTAATTCCTTCAGGGTTATTCATTGCAGATAATAAGACACGTATTCAAGAACACCAAATGTATTAATAAAATTATCAATTTACACTTGTTATTTAATTAACCTTATTATCTAATCTAACAATAGACCAATTATTTAAACGCTACTCACAATTTTTCTCCTATGTCTTCACCTCCTGACTGCTCGAAAAGTAATGGCCCTCGAATGCCTAGCGAAACGGGCCGCCAATCATTTTTGGCGCCTGGCATTCGACTGTCACTTTACAAAAGTACTCCTTAGGTTTAACTTGCAATTAATATTAAGAATTAGCTAACCACAAATCATTATTTTATTGATTAGGATTTTTAAAACATTTGCCGTTTTTAAATCAGCTCTAAATTTGAAAGTAACATTAAAAGACTTTGTTTTAATCGCATACCAGACCTTACGTCATTACGTCTTTGTATGCGGTCAAAACAAAACAACTTTTAAATTACTAAATGTTTCTAATCATGAAAAGCTGGTGTTATTTACCAAACATAAATCAATAAAGAAATTAAGAATATCAATTTGGAATAATTAAAAACGTTTGTAAGACAGTTAATATTATTACAAACGCCTTTAAACGTTTGACTTCTTTTAAAAAAAAATAAAATCTAATTACATTAAAACAGTCACAATTTTATGGCAATAACAACGTTATTTATCCTCTTAATAGATTTGAACAATACAAAATAATTAATTAATTCATGAATTTGTAATTAGTTTCCGATTTGTCTCTTCTCGAGTAGTCTCGCGCCGACACGGCCATTCTGCGAGGCGGTGCGTGCTCTGTGCCAGCCGCGGTAATTCTGAAATAACATTGTAGTCTTTAGGCTAGGTATCTGTAACCAGGTACTCTAGCTGATAACTGGGTTTTATGTTATAAGCGTATAATCATAGTAGTATTTTACTCATGACTATTGTTTTCAAAATAATTCAAGATGATTGTTTTAAATAACCAAGTTATCAACCATTTCACATATACCTTAACGGCATCCTGCAAGTAAGGGTTAGAAATAAGAATTTAAAAATTTACATAGTCAACTAAAAAATTAGTAACTAACCATCTTGGTGCAAGTAATTTGATATAGAAAAATTGCATAGTTTTATTAAGTTCTTATGGAAATAGTTGTTGCTGTGGTCATGTACGCCGTGGTCCACCAGGGTCTTAAATAATATGAGAACTAGGATGATGCTATGGTCTCGGTCTTTCTTAGACCGTGGTCCACAGAGGTCCTGACATTGCAAACGTTAAAGTCACAGAACAGAATACTGTTGTAAATAGGAGTTTGCTTAACATAAGCAATTTATTAAATATTAGTAAATGCAAATGCTCCACGCATACTTGCATGATACTATTGTTTTTATTTATAGGGTTGTTGCTGTGGTCATGAGCGGTCATGTACGCCGTGGTCCACAGGGGTTCTAAAGGATATAGGGACGAGGTTGATGCTGTGGTCTAGGCCTTTTTGAGCCGTGGTCCACAGAGGCCCTAAAAACGTTATAACAAGCACATTGGGTAATGATGCTGTGGTCATGAGCGGTCTCTTACGCCGTGGTCCACAGAGGTCCTGAAGGAATTGGGAAGGCCGTTGCTGTGGTCTGGGCCTTTGAATAGCCGTGGTCCACAGAGGCTCTAATAGAAGTTAAAATTTAAAAATAACGAATGTGCATTGTACATTACGCTATGTAAATATGTTTACTAACCTTATTTTAAGAGTCTTGCGATGTAGATGGCACTGGTTCACCATCACTGGACACGGGCAGCTGGTGATGGGGCGGAGAATGTTCGTCTTCGCGAGTACTTTCCGCCGACACTGCCGCCTGACTGCCAGGTTGCGGAGCTCTGCGCAGTTGGTCGTGAGCCACCTTCCGTGGCCGCCCTCTGCCGGTCACTCGTTTCACCATATAGCGATCGTTGTCAAGTATCCTGTGAATCTCATAAGGCTCACTGTACTTAAGGTCTAGACACGTCTGGTTACGTGGATTATTTTTTACTAGCACATAATCTCCTCTTTGAAAGGTACGAATTTGTGCTTTGTTTTTATCAAAACGTTGCTTCTCATATTGAGATGCTGCGAACATTTTGTTTTGCACATGCTGTTCAAGTAAATCAAAATCAACGAATTCACTTTCAATGTTTACTAACCTTAAGAGTTCCGGCGGCACACAGTGTTGTCTATGTGTCAGAAGTGAAAGCGGTGCCATACCTGTTACTCTATGTGGTGTGCAGTTAAATGCTAGCTGCAATGCTTCTAGCGCTGTTTGCCAGTTTTCGGTTTGGTAGTTTTTAATCATAGTCAAAGCATTTTTTAACGTACCCATCACTCTTTCAACTTGGCCATTCGCTCGGCTGACTCCTGGGGCTATTGTATGGATATTAATACCAAATCGATCACAGTAGATTTTAAATTCGCCAAGAAACTCTCTCCCTCCATCCACTACAATTTGTATTGGAGTACCAAATAGATGTACTATTCGTTTTAGCGCTGCAAGACTGCTACTTGGGCTTTTGTCTGTCGAGTAATTCAGTAATATGTACTTTGTGTACGAGTCAATAATGACTATAACGTATTCATCGCGTCCTTGTGGATCCTTTGTACCGAGCTTGCCTGTGATGTCCATATGAATGACTTGGAAAGCCGCAGTCGGTTTTTGGATTGGGTGAAGTTGGGCTTGTACTGCACCTGACGGACCCTTTGAAGTTCTACATATAACACAGTTATCAACAAAATTTCTGACTATTGTATTCATTCTTTCAAACCAATAGGATTCTCTCAGCTTTTGTAGAGTCTTTTCCCATCCTGGGTGCTGTAAAGAGGTGTGATAAGAGTTGATCAAACTCCACTGGAACGCCCGAGGTACTACGCTCACCTTATGATTGCTTAGTAATTGATCGGTGAGAGACTTTTTGAGTATTCCATCTTCTATAACATAACCAGCTGCTGGATTATCAGTAGCCATACTGTCAATCAGCGGACGTAAAAATTCATCTCGTCGTTGCTCTATTTGCAACCATTCTGTATCTCTAGTCATAATATTAACTGAAATGTTGTCTACAGGATTTCTACTGAAAAAATCTGCATGTTGCAATCTCTCCCCTTTTCTGTACTCTACCTCAAAATCGTAGTGTTGTAAGAAAGCCCACCATCGATGAATCCGAGGAAGAAGATCTTTCTTGTGTTTTGAGGCCTTAAGTGCGTTACAGTCAGTGATTACCTTAAATTGACGCCCATATAGGTACTGGCGAAAGTATTTGATGGCTCTTACCACCGCCAAAGTTTCGAGCTCGTACGAGTGGTAACGGCTTTCGGCGTCGGTGGTGCGTTGACTCATGTATGCGACTGCATGCTTTCGTCCGTTAACAATCTGGACCAGTACCGCTCCGTAGCCAAGGCTGCTTGCGTCTGTATAGAGCTCAATTGGCGCGTCCTCCTGAAATAGAATAAGGGTAGGCGCAGTAGACAAATATTCTATAATAAGATTACGAGCCTTGTCATGTCTGTCATTCCATTCCCATTTAGCATCTTTTTTTATTAGTTCATACATTGGCAGCATGACCCGAGAAAAATTAGGAATAAAACGACGGAAGTATCCGGCTAGACCATTAAACTGTCTTACTTGTTTGACTGTTGTTGGGATTGGTGCTCTCGTTAAAGCCTCTACTTTTCTTGGGCTAGGACCAACATGTCCGTCGGATATAATATTGCCCAGGTACTCTATAGAGCGTTTAAAGAAGGCAGTTTTCTCTATATTGATGGAAAATCCAGCTTTTTCTAAAGCAATTAATATACGCTCAATATGGGAGAGTCCCTCACGGAAGTCTCTACATTTTGAGAGTACGTCATCGACATAAACTTGACATACCTGTTCAGGTGCATTCAACAGAGGCATTAGAGCCCTATTTATGCAACGCTGATAGACGGAGCATGCATTACTGAGACCAAATGGCATGGCTAAATATTCATAAAGCCCATCAGGAGTGACGAAAGCAGTTTTTTCAATAGAGCTCTCACCTATTGGAATTTGGTGAAAACCTGCAGCCATGTCAAAAGTAGAATAGAAAACTCCGCCAGCCATTTGGTCTATTTGATCCAAAATTATTGGTAAAGGGTAATGGTCTCGTAGGGTATTTCTATTCAATTCACGGTAGTCCACGCACATGCGATCTTTCCCGTTTTTCTTTTTGACTAAGATTATGGGGCTAGAAAATGACGATTTACTTTCACGAATAATGTTGTGATCAAGCAACTCTTTGACGATCTCTCGCACTTTCTCACGCTCAACGGGGCTCAATCGATAGGGTCTGCGTTCCACATATTTCGTAGAGTCTTTTAGACGTATTTCAAGCTCACCAGTATTGACCCGTGTCGTAGGGTACCCACGTATGAACAAATGTTGATACCGATTCAATAATATTTTTAATTCATTTATTTCGTCATCGTTGCTAAGATCACAATCTAGGTTATCAAATTTTTCACTTTGAGAACGCACGTGGTTGACCAACGCTTGATGGAACAACGTTGCCCCACGAGAAGTCACTAATACCCCGAGGTTTGTGTTTTCAATGAGATTCATGCCTACTAAAACGTCAGAACATAACTCGTAATCTGGGACAATATGCAACTGAAGTTCTACACTCAATTCATTGATTACACAAACTGTAGTCAAAGTTGTTAGTGATACTACAGTAAATTGGCCAATACCTCTCAAATAATGAACAATGTTAGTTCTTTTTCCCGGTAGTTTTGCCGCCACTGACTCGCGTACTAATGAACATTCTGCACCACTGTCAAATATTGCACTAATTTTTAAACTGCCTATTGTAATTTGCATTGATGTAAGTTTTGATGTACCAACACAATTGATATTTGAAATAACTGCCCGCTCACGTTTATAACATTTTTCATATGTATGACCGGCCTTTGAGCAGAATGTACATGTAGGCTTGTCAGTATTACGTGGAAAAATTTTATTCTCATGTTGACGGTATTGAGGCTGTTCAATGTTACCAAAACGACAATCCCGAGTATCATGGCCCGGTTTTTTACAAATCTGACAAAAAGATGAAACTTTATCAGAAAAACGTGATCTCTTACTGGAACTCGGTTGTGCGCTCGGGGGACCGGGATTCGTTCGTTTTGTTCGGCGTATGGATGATGCGACAGAGATCAGTTCCGGAACCGATGTTGCCCTCACATTTAACAATTCGATTCTCAACCGCTCATCATTGACGCAACCTATTACAGCTTCAACAGCGTCATCATTAGACAATTTGTCTTTTGTAATACGACGCCATAGTACCCACGCTTGTGACAAGAATTGAGCTATATCTTTCGTATTATCGTAATTATGTTCTCGGAATTGAATAATATCCCGTGAATATCTACTTTCTGGCTCAAATGTCGTAATTAAATTATTACGCAATTCCTGCCACGTCGCGGTAGACACTAACCAATTGTCGACCCATAACCTTGCACGACCTTTAAGCAAACTACCCGCTTTCATCCTCACTTCGTAGTCGCTCAGGTTATAGGTCTCCATGGCGGTAGTAACATGCTGGCACCACTCACGTATTCCTACGTTGGCGTCCGGATCGTATGACGGCAAAAAAATGTCACTGATTTTAACTTTCGTATCTGATGGCGCCGTAATATGTTCCGACATGTGTTTCATTATCTGCAACATTTGTGTAAAAAATTCGGACGGCACGCCGTTTACAGAAGTAGTCTTATTTTTATCTAAGCCAGAATGTCGAGCAGAAGTGGATTCGTATCCCACTTCTGATAACGGCGGAGTTACTTCGTTCGAATTTTTAGATAGCGTGACGTCAGCAGAGCTGACGTCACTGTTAATTCCTTCAGGGTTATTCATTGCAGATAATAAGACACGTATTCAAGAACACCAAATGTATTAATAAAATTATCAATTTACACTTGTTATTTAATTAACCTTATTATCTAATCTAACAATAGACCAATTATTTAAACGCTACTCACAATTTTTCTCCTATGTCTTCACCTCCTGACTGCTCGAAAAGTAATGGCCCTCGAATGCCTAGCGAAACGGGCCGCCAATCATTTTTGGCGCCTGGCATTCGACTGTCACTTTACAAAAGTACTCCTTAGGTTTAACTTGCAATTAATATTAAGAATTAGCTAACCACAAATCATTATTTTATTGATTAGGATTTTTAAAACATTTGCCGTTTTTAAATCAGCTCTAAATTTGAAAGTAACATTAAAAGACTTTGTTTTAATCGCATACCAGACCTTACGTCATTACGTCTTTGTATGCGGTCAAAACAAAACAACTTTTAAATTACTAAATGTTTCTAATCATGAAAAGCTGGTGTTATTTACCAAACATAAATCAATAAAGAAATTAAGAATATCAATTTGGAATAATTAAAAACGTTTGTAAGACAGTTAATATTATTACAAACGCCTTTAAACGTTTGACTTCTTTTAAAAAAAAATAAAATCTAATTACATTAAAACAGTCACAATTTTATGGCAATAACAACGTTATTTATCCTCTTAATAGATTTGAACAATACAAAATAATTAATTAATTCATGAATTTGTAATTAGTTTCCGATTTGTCTCTTCTCGAGTAGTCTCGCGCCGACATATACCTATTATAATGAATGTTCAATTATGTTTGTTTAGTTTTGAGACTGTATTGTTCATCAAGTATGTCGAATTCAGTTTTTAGTTTTCTTTTTTTATTTCAAATTGTAGGGTCATCGCATAGTGATAAAGAAGTAGACGCACTGACACCTGAGAAGTCTGCAGCTATGCGAGGCTCAACTGTAGGGCCTGGTGCTGCCCTAGTGCCCCCAAGTGGTGCCACACCAACAATAGCCATGCCAGAAAGAAAGAGGAAACGAAAAGGTAATTTTAAAATACCCTGATATTAGTGTAATTGTTAATGTGTATTATTAATGTTTAATATATAATTTGTTAATGTGTACCCTACTATACAAAGTGCTATTTATGATTTTTTATTTTTATGCATTTCAGGAGATGAAGGTGTTGGTGGGGGAGGGGGCGGTGGCGGCAAGCAAAGGCATAATTCCTCTGATAAAAATATTAGGGAATATTTTTCAAAGCACCCATCGTCCAGTCCTGTGCGGCATACTGGTGCAAAATCACCATCACCAAATTACCCTATGGTGAGTCATCAAATTACAATATTTTCATGAAATTTCCAAAGTATTTATGTAGAATAAATAAAGATTAAGGTGAGACTTTCTTACAGATATTCTTAAAAACTGCATGTATTTTTCTGAACTCAGCATAAAAACGTTGAATAACTTTTAAGAGATTTCATAGGTAATGCTTGATACCTTATATTAAGGTAATTTGTGTCAAAGATGGAATGACTTATTGATGAAATTACCTTGGACTTTCCATTTTCAAATTCTTCTGGTGTATTTTACCTATTTTTAATATGATAGCATCATGTGATAGAATTATAATCCACTCTGCCACATTTGTTTCACCTAATGAGGAGACTATACACACACATCTACTAAAGCCCTTTGCCCTTTAGATGGCCCTTATATATGGGAGAGGTTTTGTTTGATTACAAATAAAATGTTTTTGTTTTGTCTATTTTAGTACCCACCGTCACCGTCATCCATACTGCCTCCAGGGGCAGACTTTTTACGTTCCACCTCTCAACAGCGCCCACACACTTCTGTCAAACAGGTATTTCGTATTTTTTTAAAAAAATATTAAGACATCCAACTATGCGTTTGATGTAATGTTGGTCTTTTACTTTCTTTGATACTTATGGAATAACTTGATAACATAAACAAAAACAATTCTAAAAAAGAATACAGTAAAAATAACCTTTTGTTTTGATATGTTTCATTCTAAAATATAAAGTGTGTTTTGTGTGATATTATTATGATGTACCAACAAAATATTTCATTAACAGGTTCAAACAGAACTCACATGTCAGAGGATACAAGAGTTAGAAACTCAAGCATCTTCTGACTTAGAATTAAGGAATAATAGAATAGAAGAATTAACAAGAACTAACGAAGAACTAAAACATCAAGTTCAAGCACAGAGCAAGGTTATTACAGTTACTATTACAAGAAGAAAAAATACATTTTAAATTTGTAGACAATGTTCTTTATGTATATAATTAATTTTGCAGGTAATAGAGCAACATAAATCACATATAAATAAATGTATAGATGTGGTAAAGAAATTATTGAATGAAAAGAGTACTATAGAAAAGAAGGAGGCAAGGCAACGATGTATGCAGAATCGGCTGAGGCTCGGTCAATTTGTTACGCAGCGGGTTGGGGCCACGTTCCAGGAGAATTGGACTGATGGATACGCTTTCCAGGAACTTACGAGGTTCGTAATTAAACTGTCATCATTTATATGCCACTTGAGTAATTATAATGGAAACTTGATATTTAAGTACTAGCAAATGCGATTGGGTTAACTAAAGAGTATCAATTTTGTTTTCATCATCACTGCACATAATAATGTCCCTACTGCAGGGCACAGGCCCTCCCAATGGATGTATGAATATACGATAAATGCTGCTTTATACTATGTAAACTAAGCAATGTTAACCACCAAATGTTATTTCCAGTTCCTTTGTGAATATAGTGTCCTATGTGTCACAACACCACAATGATCCATGAAAGCTTTTATCCATTCTCTCTACATTTTTCCATCCATAGAAAAGGCTTGTGCCCTAGCTACCTAGCAGTGAGGGTATTGTAAGTCGTCATGGTGTAATAACATGCGAGTCTATTGCTATTGACTGTAAATTACTAACATTCATTAGTACAAGAATCGCTACGACCCCGGTACACAAAATCAATTGGAAATGTGTATAATGTGAAGAAAGTGTGTTGTGATATTTAATTTTACCAAGATGATATATATATATAAGAAGATATTTAACCCCAATTTCTAACTGCACTCTATCTTAAATTCTTAGACGGAAATGTGACTTCAATTTGTTTAAATTGGCTATTTACAATGGGAATAGCTTTCTGTGGTACCACCCACGTTCTGCACGAGTTCTATATGCATGCGATACGTGTTTGTTTTGCTATTAATGTCCACTAGATACAGTTAAATGTTAAGTAACGAAACTGGAAACCAACCATTTACATGACCAATGTATTACATACAATTAAAGACGCATATATTTGACGTGTAAGAGCAGAATACCTCCAATCTTTCCCGCAGGTGTCGTACAAGACGGTTAAGAGTTAATAAGAGACGACAGTTTTCTTTTTGAAAATAGAAAATTTGTGATAATATAATATTTTATATCACACCTGAATGAAAAGTGGACTTTCCGCTACTGGTACGGAAAATCCCAATTAGTCAGGGGTGTCATAAAACTATGATGTTCCTAAATTTGCATGCTATTTATAAATAGCAAAACATGTCGACACTTTATGCACCGTTAACACCATGTTTTACGCAATAAAATAATTTATTTATTTATAAATACCCACCATTTGTATGGCCCCGGAAATACACAAGCGGTGATTGACGTTCATAACATTATTTATTTATTTATTTAAACACAAACATACACAAACTTTACAAGTTTAGTACCTAAAGCGAGTGTCTAGTTAAAGATAAATATATTTATATTATATAAATATATATAAATATAATTATGTTGAACGGCAGGCGGCAAGAGGAGATAACAGCGGAAAAGGAGGAGATCGACCGCCAGAAGAAGCTGCTGTTCAAGAAGCGGCCGTCGAACAGCGAGGGCGGCGGCGGCCGGGGCAAGCGAACGGCGAGCGCGGCGCCCGCCACCCCGCAACCGCCCCTGCACAACGGCACCGACCCGCCCACGTTCCTCAAGCCGGACCCGCTGCCCAGCATGACCTGGCAGGAGTACTACGAGGCTGATGAGATACTCAAGGTTACCTTTCGCTGCACTTCTTCTTCCTGAATCAGCCTCTTGCCTCTTCCATTTATGTCGGTCCACTGGCCTCTATAAACGAGTACGCTGGACTGAATACTTCTATGAAATGACAAATGTTTCTTGTGCCGATTTGAAGCGCCTAATCGAGCGACAAGGGTACTAAATTTGACGTTTGTTTTAATAATAGAGTGCGGGTCAGATAAGTCCGCGCGCGAGGGGTGGCGCTGCTCGCTAACATTGACTCTTCTAAACAAACAAAATAGGACACGAAATTTTAGTTCCAATTTTGACCACGTGCGGACTTATCTGGCCCGCACTCTACCATTGAATTGTCTCATCTCTAATATTAGTTCCGTGGCCGTACACCACACTACACCAGTGCCATTGGCGCCAAGATGGCGTTAATCAAATGGCACCTTTTTCCTACTTTTATAATAGAGGTCAATATATCGGTCAGACGTCATCGAGCCATTCACTCCCTTTTGATTCATATCCTCCATCACACCGGAAAGGTACTCATGATGAATGAATATATAGAAAAGAGATGGAAAGGACCACCCCGAGAGACCGATGAACAGAGAAAGTGATTGAATGACAACATTCTAATCCATACTGCTCAAGGTTTTGACTTAGGTTTTACAACTGCCTAACACCAACCTCCTTTGGGTATTGTTGGTGGTATGCTCTCAACTTATGTAATCTTTGTAATACTGGTCGATTTGGGACTGATTTCACCCCAGAATTAAACGCGATCTGTTGAAGTTGAACTCGGCTTATACTCTAAACTGAGTTCCGCTACATAGTTTGCATTAATCAAAACCAAGTTTTATTAAACTCAGTTTCTGTGAGAGACGGTGAAATCGGCCCTTAGGGTACTCATGAGATGACCTTTTTTATAAACTTTAAATGTGATTATGAACTATCCTCTTAGGCCTACCAGCGTCCGTTTTCTTCATTCACGTACTTGTTGTGGTACTGTTCACTGACTCCGACATGTAAATCCTTTTTGTTAAATCTCTCTTTGTCTTAGTTGGCAAATCTCGAATTTAAAGCTGATGCTGATATTGAGTTAGGAGTTGTAGTTATCCTGTATTATTGTAGCAGTAACTCGATGGGTTATGGCATTAGTTCAATCAGAGTGTGTACTTATAAGTAGGAAATACGATTGTTTTTCGGGCCCATAGTAACTTAAAGTATTATTTCTTCCAGTTAAGACAAAGTGCGTTGAAGAAAGAGGACGCTGATCTGCAGCTAGAAATGGAAAAGTTAGAACGAGAAAGAAATCTTCACATCAGAGAACTAAAGCGGATACACAACGAGGACCAGAGTCGATTTTCGCAACATCCTGTGCTGTCAGATCGGTGAGTGTTTAATTTTAGTTTTCTGGATATGGACTTTAACTATAATTATGCTATGCGATTTATAGTTAATTTGATCTTGATTTTGTTTTGATACACATTCATTTCATTCCTAAGATCACATGACTTACTTAACAAAACCAAGTCTTTGGTTTTGTTAAATTGCTCTTGTGTTTGACACAAATTTTTATATTAATACCAAAATAACTTTATTAAAAAAAAATCTATTTATTTATATCACACAAATATTTTACAATTTAATAGCAAACCTTTAAATTAAAAAACTTAGGGATGGTCTGACAAATTATAAATTGTGATTTATAATTTGTCAGACCATCCCTAAGTTTTTTAATTTATAGGTCCTAGTCAAATCACAAGAAAAAGAATTAATAATTTCGTTTAATTTTTGAACAGGTACCTCCTCCTAATGCTTCTGGGCAAGGGTGGGTTCAGTGAGGTGCACAAGGCGTTCGACCTCCGGGAGCAGCGGTACACGGCTTGCAAGGTGCACCAACTCAACAAGGATTGGAAAGAGGACAAAAAGGCCAACTATATCAAGTGAGTCCGTATGGTCATGTCTCAATCACAACCATGTATACTTTTAAAGTTATATTTTGTGTACCCAATAAGAACATACATAAAACACGCTTATAGCCCCGAAGGGGTAGGCAGAGGTGAATTAAACACCCACTTTTCTCCAATTACGTAAGGTCCCTTGTAATAGGTGGCGGGCGAGCCTATTGCCATCTATCGAGCACTTGAAATCGCAGTATATTGCTAGCTGGTATAAGAGGAATGCTGATGCCCATTACTCATTGCCGTCTTTACCCGGTCGGTTTGTACGACACCCACGGGAGAGATGGGGGAACTTACAATTGTATTCTGTTCTGCCGTCACCACACGGCAATAAGAACATGAATATATTATTTTCCTAAATGCCTTTTTATTCTTTTGTCGGCTTAAAAGCTATTTGAAAATTTACTTTAGTTATATTTAGTGTTGTCATCCTTCGAAAGTTAAGCAAGTGCCTTGCTTAAAATGTTTTGTTTTGACTGATATTATGTTGCATTTTACTATCCCCTATTTTAGTTCGCTAATAATGTGATATTATTGTCCTAAACCAAAAGTTGGGGATGTTATTATAGAGATTAAACAGTCTTACTATTACCAGACTCCAATATGCTTGCACAGTATTTCGAAAGTGCATTCAAGTGCCCCATTCTCGGTAATAAGAGGAGCTCGCTAGCGCAGTAGCATAGCGCTCTTGGCCTGCAATTGTGTAAACTAAGCAATGTTCGCTAAGGCCGGCCTTTGGTGACTAAAAATGTATTATCTCGATTTCCTCCGTGCTTTGGAAGGCTCGTTAAGCAGTCTGTCTCGGCTGCATCTGCAGTCGTTAATACCTACCAACCCGCACTGGGCCAGCATGGTGGTTTATGGCCCATGCTCCCTATATTATTTCATTCATAGGGAAGACCTGTGCCCAGCAGTGGGGACATTAAAGGGCAAGTGACAATACATACATACATAAATCACGCCTATATCCCGAAGGGGTAGGCAGAGGTGATCCCACCCACGTTTCGCCAATTATGTTAAGTCCCATGTAATAGGTGGCGAGCCTATTGCCATTTATCGGGCACAAAAATCGTAGTTCTATTGCTAGGTGGTATAAGAGGAAACGCTGCTGCCCATTCCTCATCGCTGATTTATCTTAGTCGCCTTGTACGACACCCACGGGAGAGATTTGGGGTGGTGACAATTGTATTCTACTCTACCATCACCACAAGTGATAATGGTTTTCGGTAATCTGCAATTGATTTTTTTTTGTACGTGAGAGTTTATTACCAAAGGAGCAATTTTCTATAGCGCTAAGTACCAGCGAGAGAATGGTGACAATTTTTGTATAAATTAAAAATGTTTTTGTAAAGCTTCTTTCGATAAATACTTTTTAAGCAAATGATGTTAAACCACAGGATGTTACATGTGCCACAAAACAATCTATTTGTGTCACCTGACCACAGTTGATGCATCTAATTAGCACATCAAACATTCAGATATTGCTTTTAATTGTAATATTATCTTACCCCTAAATAATCATTTCCAGTATATTATGTATTGGAATTGATTTCGAACCAGGGGCGCAGACAATTGAATGGTTATTTAAAAAAACCCCCACTGTCAGTTTTGGTAAACTTTAAAGGAGAATTAGGAAACGTTTTTGGATAGTGTAGCTATAAGGAAATTTGTTTTTCAATTGTATTTTTCTCTGCTGTCACAATACGTCGATTCCATGCTTCCCATAGTCAACATTTCTGTTATGTTAAATCATCTTCGCCCTGCCTTTATCCGATCTTATTTGGGGTCGGCGCAGTATGTCCTCTTTTTCCTTTCTCTTCTGTCACTCATAAGTTAAATGTAAATTTATAATTCCAGGCACGCCCTCCGAGAGTACAATATCCACAAGGCTTTGGACCACCCACGGATCGTGAAGCTGTACGATGTGTTCGAAATCGACGGCAACTCCTTCTGCACCGTCCTCGAGTACTGCAATGGGCACGATCTCGATTTTTATCTCAAGCAGGTGAGTTTTATTTGCACTCCATGAATTTCTTAAACGTGTAGATGTACTTTCCACCACGGATTATGGTTGCTCATGTATAGACTATCCTGTATTTATATTTAGTTTACAGAACAGGTTAAAGAGGTTATTATGCAACAGCGTTTTAAATATGTTTACATTTGGTACATGGTGTAAAAGAGGAGCTCGATAGCACTTGACCTGCGATTGTGTAAATTAAGCAATGTTCGCTAAGGCCGGTCGCTGGATGGGTGTTCAAGAATATAAGTATCATCTCGAGTTTCTCTGTACTTCGGAAGGCACGTTAAACCGTTGGTCTCGGCTGCATCTATACCCACTTTCTTTTCACACTTTTAATTCGCACAGGGCGTATCGTGATAGGTTATGGCCCATTCTTCCTATTGTCTTCCATACCTAGGGAAAGCATGTGCTCCAGCGGAAGCAGCATATTTCTTAATTTTTTTCCTTAAAACTACTTATTTTTTATCTAAAATATATAAAAAAAACGATATCATAATATAATAATTAATGTTTTGTTTTAGCACAAGACGATTCCAGAGCGAGAGGCGCGCTCGATCGTGATGCAAGTGGTGTCTGCCCTGAAGTACTTGAACGAGATCAAACCGCCCGTGATCCACTACGATCTGAAGCCGGGCAACATCCTGTTGACGGAGGGCAACGTGTGCGGCGAGATCAAGATCACCGACTTCGGCCTCTCCAAGGTGATGGACGAGGAGAACTACAATCCCGACCACGGGATGGACCTCACCAGTCAGGGGGCCGGCACTTATTGGTGAGACTACTGTTTTTTACCCTTTTTTCTTTGTAACGACTTGTTTATCTTTGTAATCCTTTTTCTAACATTTAGCTCATTTGGTGTTCCCAGTTTATCTGGCAGTATGTCGTCTCCTCTTCCATTTATATCGGTCAGACGTCATCAAGCCGTCATTGAATATATCATCCATCACACCGGAAAGGTGCTAGTTTAATGAATGCATAGAAAAGAGATGAAAAGGACCATGTTGGCAGACCGATGAACAGAGAGGGTGGGTGATAGTTATGACAACATTCAAGGTTTTGGCTTGGGTTTTACAGCCGGCCGCCTGCTTGACACCAATCATCTTGGGTTAATAATTACTAAAAGAGAAATTTCAAATAAGAAACAATTTACTTATGAAAATTAACCCTATTATTTGATAGTATATGTATGTATGAACGCATTTGTACAATTACGATTAAGGGTTTCATCAGTGTCTCCACCATCAGCAGATGAAATACATCTGTGCTTCTATTTAAAAATACAAATTGGAAACTGTGATCATCAATAAATGTCAATTCGTATTATTGCAGAATGTCGGACCTTAACAAATAAAGAATGTCTTACTGAGTAGTCCCCCGGACAATATAACAACAAGTTGTATGTTATGAATAAATTATATAATTTTAATATTCCAAAATGTTTTTAAAGCATTTATCTTGCATACGAAGTGGTAGTAGTACCATGGAACTGCTAAAACGCAAGTTTTCGCATAAGATACTTTTGTATTGAACTTTTATTTTAGTCTTACGTAATTTGTTCTACAGGTACCTGCCCCCAGAATGTTTCGTGGTCGGCAAAAACCCACCAAAGATCAGTAGTAAGGTGGATGTGTGGAGTGTAGGTGTGATCTTCTACCAGTGTCTGTATGGAAAGAAACCTTTCGGTCACAACCAGAGTCAGGCAACTATATTGGAGGAGAACACCA
>OZ008344.1:6763521-7070651 GCA_963931975.1 Cataclysta lemnata | reverse complement strand
CCGCCGGCCGCGCCGCCCGCCGCACTGACGAGCGCGGCCGCACAAGCGCACGACACACGAGCACGCACCCTAGCCGCACCACGCCACGCCGCCAACACTAGTCACACGAGTAAACAAACGGAACAGAGAATTACCTTCGTATCGTGAACTCTTGGGGCCGGTTTTTTTATCCATAGTTAACTCAACCAATTGTTAAAAACGGTTACTAGTTGCTTAATATCAGTCTGATATGTAACCATTAGTAACAATTTTAGTTACTAATGTTACCAATGGATAAATATCAGTCTGATATTGTTACTGATTGTTAAATATCAGTGATATTTAAAGATAAGTAACAATTTTTAACAATTGGTTAACAGTTAACAATGCATCAAAAAACCGGCCCTTAATAAAACAACGACCTAATCCGAAATTTTGCCAAAATGAGTTGAGAGTTTTACCGACCTAAAAAATGAAGCTCTACAATTTTGGTAAGAAAAACATGTTAAAGATTATTTGAGTCTATATTGTCTCTGTGCGCGCGAGGTGACTCAATAAAAAATAATTTGTCGTCGATTCCGAAAAAAAATCGATTTTGGATTCGGTCGTTATGTGATTAAGAGGTCTGTACACATCTAACTTGTCTTATTTGGTAAACAATATTGGCATACCTTTCTATTGAAAATGCAGCATTAAAAATCAACTGCAAACTAGAATCAATAGGTTTCAGTCTATAATAACGATTTATTGTAATAGATTATTATTGATTTTGCTACTGTTTTATTTGTAAATGGGTGATTTTTATGAAAAGGTGTGCCAAGATTATTTACCAAATAAGATAACTTAGATGGTACAGACTTTACCACCGCGAGGAACGGTTGCACTACTACAAGCGCGCGGGACATGTGTGCATTACCAAAAAACCGGTTTTGACGCACAGCCAGTTGCATAATCTCAGGGTTAGTGCGGCGGCGTTCTTTGGAAGCTTTTACTCTGTTCGGTTTATCTACTCATGTGCACCAGTGCCGCCACACTGATTGATAGTGATGTGTCGTCACCGAAAGACGAGCACTGTTGCAGAACCGGACATGAACTGTTGCCAACGATATCGGACTATTATAGCAAGTGTGGCATAGAAAATGTCGTCGCCACTGTTTTTTTATACCTATACAGTATAGTTAAATATTTGGCACAATCACTTCGTGGGTGATGCTAGAGGAATGCTGTGTTGAACAGGCCGCAAAATATGTTTGTTTTATCACAATCGTTTTACAAAAATTGTTTTCGTTTTTATGTGATGATTGAAATGGCTAATGTTGTAAGTAGCTTACCGTTTTAGGTGTTATTCGGGTAGTACTTTTTATGTAGGTTAAGCAGCTCAAGAACTTCATTTCACAGTAAATATAATCGTGAAAATTGTGATATGAAGTCTTGATGCTTTCCAAGACCTATACCCAAATCCGCTAGATTCTATATGTATCATGTCTAATAAATAAATAATAGTAAAATGTCAACTTTAAAATTCTGCTCACTAGAAAATTGTTGATAGAAAAACAGGGAAATTTCCCAATATCTCTCATAGCATCAAGTATATAAATGTTTGCTTATTTAGTGTAAGTCACAAACGCGATCCTATTTTCGTTCCTATTCCATTGACCAATATTGTGCTAATTAAAACGACTAAAGGGAAAGTGGCAGACTTACTTACTGTAAAAGTAAAGGGCTGACTTAAACCAGCCCGGCTAGCGTGACCACCGAAACACGATATGATATCTCCATTTATCGCTTTGAACTGTCAAAAATCCATGCATTTTTGACAGTATATCATATCGTGTATCGGTGGTCATGCTAGCCGGGCTGCGCGTCTTTTGACTCGAATACATAATTGTGCGATCATAGTAATGAATAGGGGTCGCTTTTGTTCGTGTTTTAGGCATTCTACTTTTTTTTAAAAACAAAGGGGTATATTCTTTTTTAAAAGGACAATAAGCCAAAGTTTGGTTGTCTACCTTGCCACATAGTGATTCCGCTTGTGAATTTCATTTAAATACAAATCTTCAATTATTTAATGTTGATGATCTGGTGATTGATGAAAATGAAAATATAATACTTTTTGCAATTTGTTATGAGGCGATTGGAGCCAATTTTAGGCTCAAATGAGAGATATACAACCCATAATTTGTGGAAGCTATGAAACTTGTTTTCATTATATTTTGGTTATAATATTCATTTCATATATTTTTTTGAATAAATAAAATTTTCTTTAATGGTAATTAATCACGAAACTTTTGATAATACGATAAGACCTGGGCTTTTTTATTATACACAGCTATTTGGATGTCAGAATCGAAGTTCACCAACATAAACATACCATATTATCTAACTTCTAATTAAATTTGAATAATGACAATTTCAATTATTAAAAATTTTGTTATTAAATTACAGTTTGTATTGATTTGTCATTTTTATTCAGTAAATTGTTATGACATGACTGTATCATAATAAAACATAATTAAATTAGAAAATGTAATTAAACTTTGATTTCATTTGTTGTTGACATTCTATTTAATAAGTACTGTGCTTACTATAAAGCATGTTTATTCTTACTATACATGCGGGGGTGCCTTTATTCCAAAATATGAAATAGTGAACTTAGGAACATTTTGAACACCATGATTGTTAATGTGATTGTGCCAAAGTTGATATAAATCAGTATGGTTTTTTATTGTTGATGAACTCCTTCATCCACCATCCCATCACTGTATGTCGAAAATGGTGACAGGCTCTCTTGACAAATAAACTTAAAAACAAACTTAAAATGAAATAAAAATTAACTCAACAAATAAACAGCGCACAGAAACAACTATCAACATCTGTTTTCAATTTTGCCGTATTTTTGTGAGTGACTAAACATGACACCATTTTCAACATTTAATTTGGAATTTATTGTAACACTAGTGGTAACACAATTTGGTCAAGATACGAGAACTAATTAAATTACTGTAGAGACTGACAAATACACACCTACTGCAATGTGATAGCTAATTAAGGAGCGAGAGACAGTGTTATAGTTTATTTGTTATGTGGCGTCATTGATGGACATTTAGACAGGACTGTAACTCGAGTGAACTAAAGTGTAAGGAATTAAAAAGTGCTTCGCAAAAATTGTGACAAAAGTGAACTTTTTGGACGTGTTAACAAATTTTATATAGTTGCAGCTCTCAGTCTCGACTATCATAATCTGGGGTCAACGCCATGTAAGGGCTGTCAAAATAACACGACGACATTATATCAATTTAAATTGTAACAAATTGTTTGCGTTTATGACATATCTATACATTAATCAAGCACTTTGTTACTTTTATTATGTGTAAATAGTTTTCTTTTTTTTCTTTTCTTGTGTATTGTCTAGTTGTGCCGCTCTGATTACGCGTTTTTTTAAATTCTAATTCGCCTTATCAGTTGGATTAAACCCAGGTTATGAGCGTAGAGGGCTGAAGTGGCTATTTAAATGCGATAGTGGTGCGGACGAAATCGGCCGCGGGCCAGTGCGTGCTGTGGACGAACGTGCGACGAGCGCGGTAAACCGTGGCCGTATCCACAGTTGTAAAATGACTAATATCATTTACAGATAAAAATTGTTTAAGATTATGCTTACTGTTGACTGTATTTATTGAGCGGGTGATAAAATGTGATTCTCCATTTATGAATGGTTTCATACTTTTATCACTAGAGAGGATCCTTGGGACTATCCCTTGCATATTATATAAGTTATCCCTATTAAAAAGTTAAAATTAATAATCAGTCTTTTATTGCTGAACCCTTACCCCGTTATTATAATAAATAATTATTTAAAATTAATAGAGTTCGCATCAATTCAAGTCTTTCATTCAGCAAATAAAAGTGACAGCATCAGTTTTAAACTATGATTAACTTTAGTCCATGTTTTATAATAAGGCGGTTAGAGCTTGCTTAGATGGAGCGATTTTCGGGTGATTTCTTCAGCGATTTCGAGTAATATACTCTGACGCTTCACAAAGAGACTTATATAAAGACTGAAGCGACATTTATATTTTTCTGACGTGTGCTGATCTTTTGCGTTTGAACGGTATGGGTTTTATACATTTGATCTAGGCCATCAGCACATGCCGCGTTGCCAAACTTAGGCTAGGTTTCACACGGCATTGTACGGCACATTTTTTGCAGGCTGAATCTTACCGAACAAGTAGTGGCTCATACATTGAGTATAGAACCGTTCACACGTCGCCTGTACTGCAAAAAAATATACATGTGAAAGGTTCTATGCTAAATGCCACTGCTTAATTCAGTAAGATTCATCCTGCGAAAAATCGTGCTGTACAATACCGTGTGAACCTAGCCTAATGTAAATCTCACCATACTAAATGTAATGAAACCCATTTCGTCAGTGCCCATCGGACGAGACCACGTTAGACAAATAATTATGAATCCGTCATAATGCATAACGTCTCACGCGCGTACTGTACATGGTCTTAAGGCCGATGCTGACTGACACGCTGTAGCACGGCAATAGTAGATTTTACAACAAGTGCACAAAAAGAATCATTTTTATCCGAGACTTTATCAGCCCGAGCCGGAGTCAAGGGCTGTTAGTAATGGCGAGAATAAAATGGTTTTATAGACGAGTTATAAACTCTGCTTTTGACTTCGATTGCGAGGAAATAAAACAATAGCAGTTAACTTAACATTTCTTAAAATTCAATTTGTTTTCTCCCATTGGCATATTAGGCTTGGGCTGCGAACCTATACAGCCTAGTATTAAATTAATTGTGTAATAATAATTTTCTTAAAGTAATAACCTACAGTTCTTGAATTTAAATTTTACATACATACATAAATCACGCCTATATTCCCGAAGGGGCAGGCAGAGGTGAACCAGCACCCACGTTTCGCCAATCATCTCAGGTCCCATGTAATAGGTGTATTGACATATATCGGGCACAAAAAGTCGCAGTACATTGCTGGGTGGTAAAAGAGGAACGCTGCTGCCCGTTCCTCATCACTGATTTATCCTTAGTCGCCTTGTACGACACCCACGGGACAGATTTGGGGTGGTGACAATTGTATTCTACTCTGCCGTCACCACACGGCAATTTAAATTTTAATATCTATTATAAAAACTTACTTTAATGAGCTTACTAGACGTCAAGTAACGTTATTGAGTACTTAATACCAAAAAACTTACAATTCAAAACTAGTCGCTGTTCTTGTAATGGGTCTATGGTCAAGATGTAAATGATATTTTTTTGCATTAAGTTCTCATTAAAGTTAATTGACGTCTATGAGAGCGGCAGTTAGTATTCATATTTCGATACAGTAGCTTCTCGTAGGAACGTCATGTCGTTTTATTCTAAGCTTAGGTTTTATTCCACGGGTTGCCACTTCGTAGTTTTCTATACATACAGACACATAGGTAGATACATAAATTGCGAATAAATCTCCGAATGGGTAGGCCGAGGTGAATTAATGCCTCGGAGTAAATAGGACTAGTATAGTCCTATTTACTCCGAGATTAATGCCCACGTTTCGTCAATTAGACTACATACTTACATACATAAATCACGCCTATATCCCCGATGGGGGGTTGGCAGAGGTGAACTAGCACCCGCGTTTCGCCAATTATGTTAGGTCCCATGTAATAGGTGGCGAGCCTATTGCCATTTATCGGGCACAAAAGTCGCAATAGGTACATTGCCAGGTGGCATAAGAGGAACGCTGCTGCCCATTCCTCATCACTGTTTTATCCTTAGTCGCCTTGTACGACACCCACGGGAGAGATTTGAGGTGGTATATACATACATACATAAATCACGCCTATATCCCCGAAGGGGTAGGCAGAGGTGAACTAGCACCCACGTTTCGCTACTTATGTTAGGTCCCATGTAATAGGTTACCCCAGACTCTCCCCGTCAGAAGGGCTGGAGGGACACCGGAGTGGTTTAGTGGCGTATTCCCGACTCGATCTTGAGTCGGGCGAGTCCCACACACGTCGGCCGTCTAGCTAGCGGCCGATACGGTGCGTAAATGCATTCCACTCCGTCAAAAAAAAAAAAAAAAAAAAAGGTCCCATGTAATGTATGTAAAGGTGGCGAGCCTATTGCCATTTATCGGGCACTAAAGTCGCAGTACATTGCTATTGCTAGGTGGTATAAGAGGAACGCTGCTGCCCATTCCTCATCGCTAATTTATCCTTATTTGAGGTGGTGACAATTGTATTCTACTCTGTCGTCACCACACGGCATCAATTAGGTTAGGTACTAATAAATAGGTGGCTATTGCCATCGATCGGGCACGGAAATAGCAGTATCACTGGAACGCTGCTGCCAATTAATCTTTGCTGTTTTAACCCTTAGTCGCGTTGTACGACACCCATGCACTGATGGAGGGATAGTTTTATTTCTTGCTATTAAATCCTAGTCAATCATAACGACCCCAACTTTGAATCCGCTCAGACCAAAACTAGTTGAATACTGAATAGTGACTGGGCTTTCTGCTTTATGCTAAGAAGTTGTGTGTAGTGTGGTTTTAATCTAAATTAATTAATCTAAATAAAATGCTCCTGTAACAAATATGTTTCATGGCGTTCTTTCACATCACCTGTTTACTATTTGGAGTGAGAATTTGCAAGTAATTCACACTTGGAAAGCTCTCGCTCAAGTTGACGTTCATTAATTAATTGAATGAGCGAGTGGCGAACATTCTCATAAAAGGTGCGTTAATTATCACTCGTAGTCCATAGTATAGGGGAAGTCAGTATTCCAATGGTTTTTGACGTAACGTTTTTATTTCAACATAAATATATAGTTAGATTTTCACCAATTTTATCAATCTAATGTTAACAGCATTAAGAGTCTTTATAATTATTATAAAATGTGTAAAATTCCCCAAACATTTCAAACTATACTAATAATAGGTGATGTGAAACGTTACTTGAAATCAAAGACTATATTGCTCCGTGCTTGAAATAAATGGGTCGTTTCGTGGTAATAAGTAACAGTGGACGTCTTTAATAATGATGTGACGTCATCATTATTAAAGACTTCCACTGCTGAATGTTTTTTCATCTCCTAGATGTATCTAGAACTACCGGTCGTGTGCTGTATGCCACCAACGGCTACCTGCGGCATGCGTCAGGCGGGATTGCCACATTCTGCGTATATAGACTATTTGTTTAAAATCGTATTCAAATCAATACATACGCAGGTCCATAAATCACGTCAATTAGTCGCCCGCGGCATCGCTCGCGTTATTGTCGGTTACTTTACGGTCTAAAGCCTTCCCCGATATATGGACTATCCAACACAAAAATAAATTTTCAATTGGAAACAGCAATTCCTGAGATTAGCTCGTCCAACCAAACAAACTCTTCAGCTTTATAATATTCTAGTACTTATAGATTTGTTCCGATAGCTTAAAAATAAAAACGTCCGGATTCCCACTAGTATCAGGTGCTATTTGAAGACTGTTCTATAAACGATTTCACAAACTTACTGGCTGATGCATGCAGTGACGCAAACAGGTAGGCAAGGCGGAACTTCATTACAATAAATGAACCACAACTAGCGCTCGGCGAATGCTTTCAGGCAAATTATTAGCGCTCTTAAAGACCTGCGTTTCGCTTGCGATTTCATCACCTGGGGAGCTATAAGCCGTGCCTACCTAAACACATTGATTTGTACTGTTGTCAGGTAACATACATTACGTCACCAGCCCCCTTGATGTCCTTGCTGCTGGAGCACAGACCACAGACCTTCCCTATGAATAGAAGAGTATAATAATATGGAGATAAAATAACACCTATTTTGGTGGTCATGCAGATGCTGGCTTAGATGCGAAATTTTTTAAAGGTACCTACGTAGCTCCCACGCAAATTATTCCAAGGGTGTAGTTGATTAACTAAGGGAGACGGCCAGGTATACACTTCGGGGCACCCGGATGGTAGAGGGAAAGAGCTACCATATTGGTAGCTCTATAAGCCGTGATAATTAACCGCGATAATTAACGCACCATATTGGTAGATCTCTCTGATCCGATGAGGTACTACCTACCAACTCTTTGTTTTCAAGCACTGGGGGAGGTCATTTTACTACTGGTAGTATATGGTACGTAGTATACCTATAATATAAGAACAGGCTGTGTCAATTATTGTAATCAAAACATATACCTACCTACAATCAAAAGATATGTTTTTCAGCTCCGCTTGGCTCTCGTTTTTCTTACAGTTCAAACCTAACCCAACAGACAAGGATATAAAAACCTTTCAAAAGTTACACTCCCACTTTCGATATGGCATACCTACCTACTGTTGATGCAGTGACTGTCCATGTCGTGAACTTATCACTAACACGGCTACGTCATTTGCCTATTTGAATTAAAAAATACTACCTGCCTTTTCTAAAGAGCGACGAGCTTACGGTTGGACTTGGCCGAATGGGAACATTATAATATTTTAAACTAATTTAAATTCGAGCGAGCTAAAACTATGCCTCGATCGCCTACCTTTTTTCCAGTCGGGCAGTAAAGAATACTACCTCAAGGTATTAATTTATTATTATTATTATTATTTTGTACCTTTTCAGTGCAATAAGGTTACGTAAAATAAATTAACGTTGTCGTGGTATCTATTAAACTATACAAAACAGTGGTCTATGTTTACAAAGCTCCTAGATAGAGTAATTTTCTCACCTCTTTTTCATTGTAATAACTTTCCTACAACTTAAACTATAATGTGTAAGTAACAAACATAAAAGTAATTCCTATTGTTTTAATTGCGCACAATATTACAACTAATGATTCAATTAGGCTATTGTATTGATGTTTCGATGTTAATCTCTTTTTTGTGTTTTTTTAATGATACATTATCATTTAAATTAAATTACTTAAACTACTATTATATATCTAACCTGAATAACAAACACCCAACAAAAGCTTTGAAGTACCCTAAAAGGCGTATATTAGCCTAACCGGATTTGGCCCAGTTTTACTAAAAGCTAGCTTACATGTCAATCTGCCACAAACTATGAAGTGTTAATAATTTTCCACTAAACGTCAAAATGGATAAGGTCAAAAATCGATTGGAGGAATTTAAGAGCGCAGTATAATCTGATGTGCTGTTGACTGTGTTCACTCTGAGACGAGGAACTTCAACCTTTTAGGAACTTGACACATATTGTGTGTAATCGATTACCTACGCAATAACTTAAACAAAGCTAAAAGGGCCCAGGGAGGAAGTAACATGATGATCTAGTTTGCGATGTGATTGATAAAATTAACATCACAAATTTTTATGCACCAAAAATCCGTTAAAATTCTTTTCTGGACTTTACCTATAATTTATAACAGTTGTGATGCATGGGTGTTGATTTTCTTTTATTTCCTTTTCAACAACCGACAATCAATGAGATCTATGCGTATTTTATCATAAAACTTAGGGTGAAATTGTAATGTAAATTATGTTCAGTAGCTCTGTGTTCCTTACTATCAAATGGATAGTGTAAATATTGTGAATATAGATCGGTAGGATATACTTAAAATAGTTACTATACTTATTTATTTTCTCTGTTGTTCCTTTCAATAGGGCCATGAAATAAGAGAGGTAATATTTGCGTTTACAATTTCATCATCATCATCATCACCAGCCCTTTAATGTCCCCACTGCTGGGGCACGGGCCTTCCCTATGGATGGAAGAATATAGGGAGAATGGGCCATAACCCACCACGCTGGCCCAGTGCGGGTTGGTGGGTACTAACGACTGCTGATGCAGCCGGGACCAACGGCTTAACGTGCCTTCCGAAGCACGGAGGAACTCGAGATAATAAATTTTTGGTCACCCATCCAATGACCGGCCTTAGCGAAATTGCTTAGTTTACGCAATCGCAGGCCAAGCGCGCTGTGCCACTCCGCTATCGAGCACCGGATTTCTTTTACGTTTACAATTTAGGCAGGCGAAATAACCGATATTTTGATTTTGATATTTTGAAAAAACACCCAATGCTCAATTTGGGGTCTCAAGTGTCACAGGAGGCAGTAGGGTATCATTCAAGTGTAACTGGAGATGGCGTACAAAAAAAGCTTTTTAAAAATAAACGCGTGCTTACCTTACATCTCGCATCGTCTCTATTGATGTTATATCTCATGTGTGGTATGGTTAAAAAATCCTATCTTTAGACGCCCCACATATATTTAGAGGGGAGTGGAAACTTGCTCGGCGGAGAGTATAATTTGAGGCTTTGATGTTCAACGGCCTTGGACACGCAGTCAGCCGTGCGGTGCGCGCTCGAACTTGACCTTTACTGGGTCAGGCTGAGCAGGGACCTCGGAGGCTCATTGGGCTGGGAACAGTCGTTTATTTATTAGCAACATGGAAAGAAAAAGCGATGGGGTTATTGTGTAAGTCGATTGCAGTTGCTTTCGTCGATGTTCCCGGCTAGCATGACCACCGCACCTATCCATTTATCGCGTTGAACTGTCAAAATTAGATAGATTAAAGTTTCATACATTTTCATACATTTTTGGTCCTAAATCAAAAGTGCCGACCAATAGAAAAAAGTGCTGTATTCGTATGTAGTTAACACATCGGCCTTAGCATTTGTTAATATAAAACCAAAGCTATAGCGTAGCAAGAAAGTTGAGATGGGCCATTTAGGGCAGCTACCAGATCCCTTGATACCTCACGTAAATGGTCCCAGGAGACCCTTCCCGACTTTTTGAGTGATGACAATCGACATTCACAGATTTTTGATTAAATGTACAGTCAGCGAGAAAATCGTCTTTACTGTACAAAATATATGGAAAAAGTTTTCTTCGATTTGTGGGTGTTCTATTACTCTAACCTCAGCTGGACTGTACATTTAATCTGTGAATGTCGATTGTCATCACTCAAAAGGTTGGGAAAGGTCTCCTAAGACCACAATCGCGTGGCAGCAAGGGATATGGTAGCTGCCCTTAATGCCCCATCTCAACTTTCCTCCCTGAATAGCACTACTAATATTGGTGCTAACCACAGAACTCGAACAGTTATTTCTCTGTTCTGTGGTGCTAACGCTTCGGTGCCATATTAACAAATTTTAATGCTAAGGCCGACGTGTTCTGTCAGAATACAGCATTTTTTTCATTAGCCGGCACTTTTGATTTAAGGAAAATGAAGGATGTCCTTTAATAGATTTTTGACAGTTCAAATGGCTACTTCAAATCGTGTTTCGGTGGTCATGCTAGCCGGGATGTGTCTCTCATTGAGAATAATAGTAAAGTGTCAGAGTGATGAGCAGACAAAAGCATTAAAGCAACTGAAATCAGCTTACATAATACGTGGTCCGAGCATTGGTTTGCTTAACTCGAGCGGGACTTATTTACGGAGAGGAGACTTAACTGTTTTATATCGTACGTAATTCGAATTCTCTATGAATCTAATCGAAATTCTAATTAAATAATCTACGTTTAAGTTTTAGAACATAGGTACTCTGGTAGCATCTGCAGTCGTTATTTTAATACCCACCAATCCGCACAGAAGCAGTTTCCCCTGCCTAAGAGTGGCAGCATATATCATACTTATGTAGATTGACAGTTTAGTACCTTCTTACATTAATTTTAAGTCTTAATGGTGGCAACTCTTCCGTCTCATGCTTTGTCGCTATAGGTACAGAGGACTAAAGTATTATAAGTTATGATGCTGACCGTAACTATACTAGCGAAGAAGGCTCTATAAACATTTTGTTGAGAGGCCTTGACTTATCAAGGTTTTATAAGCTCTACGCTAGAACAATGCCTATAGCCACATTGTAGTGCCAAGGCGAGGCAGAGTGGGGGAATAAACCACAGAACAGCAAAAGAGGCTTTACAAGAGCTACATATCTCACAAATGTAAGTGTAGGTACTATTAACTAACAAGCGAATTCTTATAAAGAGTACCTAGGTACTTTTAAATACCATAGATAAATTACTTTACACTATAAACACAATAAAATTGAAAATAAAGCTGCTCTACCTACTATAAGTAGGTATGTATAGTTCAAATAGAACGCACCTCATGAACGTTACGAAACTATGAAAAGAATGGCGAATTCGTATGTAGAGGCCTATCAGAGTTTGATCAAGGTACCTTAAGTATACCACCGTTAACTCTTGACTTCGGAATTGACTGATCGCGTGTGCCACCCTCGGCCTCGCTACAATGCCAATGTTATCAGATGTTTTCGCTTCCAGAACTTTCGAAGTATTTTTATACGTCCTAATGATGTAATTTTTGTAATTCAGGCCTTTAAAAATCTATAACGCCTTGGTAAGAATGTGTAGAACTTTATGATGAGTTAAAAAGTTCTGTTAAGCACGTTGACGTGTTTTTCGGATTTTCCCACTACAGAAAAACGACCTCCGATACAATAAAGGCCAGATATTGTCAACTTTCTACGCCAGGAGTTTTTTCTAATGTATCCCTCTACATAAATTAGTAAGTACTTTATTTGGTTTTGACTTCTGTTAAAATCGCTCATGCATTTTTTTATTTATTTTTCCTTTGGTACTTACCGAAATATACTTACCGAACATAATTTATATTACCCGACCACTAAGCCTCAATGCATAATATTATGGTCTGCTGGTTCTTGCAAAATAATATGATATGCTGTAAGTTTTGTCATGTTACAAACCACAACCTGTTAAATAAAATAACAAAATTGAAAAGAATCTCTCTCAAACTCAAATTGTTTATTGCTTGTCACGTTACATTATTGAAGTTATAAGGATAGAAAACCTTAATAACAACGAATTTGTGTTTAGACGTTGATATGGATGGATGTGTACCAGCTAAGCCGCAGAGACGAACCAACAATAGCTTATCTTTTATAGTCGAGAGTGTAATAAGGAGTCAAGATTTTTTTTAGGAAAACAGCTTATTCCTTCTGTCCTAGTATACGCCCCTGCGGGACTAGCGAATCTCTTTTATGTGTCGGCTCTATCGGGTCGTATAAATCACATTCTACGTCAGATTACCATATCTTGCGTCTTCATTTAGTGTCTAGCTAGGAAATGTGTCCGTTGCTATTTCGAATATTCATGTTGTATTGTGAATTTATTGTTGGTATTGTAGTCTAGGTACGTATATTATCAACACGTGGGACGATTAATTGATCCTTAAGAAGGATTAATTTTTATATCGGGCTCTTCATGGCATGGCATAATTCTAGTAAAAATTATCACCCATCTAATGACCGGGCTTAGCAAAAAATTACTTCGTTTTCGCAATCGAGCTCCAAAAAAATATTAACTCGAGTTACACGTTAAGCTATTGGTCCCGGCTGCAGTCGTTATTACGCACCATCTACACTGTGCAAGCGTGGTGGCTTTTCCCTATATTCTTCTATCCAAAGGGAAGGCCTGGCCTCCAGCAGTGGGAACATTTAGGGCTGGTAATGATAATGATTAATGATGAAAAATTTCATGTTTCTTTTCTCTGTGGTTTGAACCGTACGACGCTTACGCTTACGACATATCGCAACGATTTGTCGTAGGGTATGTGGCCGCTTTTACGATTAGGTGCGAGCGGCAAAGTTTTGCAGTCGAGTTCAGCCGTGCGGAAATAAACGAGCGTTGCCGCGGCGGGCGGTATCGCTGCCCGGAAACCGGACTCCTGCCAGGACGAAGCTGCATATCCTGCGTGTAGTTGGCCGTTGGCAGGAATTAGGGCAGTAGGCGTGAATGTTTCCTTTTGCTTAAGCGACAGAGCCTACTTGTTTTCGTTCGATGTTCAATTCAATACATACCTATAAGCAAAAATGACGCATGTTAAAGAGACTAATTCACATCCACTTTTCGCCAATTGTGTAAGAAGATAAGATTCTATGTAATAGATAGTGAGCCGATGGCTATCTATCGGGCACGTAAATTTATAGCAGGATATTTCTAGGTGGTATAAGATGAACACTACTCGTCGCTGTCTTCATCCTTAGTCACCTTGGGCGACACCTGTAGGAGATATTGGGTTCTGCCTTTACCACACGGCTCGAACTCATATTGAATTCAAAAGATTATTTTTTAAACTTGAACAAAGACAAGTCAAAACCAAACTGTGTGGGTGCTTAATAAACAGTGTTTATGTATAGCCGTCCAGATATACTTGTAAAACAGCATTAATATTTATCTGACCTTTTCCGTAGGTTTTGCTTTCTTAAGTATGCTGGGTGTCTTGAATATATTATTTGTTACAATTTTGAACAAAAGGCAAGGTCTTTTAGTAGTTATTTAAATCTTTAAGATACAGGTATAGTTCCAGTAGAGTTTTGTGCCTTTTAACTTATAAAATTACAGGAAAAACATACCCTAACCAATCAAGCTTACAGTGAAATTTTTTTATCAGTTGGTTTTTGAAACTTGGAAAAATAATTATATTACAAAAGAAATATTACTTAAGTCCTGATGTGGATAGTCCGCAGTTTGGGAGGGCAATTTATCTGGCCTCTTTTTTGTATAGCCGTAGAAGGCCGTAAACTATTGCTCTACGGCTATTGTCAACCTTATGTGGCAAGATAACAAGATATTTACTGTGAACGAAATTCAGTCTAATTTTTTAGTGCAAGTCGACCTTTAATGTTGCTAGTAATATTTTTCTTTATCTGTATTCCCTATAATAAACCACATTTTGGCTCGCATAAGTTAACAGTTATACATATTGTGCCTATTATTTGTCACAAACTGTTGCTATCAACTGTAGTTTATTACTAGATATGTTTCTGAGAGAATTTATGGCGCACTCTTGGGGCAATCCCAAAAAGTACCAATTGTCTTTTCTTGGTTACAAACTTTAACAAAAACAAAACTCGTCATAAACCCTTTCAGTTTCGTCTTCCTAAATTATTAGGAGTCGGTGCAGTGTCTATAGTCTTACTGCTCTATGAGTTGGCTAGGTTTTTTAATGGCTGTCCGTCAGTCTGTCCTAGGGTAGGCTTTTGGAGGTTATGAGATGACTAGAGTTACAGAAAACTACTTTACACACGGGATTTGTAAACGGGTGGTGATACAATCTGTATTCTGTTCTGCATCTCTCTGCATCTAGTGTTGGTGAATACGTTCCCCGTCTCTATCTACAATATCATTTAAACTACCCGTAATCCTCAGCAATAAGTAGGTGCACTAATAATTTCCGAAGCCCCTACCTTCTGTGTCTATAGTCGTTCTAGAATTTATAGTAAATTTTAAAGTAGAGCCTTTATCTTTTATTGAAATAGGCGTCAGCAGTTGCTGGCAAGACCAGAAACGATGACACAGACACATCAAAAGCACCCTTCCAAATATAAACCTTATATTAGTCATCCGAAGATTCGAGAATACATAACTACTTACACTGAGCTTTTATGTTGCCTCTTATTTCTTGTCCTGTTAGCCAATGACATTTAAAGACCGAGTAACGGAGCAGACTGCAAAGTCTACCTATCTATTCATTGACAGACAATACACCGGGAACCTTCACAGAGGTCGTGTGAGGAAAAATGCTTTAGAATTGTGACATTAGCATTCAACTGGAGGAACATCAATGTCGACAGATAATCTCCGATGCGGCCGGCATAAGCGAGCGAAGCTAGGTGCTAACTGCCGCACTCAGAGACGTCAAATAACGTTAATGAGTACTTAACGTCAAAAAATGACAATTCAAAACTAGTCGCTATTCTTGCCGGGTCTATGGTCTAGATTTGAATAAAAATTTTGGACATTAAATACTCATTAAGTTAATTGACTTCTCTGAGTGCGGCAGTAAGTCACGCCTTGTTCAAATTCTAGCGTTTGCCAGCGAAGGTCAGAGGGCAAATTTAAGTTTATTGGAGATAATGCTTATTATTGTCAGTATGAGTAATATAAATGTGTTGAATTTTTATTTAGATGCGGTGAGGTTAAATGCAAAAATTACAAGTTACAGAAAAGCTGTAACGAAGGCGTATATCTTCGTATGGGTTTGTAATGAGAAGAGATGATAGGACGTTTATGAACTTAAATTAACTGAAATGCCTCTAACCTTTTAACCTCACATATAGTAGAAACATAAATTCCCCACCAAGACAATTATTTTTCGAAATTATTCTGACCTCTTTTCTTCGCTGAAATATTATTATATAACACTACCTTAAGGACATCGAGGCATTTTCCAAACTACTTGGATTGTCTGCATGACATATTCGTTAGATTGGGCTGGACAATTGTTTTATTCTAATGATGGTAATCAACATTCAGCGGGGGCTCGTTGCGGACGGATATAGCAGGCACGCGATGGAGCGGATGACGTCGAGACTCGACGATACTTAGGGATCGACTTGTCATTGACTGTGTTTATATTCCGCGTGATATGGACATTGTTTGTCGTTTAGTGTTTGTTGATTCTTCAATGGCCTTTTGTTGCTCGCGATCCGTTGTGTTAATCTTGTATTTTTAATAAGAAATTAATGCATTAGTCGCCCAATTTGAGTGCGATGATTTTAATGATGATATGTCACGCATGCCTTCGGAAAGTCTCCTGATACGCCACTAGACTGAGTGAGAACTGCCCTCTAAACTTACGAGAAACTGGTGCTGTATATTATATACCTCATTTATTGATCTGTAGTATAATATCCGTCACGTGCACGAGGAGCGTGCATTTCCATGTTCGAGAACGACGTGACGTAAAACGACACAGAAAACCCGAATGTTCCAGAACATATTTCCAACTTATGTCAACATCTCAAGGACTGTAATTTACAAGATTACGTTCGCTGGAAGTATCCGTTTTCGTTACGGCAGTGAAGATGGCGACGTCTAACGAATTTGATTTTGAAACTCTGCATCGTGTAGGCGCTCTAGCAAAATCTATTGATTTTTTTCTCGTCAATGCTATAATGGCAAACCCATACCAATCCCACCGCCGATACTCTACCAAACAAATGTATTGATTGGCCAACTAATCGATAGACTTAGGTATTTAATTTTAAGGGTTAAAGTTGAAAGTGAGTAAGTGAGTGGACAGGACATACCTACAAACTTTACTCTGTTAATCATCAAGTTACATCTTTGTTATCAAATCAAAGCTTTAAATAAAATATATCAAATCTGTTCAATGTGCTCTTTCCTTTTATTGTGTTTATATTTAAGAACAATGCATTTATGAGAACGAAACTTTATTTCTCTGTATTTAGATCGTTCGCATTAGAAATTGACCTTGACCATTCTAAGGTGTTCGCCTTCGCTCTCGCCACTGTTTTAACCATAGAACAATAAAAGACGTTTTAACCCTTTGTCGCCTTTTTCAAATATGGTGGTGACAGCAGAATACAAATTATTTGTATTCTGCTCTTTCAATCACCACACGGCGAACAAAACTTCACTGTTACTCACCAACATAAGTTTCGAGAAAATTTTAACTAGTGATTATTGATTTTTTTTATTGAATCCTTAATAAGACTTTTGAATTTGTACACAATAATCATCAGAAATGATACAAAGCTTAGATAGCCAAAATTATAAGGAAAAGGTTATAATTAGATAATGTTATGAAACAATAAAAACCCGCAACTTGACTATGTCTTGAGCAGTATTTTGCTTAATACTGAAATAAGCTTTTGCTTTATGTTTCTGTTACTAATGTTATTGTTCTTCGGTAATAATGAGAGCATTGGCCGAAAGGCAGTGACGTCATGAGTTATTCTTGTCTGGTGGTTAACACAAGAACAGCAGAGTTGAAAGTATCATGCTTGATGGATTGCTTGCATCTAGTGCCAGCCAGCTCTCTGCTCACCTTGACGAGAGCAATTTTTGAAAAATAGAATCCTGTCAAATTAATGCACATCTGGATCATTAATGTTGGGTGCTTTTTTTGGGTCTTGTGGCAGTTGTATTGTTCTGGCGGATAACCTGCGACAAAAGGCACATTCAAATATTTATGTGTAAAGCCTATTTATTCAATGGTGCTAATCGTTTTGATATTCTAAAATGATTGATATTGTTTTTTAATAAGTTCATAATACTTATGTCTTTCTTCTTTATAAATGCATTTCGTAGATAAAGGAACATATTTTTCATTTGCTTACAATTATTGTCTTGATATAATGGCTGAAGTACCTATAAGATAGTCATATTCCTATTATATTGATTTATAATATGTGTCCAGTATTTAATATTTAACATTGAGATATTTAATGATTAAAATTTGAATTTTTGCAATGTCTGCATATCATGAATAGCTGTAGCTACTTTAAAATACAAAATTTATATGTCGTTAAGGGGATCTCCCTTTTTGTATGACCTAACTAACAGAAAACAGAATTTAAGTAGATAAATACTAAAGTACCTACCTACCTGCCCATGAGTATTGCCGCCGATTGATGCTTAGGTAGGTACTTAGTTTCGAATAATGTGAAATACCTATATCTAACTTTATTTTTATATTATTTATCACAAAACATTATTGTTAGTAGGAATTTATTCCCAAAACTATATATAATATATACAATTTAATATACAAAATTTATATGTCGTCGGATCTCCCTTTACGACATAAATTTTGTATGACCTAACTAACAGACCTTTATTATTTACTAAATATCGAGATAGTTACATTACAGACATATTAAAACATACAAATAAAATTGACTCTTTGGAAGGACCTAATAGAAAATGTGTCTAATCCTCGGTCTAATCTAAAGTAAGAAGAGGGTAGATATTTTTTATTGTTCATTCATTCATTCTTGAACCGGTGGATATTATACGGCTAGAGGGAAGACGCCGTTCTTGCTCCCCGCGCAGTTTCCCACCCCCTCCCAGCCAGCGGTTGAGTTAACCCGACCAATCGCACGCTTCCACTAGTCATCGAGCGGCCGTCGTGGGTGCTACTACTTCGTCGCGGTGAAATTTTACTAACGTTCTGAGACTGACATGCGCGTAGTTAATCTTAATTTTGTGACTAAAAACACTTGAACCTATTGGATTTCAGTGACAGATTACAGTGATAGTGTAGTGTGTAAAATTATTTCTTCTTAAGTATTTTGATTCCGGGTTTGTTTTAAGAATTGGTGCAGTGTTTATGTTGGTAGCGCGGCGCCCGTTTGCACCATCGCGTGGAGGGACGTCGCCCTCGAAGAGTCCCAATAGAGGTAACAAAAATAACTAATTACTTAATAATTTAAGGCATTTATGGAAGTTGTATTTAGGAACAGTGTAGGTACAATGATTTTTAAATGACTGGAGTTATTCAAAAAGCTACGTAGTTCATGTTTCGTTTCGATAATTTCTTTTAACTATTGTTTATTTTTTAAACCCAGGTTTTTAGTTATTTTTACGTAATTAATCATTGTTTAAAAACTATTAATTGTTGTTGTGTATAAAATACCTACTCTATTTATTTCCAAGTTCACTTTGTTTATAAACAAAAAATCTAAATAAACAAAACGGTATTGTAGTTGGTATGTTGATTACTTACCTATCTAAAAGATAAAGATATAATTATGTATGAGTTTTATTTATTATCTACAGCAGCTGTCTCTAATTTACATTAAGTGATATTTCTTTTTATTTTTGCTATTGTGGCTGGGAGAAATATTTTACAATAAGTAAACAAGTAGGTAGGTACCTACTTACTTAATTGTTTTATAAATAGAACTGACAAGGTATGGTACAAGGACTATGCAATGCAGGTACAGGAACAATGGCCACAATCCATAATAAGTTTTAATGTAGGGTTTAATATTATGCCGTGTGGTGACGGCAAAGCAGAATACCTACAATTGTCACCACCCCCATCTCTCGTATGTATATGGTGTCGTACCTACAAGGCGACTAAGAGTAATGGGCAGCAGCATTCCTCTTATACCACCTAGCAATATGCTGCGATTTTATGTGCCCGATAGATGCAATAGGCTCGATTATACCTACATGGGACCTTAATTAATTGGCGAAAAGTGGGTGTTTAATTCACGTCTGTCACGTGATTATACATATATGTATGTAGGTATGTATGTATTAATATTGTTTCTTACTAAGTTAAGAAGCATGTTCTAATAAAACATTTAGTAGGTTTTAGTGAGCTGACACTGAATTTGAAATGTTTTGCACGTTCAGCGCTAACGTATAGCAGAATCTTGCAATAGATGGGTAAGCAAGTTAAATATAAGTCATTGTAAATTACAACGCAATAGTAGGCACTCCACTTACAGCTGATAACTAATTACCTACGTGATTTCATCACGCTCCTAAATCGTCTAAAATCGATACCTATGTGTTACTTCTATGGCTCGTGTTCACCAAAACGTAAAACAAGCGATTGTTAAATATAACCGCCGGTTTTTGACATTTGCCGTGTGGTGACGGTAGAATACAATTGTCACTACCCCAAATCTCTCCCGTGGGTGTCGTACAAGGCGACTAAGGATAAATCAGTCATGAGGAATGGGCAGCAGCGTTCCTCTTATACCACCTAGCAATGTACCTACTGCGACTTTTGTTCCCGATAAATGGCAATAGGCTCGCCACCAATTACATGGGACCTATCATAACTGGCGAAACGTGGGTGCTAGTTCACCTCTGCCTACCCGTTCGGGGATATAGGCGTGATTTATGTATGTATGTATGTATTGTATGTATGTTTTTGACATTTTATCGTATACACCTGTTTTACGTTCTGGTAAACTCGAGCCTAATCGAATTAAAATTGTTTTAAGAATTTCACAGTATTAATTTCTTTTAAAATTATAAAATCTTTATTCCTCAAAGTAACAATTATTCTAAAATTTTACTCAAAAATATTATTGTAGAAAGGAGATATTCACAGTTAACATAAAGTTATTTTCGAAGTTTTTTTTGTTTAGAATAAGATTTTTTTAATATATTAAATCAATGATATTTCAAAATTCCAAGGCCGTTATTTTGAGGCTATTTTAATACCTACTAAAATAAATATTTGATTTTTTTTGAGTGTACGTACCTATATCGTACGTAATAGTACATAATTTCGTAGTAGGTACTTACGAAACCAACTATTATAATTCTGTGGTAATGGTAATACATAATGTTCTACGAAGAATATTCATCAATTGCATTGATCCATTGACTCGGCTGAAGGCCACGAAGCCAGGGCAGGTAAAATTGGGGGAAAAGTATTTGCTCCCCCCTCCCTATTTATTTGGGGTTGGTACTACGAGTAGGTACGTCTGTGTATTGTCAAATTCTTTATTAGGTAATTGATTAGGCTTTTATGACCAGCCGCCTAATTGATACGAAACCTCCTATGGAACGCTACTGTTCTCCCGGGAGATGTTGTCCTCCCATGGGCGACGCTTGCTGTGCAGAAATCCTTTCAGGTAGTGTTCGACTGTGAGGGTTGAGGACAAGGCCTTCCCCCAAAAAACCCAGCCACATAAAAATAATATATTGATATCCAGTTTACATATGCACCCTATTTTGTATCTCCCTAATTTATAGGTACACTTCTAAAACAAAAATCCGAGTACGGCCGTTCAGTTTTCTAGCTGCTGATAGGAATTAATGATATGGTTACAATGTTTCCACATTGAAGACTTAAATGTCAATAATTGAGACACGGTAAGGTAAATAACTTTTCCTGTTTTCCTGGGTGTGGATTTCTCCATGAATTCACCAAGTGTAAAGGTTAGAAGAATTTCGGCAAGTTAATTAGTATCTTGGGTGGCCGAGCGGTCAGGCACCTGCCCGGATAGCAGCGGACGCGGGTTCGATTCCCGCCTCAAGATCATAATTTTTCGAAATTCTTTTTCTAACCACTAAAATCTTTGTACTAATTTTTCTAACATTTATATAATGTTAAAATTAAAATCAAATAGTTTATAAAGCAAACCCAAGCTTAACCGAACGCACGGTATTTGTAAAAATATCTGCTTTGGAATGTTTGAAATTTATTTCTACATTGCGAGGGTACACCCGTTGGCTTACAACGTGAAGTGTAAAGGTTAGAAGAATTTCGGCAAGTTAATTAGTATCTTGGGTGGCCGAGCGGTCAGGCACCTGCCCGGATAGCAGCGGACGCGGGTTCGATTCCCGCCTCAAGATCATAATTTTTCGAAATTCTTTTTCTAACCACTAAAATCTTTGAATTCACCAAGGTTTAAATGCAAATAATTCTTAACATCTTCTTAATTTGGTATTTAATGATTTACCGTTAGTTTATTGTTAGTATATCGACTGGAATGTAAATAGATGCACCGCTAGTTTGTTACCGAAATCACCGTGCTCTCGGAATTGCGACTCAGGTAAAGTTTTAGAGGATCCATTTTAATGCGTATAACCTTTAATGACCGTATAACCTTTAATGACCCCCAGTCCCATGTAAGTCTCAGTGAGTTTTAGAAAGAATATTATGGGATGGATGGAATAGGATTTTGATTTACTATCGACGACGTAACCAATAATTTAGCACATGCCCGAAATATAATATTGATAGTGTGTTTTTCATAACGGGGACAGTTTGATAAAACCCTAAACCGTAAAATATACAAAACAAAACAAAAACTTTTAGCACTACTACAATATGATATTCTTCTTCCGATACAACGAAATTATCCTCACATGAAACTAAGTTAATATGCATTAAATTTTATTTTCTGCATAAAAAAATTTTTATGGACATCTCGCGTTTGACCAGAATGTCTTTTCGGTACCACCTAATGAGGATTTATTTTCTTATTATATCTTACGGATTAAGCTCCTCAAGAATAGAGAGATTGGTTCTCTTTGCAGTCCAAGGTATACGTAGCAGACGTCGTCGCCAGCACCACATCTCGAATGCTTCTACTTTTTTCATTATGTTCGAAGTCATAGTTCAACTTCAAACCATAGAAAAATAGAGAACACCATGGGTTGCACAAGTCTTATACTTTTGTTTTCCGTTGGATGGACCTATCTCTCTATACCTTATCCAGTTTGCTCATGGCGCACTTAGCCATCTGGATCCTGCGGACAATTTCCTTATCACAGCTACCGCTCATTGTGAGCCTGCTGATTGAGCTCGCTGACACACTCCAGGTCTTGTAGCTCATAGCTTTACGTGAGGTTCTAGTTGCGATCAATGATCATTAATTTGGTTTTGGTTCTGTTGATGCGTAACCCCAGGCGTATGCTTTGTTTCGATGCGTTTGAACAGTTCGGCCATTTCGCTCTCATCAGCTATCAAGGTCGTGTCGTCGGCGTAGCGTGGCAGAGCTTTCTTCATCCAACTGACACGCCACCATCCCAATCTTCTGTAGCCTTACATACTGTATTCTCCGTATGAGTTGAAACCTCTTTGTGGTTTAATGGGCTCCGAGCAGCATCGTTCGAGCTTAATCTTCGCTGAGCTTTCTGCGTTGAGACTTTCCACTAGGTCAGCCAGGTGTACTGCTAGAGATGGAGCAGTATTTCTAACATTTTTTGCCATCCAACGCAATCGAATGCTTTTTCATAGTCTATGAAACAGAACGCCTCGGCGTCTTATTAAAAGGTTGTCCGGTTGTTCTTTGTACAGGTCTTCGATGTATTCTCGCCAGCGATTAAGAGCTTTGTCCAGCTCGATTAAAACCTTGCCGCGTTCATCCGCGATTTGCCATGTCTTTGGCTTGAAATCTCGTGTGAGAATAAGTCCTTGGTCTGCGCTCTTGTAGCATGCCTTTCAATATCTTCGCATATCTCGTTGAAGTAGTTTTTCCGCAAGCTTTTTTCACTTTTGAGTGGAGCGTTTGATATTGAGCCCGTCTTATATCGTTTTCTAGTCCTTGTTCCTTTAGAGCCCTTCCAGTTCTTCCACTAAGGTCCACGTAGAGTTATAACGTACTCGGATAACCATGCTTTCCGAGTACTTGTAGATTGCATTTAATGACAGACTTCTTTGGTAGTTTCAGTCATTGCTTGTTTGAAAGCATTCCAAGTGGTTTCTGCGTTATCAAATGGCTCGTTTGGTAGGTTTTTATACGCCGTGGTATCAACGCCCTGCAAACTCTACTCTCTTATCTTATTCTAGTCTAAAAGTTTAAGGCCCGGTGACACCAACTCCGCGCGTACTAAGCTCGGCGTTTGCCAGCTAACTCCAACTCGACTTACTCCTCGTATTGTTCATTTATTTAGTTCGTAAGTCAAAATGACGGCATTTTTAAACTAATAAACACTATAACGCAATGCGGAGCTTCATATTAGTTAAATTTTTCAAAAGTACCGAAGTACTGAATTCCCCGGGAATTGAATTCTCAGTACCGGTACTGCATAAAAGGCAAATTTACCAGGAAATACCGAGAAAATCAGTACCGGTATTTCCCGGGAGCATGCCCTACTGCTGGTGCAAAAGCCTTCCCAAACAGGAAGAATGGGCCATACAAGCGGGGAATGGCTCCCTTCCCGAGCACTGAAGAACTCAAGGAAATAAGTTGCACTTCCTAACCATTGCTCGATCGAGCTCCATGATTTAGGCCGAGAGACGTCCACTGTTGGGCATAGGACTCCCCCGAGGATCTCCACACCGATTTTATCTGCTAGACGGTCGAGCTCCTAAATTAATTAATATTTATTTAAAATTACAGAAACTGTTATGTTACCTAATGCCGGCCTGGGTCTATCACCCTTAAAATCCTACATTGTTTAATATTTATCGGATAATCTAGTTTAGTCCACCTGACTTACCGTCATCTAATCTTAGTACTTAAATAAGATAAAGCTAAAGCTAAGATAAGATAAAGCTTTTCAAGTCATAAATATACCTAGTGCTGAGTTATAAATTTAGCTTATAGTCTTTAAGATCTAAATAGGAAGTTATTTTTTTAAGTAGTATTGTATTAAGAGCGTGAAACCAATTATCGTGTATGAAAATTATATTATAATAGTATGACATAGGTACATACTATTATAATATAATTTTCACGTAACAAAATATTTATAATTTTATTTTATCAGACCCAAACATTATCATTGCCGACTGTATGGATAATAATAATTAGAAAATAGTAGAAACAGTAAAAATACATAATATCGCTTGGCTAAATACAACTTTTCAATTGCCATGAGTGCGTGATCATGATTACTAATACTTAATAAAGTTTGAAATTGGAAATAATACCTATTCGTAGATATTTTATCCGCATTATTATATTTTCATTTTCAATAGACATGGTCCACGCTACACAAAACATTAAAATAGCATTACTTACCTACTCATAAAAAAATACCATTATCAAATATCCATATCATAGTTGTTTACCTTGAATCATCAAGTGAACATCGCAAAGACCATAATTATTCAGAACGTTGTACCTACTATACTTCCGTTTTTAAAAAACACCATGTATCGTACTAATAACCAGAAACTTTTGTGTATTTATTACGATTGATTAATAGCGATATTGATGTGTCATTTTAACAATATTATTTAATTATAAAAGTAAATTGCCAGGTGTATAAGCTGTTTTAGACTAATGCCCTTAGTTAAAGACAATTTTGATTGCAAATATTTGTCTTAAATAGGTTTGAACGGTTATAAGTTTTTCACCGTAACATACCAATAAGCAGTAAGCACCTTGTGACTTCCAAATAGTGGAGGCCAAACCATTAACAACAGCTTATCCAAATAGGGTTGTAGGTAGCTTATTGTAGGTACAACCTAAGCCATAATCTTGAGCAGTATGGATTGGAATGGTGTCATCTAAATCAACAGTTTCTCGACATGGTCCTTTCCATTACTTTTATACTATATGTTACTAGCTGTCCCCACAAACTTTGCTTTACTATCACCTAGACTAGAGGTAGGTATAAAAATAGCCTATGAGTCCTACGACCTATTCTCAGACCTACCAAATATAAAAAAAATTAATGGCTCTATGATGTCTGACCGATATGAATGGTAGAGGAACCATACTGGGTCGCCCTCAGATAACCTTGGAATAGGGCGGGCAGAGTCTCCTTCCTGCCCTTATCTCGCTCTAGGCGGGGTCGGCACAACATGTTTTCTTCTTCCACTCCTCTCGCTATCATATCCTCCTTTACACAATCTATCCATCTTTTCTTTGGTCTTCCTCTCCTTCTACATCCTTCTACGTTCATACTTAACATTCTTCTGCCAACATAGCTTTCATCTCTTCGCATGACATGACCAAACCATCCAAGTCTATCACTCCGCAGCCTCTCAGACACTGGCGCTACTTTCAAACTTTCCCTTATATACTCATTCCTTATCTTGTCTCTCCGTGTCACACCACACATCCATCTTAACATACGCATCTCTGTTACATGCTCTCTTCTTTCGTCAGTCTTTTTCATAGCCCAACACTCTGATCTATACATGACAACAGCGACTTAACTCTGCAAGCCGATTGCAATCGTCTTAGTCTACCAGTCTCTCTCACTCATTAGGTTTGATAGCAACGTTTGAGAGAGATGGCAACACAAAACCGATTCCAATTAATTTAAAGAGTAGCCACTCAGGTCTAATTACCGCCTTATAGATTTTCCCCTAAAAACTTAAGGGGCATCCGTGGGTCACATATTGTTGCTGAGACCTGTCGCCACTTCATCCATCCTACGTTCGCTCTATTCCTTATATGAATGAGATGATTGGTATTGCAATAATCTTTTGAATCTCGTGGAGGAGAAGTTCGCTTACGCAGTGGTTGCATAGCGCGCTTGGCCTGCGAATGCGTAAACTAAGTTATGTTCGCTAAGGCCGGTCATTGGATGGGTGACCAAAAACTTATTATATCGAGTTCCTCTGTGCTTCGGAAGACACGTTAAGCTGGTTCCGGCTGCATCTGCAGTCGTTAATATTAGGGGTTAAAGCATGAAATTGTCGTTTTTTAGTTACCATTATTATCTATTCATTGCTGCCATCTAATAGGAAGGTCATTTATGCCTTTGCGATAGAACTCTGAGGATCTAGACTGCACAAACTGTGTGATAGCATTTTGTACTGCCTCCTGGGAAGAAAACTTCTTGTCACGTAGATAATTGTCCAAATTACGAAAAAAATGGTAGTCCGTTGGACCAAGGTCTGGCGAATACGGAGGATGACGAATGGTTTCTAACTGCAGTTCCTGGTCAAAACGGTTTCTCGTGCTGTATGAGGTCTCGCGTTGTCATGGAGCAATAATGGTGAAGATCGATTCATGAGTCGGGGCTGTTTTACTGCTAGTTTTGCCAACATTGTTCGGAGTTTGGCACAATAGACATCTGCCGTTATTGCTTGACCAGATCGGAGAAAACTATAGTCAATGTAATGCTGCGTGCAAACAGTTACCATTACCTTTTTATTGGTAAGTTTTGCTTTAGGACACTGTTGTGGCGTTTGACCTGGGGTCAGCCATTGCATTTTTCTTTTACGGTTATCATAAAGAATTCACTTTTCATCACATGTCACATTGTTTCATTCTTTCATTTCTGTACCGATTCAACAAGGTAACACAAGTTTCAACACGCGTTTCGTTCTGCAAATCAGTCAAATCATGAGGCACCCATTTTTCGTATTTTTTTATTTTATTGATTTGACGCAAATGAGCAATATTGTTGGTAAGGTAACGTTAAACCATGCCGCTAATTCATGGGTAGTTTGACTAGGATCGGCTTTCACCATCTCTCTTAATTCATCGTTATTCACCTGTGTGGGCGGTCCTCGTGGTTCGGTCTTCAAGTCGAAGTTTCCATCACAAAAGCGTTTAAAAAACCAAAATCGTACGGTGCGTTCATTAGCAGACCCCTCACCAAACGCAACATTGATATTGGGGGCTGTTTCTGTCGCGTTACTTCCGCGCCTGAACTCGTATTCAAAAAACACTCGAATTTTCACAGTATTCATCTTTCTTGTCTAAGTTAAATAAAAAAACAATTGAAAGGCGATTTTTAAATGTTTTACATTTTTTAAAAAAAGAACATCATAGAAACCATGTGAAAATGTTTTATTCCATGAAGATTCTATGTCAATTCAAAAAACCTATTACAATAAAACGGCAATTTCATACTTTAACCCCTATTATGTGGGCTATGGTCCAATCTCCCTATATTCTTCCATCCATAGGGAAGGCCATATTAAAGGGCTGGTGATTAAGGTAGTGTGATGAATTTGTTGAATCAAGTAGAAAAATGAAATGCTTTTTATTAAAAATTGAAGATTTTATTCAGTGACGGTCGTATAATTGACAAAGGTCTTAAAGCCTACCCTGGATCCAGGAGGCGAAGGAGGTGACACGAGCGAAGGCAGCCGGAAAGCCACGGTTGCAACCTTGAGAAGATCCGAACGACACGATACCGATCTGTGAATAATTAAATTAATACAGGCTATAGTCAAACAGCTTTGGCTGTGTGGTGACGGCAGAGTAGAATACAATTGTCACCACCCCAAATCTCTCCCGTGGGTGTCGTACAAGGCGACTAAGGATACATCATTGATGAGCAATGGGCAGCAGCGTTCCTCTTATACCACCTAACAAAGTACTGCGACTTTTGTGCCCGACAAATGGCAATAGGCTCGCCACGTATTACATGGGACCTACCATAAATTGGCGAAACGTTGATGCTAGTTCACCTCTGCCTACCCCTTCGGGGATATAGTCGTAAACTATGTATGTATAGTGAAACAGGCTATAGTCAATTGTCGTGACATTTAATTATAATAATTTCCTATTACATTTACAACCTGTACTTTTATAAAAACCTCTAAATAATTATTATAATAAGTCCCAGAGGTCCCGGGTTCGATCCCCGGGGGGGGGGGTAAAAATTTGGGACTTGCAAATAAAAATGAATGTGATATTGTCTGCAGATTAAAGAGAGATAAATGATAAACAATTAGATCACTTATGTCCTGCTGTAACGGTAACCTTTTGGATGAAAGTACAGATCGGTTCTCTAGTAGTCTCTCCGAAGACTATGTTCAGTTGAAGTATTAAATACGCCTCTATTTACTACACTATTCCATTCATTGGAAGGTGTTCATTCAATTGTTTCAATTGGAATAATACAGGGTAATAAAATTCTTAACCGTGTAGTAGTGGTGGTATTACTAAGGATCTGGGCTTAGAGCTTGTGCACAAAACTGCGAATTGGCGCGATGCGAATTCGCAACGCAGAGAACTACAACATAAATTGCTGCGATGAGATTTGGTTGAGCGAAACAAAGAAGAATGAAATTGGAGGAATGCGCTAATCAATTCGGAAGTTCTTGCGATGCGTCGCGGCAGCTCGTAGATTGTTACGATGCGACGTCGCATCGCAGTTTTGTGTACAAGCCCTTTTATGGATCTGGGCCCATTTACTTGGGCTTGAGACAAAATGTAAACAATCTTGATGTGTCTTTTAATGTAAAATACAAAAATTAAAATGTGTGACACCAATATTTTAAAGCAGCTAATAGTTTTATTTGTCTATAATGGATGATGTGTTTTAGAATACACGTTTCTTGTTTTTAAGAGCATTTTGTAGATAAAGAAGCATAAAAAGATAGTTTACATTGAATAAGCCCTAGTGAATCAGGTATAGTTTTTATTTTACTATAAAATAAAAAGCACTGACCAGTTGACGGCTGGTGCCGGAACCAATGGCCAAGGGACCGCCGGAATCTCCAGGGCAGGGGCTGTTACCGCCGGTGGTGGCCACACAGATAGTCGACGACACGATGATATTTCCGAAAGTTTGCGCGCACACAGCATTAGTAATAACTTGCAGCTGAGCCTGCTTCTTGGACTGGTTCGTAGTGATAGGATTAGCTGTAAGCAGCAGTTTAATGTAAGTCTCGGCAAAAGAGTCTTGCCCTTTCTTCTCGGAACGAGGTTATCACAGATATTGGAAACCTTTTAACTTGGACACACACATTTCCAATGTTTATCGTCTAGGTACATTTCTCAGACGATTCGTGTGTGTATGTAATGATAACTTGTACTATGATTAAACCATTTAATTAAAAAAATATATCGAATAAATTCGAACGTCGTTTCCTTGAAAAACCATGTTAACAAAAAAAAATTCCAAAACGTTTTCATTAAGTAAATTAAGGGCACATAGTAATCGAAAATGAATGATATGTCAAAATTATGATCGATCTTGGATCGATAACAAAAAAATGACTGAAATTATACTTACGTGTGCTACCAAAACCAGCAACCCAGGCCCATGTGCCAGCGTAGGTATTAGTGCCGGTGGCCAGAGCGATGTTGTTGATGTTGGCTGCAATAGAGAAAATCTCGTTTGACTACACATTCCTGTTTGCTCATAATGATGGTACCATGAGTTACGAAATTTTATTTTGATTTTAAATAACACCTCCGTTTCGCCAAATATTAGATCCCAGGTGGCGAGCCTATTGCCATGTATCGGGCACATAAATCGCAGTATTGATAGCTGGTATAAGAGAAATGCTGCTACCGATTACTCATCGCCGTCTCAACCAATTGTTAAAAATTGCTACTAATGGCTAAAGTTAACTATGGATCAAAAAACCGGCCACAAGGCATTGGGGGTTTATACAAAATTAAACCCCCAATCTCCCTCAAAAATGTATACGAAGTTTAGACAACCAACAAACGTATACTTACCATTAGTATTGTAAGCAACGTGCGGATGGGTGATAACAGCGACGTCGTTGTTGATGTTATTCCAGTTCCAGTTGGGGTGCATGACCACGCTGGATGTGGTGACGCGGGTGCCACCGGTGTACAGAAACGCTGAGCCGAAGCCTATGTTTAAGCTTCGGCCTTGGTTGCGACCGTCGAACCAACAGTGAGCTGCGGTCACTGCGCGAGTGAAAGTCAGCAGGGAACAACCACACACGGATGTAGCACCAGAAGTCAAACTGATGAGCATGCCACCCTACAAACAAAAACCCAATTAAATTGTACATTTCGACAATTAATTGACAACATTTCATATTTTCAACATAGGTTTTATTATGAAGTTAATAGTCATCATCACCAGCCCTTTTTATTAATGGCCCTACTGCTGGGACACGGGCCTCCGATATCGATGGAAGAATATAGGGACATTGGACCATAACCCATCACGCTGGTCCGCCAATCCGCAGGCGGATATTAATGACTGCAGATGTAATCTGGACCAACGGCTTAATTTGCCTTCAGAAGCACGGAGGAACTCTAGATTTTTTTTTTTGGTGACCCATCGAATGATCGGACTAAGCGAACAATGGCTAGTTTACGCAATCGCAGGCCGAGCACGCTACGCCACTGCGCTAACGAGCTCTTCATATCATCGAGTCTTAGGGCCTGGTTCACAATCGACGGGTAAGTACTGAATAGATTACTTGGCAGATCATTTGGCAGTTGTAATATGAAATATATATCAATTGACCTTCCAAGTAATCTATTCAGAACTTACTCGTTGCTTATAAAACAGACCCTTAAATTCTGACAAGTTCGTGCGCGACCTTCCTGCCGTATGTGACGGTGGGGGGACGGGGCGCTCTGAATGTTGCCGGGGGCGGGTGCGTGGAGGAGTTTTCCCTCGTACCGCAGGAGGGTCGCGCACGAAGTTGTCGGACTATAGTAAAGTGTGTGTAAAAGGTTTTAAAAGTATTATACATACCAAGTGAGGGTGAGTACCGGCGGCCGCTTGAGAGCCACCCGCGATTCTGCCGCCATCGAAGTCCAAAGCCTGCTCAAACTGCTTGATGCGCGCGGCTTCCGCAATGCCATACGAGGAGTGGTAGTGCCTGAGCGGCTCCTCGAAAGCAGCAGTAAGCGCCACCAGCGACAACAAGCACCACAGCAGTTTCATCATTGCGTTTCTAAACACGAATGCGATGTTATTATCGCCTCCCCATACTTATATATTAATCATGATCGGTTAGATTAATAAAAATACGATAATTACCTATCTTAATCTCTTTGTTAAAGCTACAAAAAAAAACAATTTGTCGTGTGCATTTCATTGATAAACAATGATATAAAATTGTTCCGATTCAGATGAAGATAGATAGGTAACTTTTTTACAATAACTTACAATATTTTGTGGTTAGATAAGGTAAAATTTAATCCTGATTTATGTATCGCCAAAAGCATGTCGGTACACGCCTGTTCATTCGCGAAGGGGTAGGCAGTAGTGCATTTCCACATTTCATCAACCTTTTTTGGACTAATTTAAAAGGGTAGCCGTGTGGTGACGGCAGAGTAGAATATAATTGTCACTACCCCAAATCTCTCCCGTGGGCGTGTCTCACCCTCAAGTGGTATGTATAATGTTTCGGCTCAAACTATAAATATACATACATATATACATAATTGACGCCTATATCCCCGAAGGGGTAGGCAGAGGTGAACTAGCACCCACGCTTCGCCAATTATGCTAGGTCCCATGTATAGGTGGCGAGCCTATTACCATTTATCGGGCACAAAAGTCGCAGTACTTTGCTAGGAGGTAGGTATAAGAGGAACACTGCTGCCCATTCCTCATCACTGATTTATCCTTAGTCGCCTTGTACGACAACCACGGGAGAGATTTGGGGTGGTGACAATTGTATTCTACTCAGCCGTCACCACACGGCACTATAAATATACACTATTTAATTAATTTAATTATAATACGCATACCCTCATAAACACATATCAGCGGAAATTAGATTGATATAAATTTAGGTATCAATTAACGCTATGATTGATTATGGTAATATCGTTTAAAGAATTATAAGTGGTATTGCCCATTTATGAGTGTAATTTTACTGTACCTAATTTAATCAAATCTTTCACGTTTGACGTCATGTTAGATACTAGGTATGTTTTTGTTACGTGTCTTATTTTTGGCATACAATCTTCAAGTGTCTTTCAGGCAATATGGTTTAAAATATGTATATGTTACTGTAAAACCCCAAACCACGGTAAATCTTAAGATATTCCGGAAAAACCTAATATTTACCAACTTTTAATGGTAAGTGTCCGAAAATTTATGTTATTATCGTTAATTTCAAACTTTTACCACCATTCAAAGTCAAAGTCAAAATTCGTTTATTCATATCTGGTATGATCTCTGAAAGTGCTTATTTGTGCAGGATATAGGCTGCACAAAATCGAATTTTGTGCTCTAGAGCATTAACGTATCTACTCATAAATGTGTCTATATTAAGGCAAAGAAAATGAGCCAGCCAAACATAATAAGAAATTTATATGATAGAATTTGTTTTTTAAAATTTTTACTTATATTTGTTTGCCCATGTCTTTTTAAGACATAAAAGATATTAATATTTTAATTCAAGTAGGTACGGTAGTTTATTAAATTAATTTAAGAAACTATTCGATTTTAATTTTAACATTATATAAATGTTAGACAAATTAGTACAAATATTTTGGTGGTTAGAAAAAGAATTTCGAAAAATTATGATCTTGAGGCGGGAATCGAACCCGCGTCCGCTACTATTTGGGCAGGTGCCTGACCACTCGGCCACCCAAGATACTAATTAACTTGCCGAAATTCTTCTTACCTTTACACTTCACGTTGTAAGCCAACGGGTACCCTCGCAATGTTGAAATAAACTTCAAACATTCCAAAGCGTATATTTTTACAAATACCGTGCGTTCGGTTCTAACCACCAAAATCTTTGTACTAATTTTTCTAACATTTATATAATGTTAAAATTAAAATCGAATAGTTTATAAAGCAAACCCAAGCTTAACCGAACGCACGGTATTTGTAAAAATATCTGCTTCGGAATGTTTGAAATTTATTTCAACATTGCGAGGGTACCCGTTGGCTTACAACGTGAAGTGTAAAGGTTAGAAGAATTTCGGCAAGTTAATGTCTTGGGCGGCCGAGCGCTCAGGCACCTGCCCGGATAGTAGCGGACGCGGGTTCGATTCCCGCCTCAAGATCATAATTTTTCGAAATTCTTTTTCTAACCACCAAAATCTTTGTACTAATTTAAGAAAATGAGTATATCAAAATTAATTTAATACTTGGCTGTATAGGTCTGCAGCCCAAGCTTAATATCAATGGGAAAAACAATTTCCTTCTGTATTCAAAACTGTACGAGAGTGTTTGGCGCGTTTCGTGGTGTCAGTCAGATTTATTTTCAATGATTCAAAAATTGTTACAGAGTGGATTTTGTGCAGTGAAAGTGGTGTTATTTTGATGTACAAGCATCCGTGTTGATGTGCAATTATGCAGAATCATCGAAAATAAGTCTCATGATGTGTTTGATGTTGTGGTAAAGACCACTATAAAAAGTGATTTTATCCATTTCATCAAGCACCATCATTAACTATGTTACCATTCAATACGCGCCAAGCACTCCCTAGATGCTTTAAAATATGTGGCACCCATATTTTAACGTAAAATTCATTTCATTCATACATTTCACCCACTCATTATTTCATAAGACTACAGATAAAATAAACACTAAAGACATGGCTGTATGGGCTAGACCCTTTGCCTTCCCTATAATATAGGGAGAATTAAAAATAAAAACAAAAACTGTACTAATTTTAGTTTAAATTTTAAGAAATGTTATGATAAATTACTGTTTGATTTCCTCGCAATCGAAGTGAAAAGCAGAGTTTCTAACTCGTCCACAAAACCATTTTTATCCTCGATATTACTATCAGCCCTCGCCTTCGGCTCGAGCAGCTAAAAATCTCGGATAAAAATGATTCGTTTTGTGCACTTGATGGAAAATCTACTATTTCATCCCACCATCTCGGAAAAAGCGTTTTCGCTCTTCGATATCTGAGTGCAAAAGCCGTTTTTATCCTCTAGAAGATAAAGTAAATTTGAATTTAGAACATCGTGTGCAATGAGTTTGTGAATTCAAAACATCATTATACCTATTTATTTCTACCTCCATGGTGCCGAAATTATCATGCAACCTATTTTAATTTGTTAAAAACTTAGACTCGGAACCTTCTTAGTGTACTTTTTTTGTAATTTGTTTTGCGCGCGCCATTTTCTTTTCACGTCATAAATTTGTTAAAACCTTGGAGTTCCGAAGCGGTCAATCAGCTTTGCGTCAATCTTGCTTTAAACATTTTGATCGTCTACAACGCTTGCTTGATGCTTGAGTCAAGCATTTAGGTCTCTTTGATTTGTTTGACCTAGCAAAGGACCAAAAACACACAGAAAATCAACGTGTTTGACTTAAGCTGATTGACCGTCTCGGAACCCCATTAGGGACGGTAATTTTTATTAGATACTTACAGCTTATATTATGGCAAGTCGGAATTATTGTGGTGGGTGTGTCTGGATGAATGTTGCGGGTGTGTTTGGGTTGATGGGTGAGTGTTGTGGAAGTTTCTGAATAAAAACAGAAACTGTTCTGATTGTAATTTTTTTGTATTTTACCATTTCCTCGTTGGGGGGGATGACGTTACGTGTTGCACTCGAGTTCAAAGATTTTAAACCTTGTGCTCTTTTGATTCCTCGCTAACGCTCAGGATTCAAATTTTTCCTTCGCTAGCTCGGTCATCAAAATTGAGCACGCGGTTAAAAAGCAACTTTGCACTCACTTATAACAAATAACTATTATAACACAAGTGTTTATTCTACTTTGGGACATATAGGTATGAGCGTGAGACTTTTTCTGTCGTATGTGTTTAAAGGTCTTCCGTGCTGGCCCGGGAGTGAAATAATAACGTAGAAAAGGCCAGCCCCGACTCATTCTATGGGTGTCGTAAAAGTCGACTAAGGGAGATTGTTCGGTCTAGATCAATTAGCACCTTGAGGCACCCGAATCGTGGAGGGCAAACCATCAACAACATACCCAAAGTGGGTATAGTCAGGCAGGCGGTCCGCTGTAAAACCTAAGCCAAAACCTTGAGCAGTATGGATTGCAATGTTGGCATTACAATCACTCTCTCTGTTCATCAGTCTCTCGACATGGTCCGTTCCGTCTCTTTTCTATATTCATTCACCACTAGCACCTTTTCGGTGTGATGTATGATATAAATCAAAAGGGAGTGGATGACTTGGTGACGTCTGACCGATACATACTGACGTTTTATGCCTTTCAGAAACATTCATCAAATCTGAAAATGAATCAAACTTAAAATTAAATGGTTTTAAGTTAGATATTTGGTATTCTCGATCTAAACAAAGACGCGGAGAAGTATGTATTCTCTGTAGGGAAAATATAAAATTTTAAAAAGCTTGATCTTCCAAAGGATCTAAGTGCAGAATTTATATTTGAATGTTGTAGCTGTAGTTGTGGTATAGAACTTATGGGACATAACTGTATTATTATCTGTCTTTATAGAATACCCAATAGAAATCCTCAAACTTTTCTCAACCAACTGAAAATGTTATTAAATAAGCTTCAAACTAAAATAAAAAAGAAAATAATGACAACAGGAGACTTTAAGATTGATCTACTTAAGGGATCTTTAGCATTAGAAGAGTATAACAGTCTTACTGCCGCACTCAGAGATGTCAAATAACGTTAATGAGTACTTAATGTCAAAAAATGACAATTCAAAACTAGTCACTATTCTTGCCGGGTCTATGGTCTAGATTTGAATTAAAATTTTTGACATTAAATACTCATTAAAGTTAATTAACGTCTCTGAGTGCGACAGTTACTGCCGCACTCAGAGACGTCAAACAACGTTAATGAGTACTTAACATCAAAAATGAGTATTCAAAACTAGCCGCTATTCTTGCCTGGTCTATAGTCTAGATTTGTGTATTTGTCTAGAATGAAAATTTTTGACATTAAATATTCATTAAAGTTAACTGCCGCACTCAGAGACGTCAATTAACTTTAATGAGTATTTAATGTCAAAATTTTTCATTTTAATATACCATAGACTCGGCAAGAATAGAGACTAGTTATGAATTGTAATTTTTTGAAAGTACTTATTAATGTTATTTGACGTCTCTGAGTGCGGCCGGCAGCTATTCATAAAAAGTTAAAATAGGTTTTTTAGCCCGTTATAATGAGAATCTCTAACTGCCGCACTCAGAGACGTCAATTAACTTTAATGAGTATTTAATGTCAAAAATTTTCATTCAAATCTAGACCATAGACCCTGCAAGAATAGCGACTAGTTTTGAATTGTCATTTTTTGACATTAAGTACTCATTAACGATATTTGACGTCTCTGAGTGCGGCAGTAAAAGTATTATTCATAAACGACCAATAACGCTAAAAGGCTTTGTAAGTATTCAATAGCGGCTTCGAACCTTATAACAGGGTCGACCCTACTAGAAATATGGCCGACACATGGGCAACAGCTTTTTTTGGGGTTTGTTATCGTCCGTCTTTCGTTTGGTTATTTGCAAGGAGCTGTGAAGTAGAGATCAATTTTTTATAAAATTATTTAGTGATATCGTGTTTTGCGTTAGTTGTGCAAACTCTGCAAGCATTACATGCTATTGAACGAGTAGAAAATGTTCTACGCGTCGGAAGATTTACCAAAAGAGATGTGATCCGTTTTCTTTGCCAGATGTAGAGTTCAAACGACAATACCGTTTTAACAAAGATACCATGGCCTTTGCTATGCCGTGTGGTTACGGCAGAATAGAATACAATTTTCACAACCCCAAATCTCCCGGTGCATGGGTGTCTAACATAATTGGCGAAACGTGGGTGCTAGTCACCTCTGCCTACCCCTTCCGGGATATAGGCGTGATTTATTTATGTATGTATGTCTTTTCATAAACGTTCAATAAACCCGCTATAGCTATGTTCTCGTTAAGAGACATTTTAGCGTTGTTAAGTTGTCGTTGCCAAAAATGCAAAATCCACGTATCCACGGCCTAAAAAAAAGTTTGACAACGTCACTTATGACATTTGTTTGTTTATCAATATCACTAGAATATCCATAGAGGACAATAAAAGGCCTGTTTCACAATCGACAAGTAAGTTCGAAGTAGCTTACTTCGCAGATCATTTGACAGTTGTAATATGAAATATATGTCAATTGAAATGCAAAGTAAGCTACTTACTTGTCGATTGTGAAACAGGCGCTAAGAATATCTATCTATTGACTATTGCTTGTTTCGTGCCCAATGATATTATATTTTAAAAGAGGTAGATACGTTATACGCTCACAAAACACGAACAAAATATGTACCAAAATGTTGTAGCAACACACAATGACATTTTAAATATTATCAAAAATTAAAAAAGAATGGAATCACATCAAATTAATAATTGCCTAATATTAACAGACTCTAAAAGCTGCTTACAATCTATTTTATCAAACTCATTTTACAGTAAACTCAGGTCACCTATTATCCTAGATATAAGACATACTTTAAACAGATGCCACCACTAAGGAATACGTATTGTTTTGGCATGGATACCGGTCATTCTGGTATTCGTGGTAATGAGATGGCTGATCTCCTAGCGAAGGATGCAATTAGCACCAGAGGACTTTTTCAATTTAAAGTTTATACTCAGGATTTGCCTCATTTAGCAAAAACTAATTTAAGAACATCTTGGTCCTTAAAGTGGGCGGAGTCTATTTTGATATTGACTTTGATTTTGTTATGTATTTTGACAGCTATTGACTATGATTTCTAATAATGTAACTTGACATTTTATGATTTTTAAGCTCTTTTTGAAGTTATATTTAAATGATGATGATTTTAACTATTGGGACATATTGAAAACGAAATATTGAATTTATAATTTTTTATTATTTAAAATTTCTTTTTCTCTTTTTAATTATTGAAAATTTTGTAATTAAATGTAGGTAATTAATATAAAATGTATTTTTTTGCAAACCAGACATGGTATATTTTCTGTACTGTAGCGATTATTATGACTCATACCACCTTTATGATACCCACATTTGTGCAAATAAATTATTTGATTTGATATGAATGGAAAAGGAAACATACCGCGCCGACCCCAGATAGACTGGGAACAGGGCAGGGAGAAGAAGATATGTTAAAGGTTTTAATGAGACTAAAAACATTTATAATTTGTACAATTTAATTTTGATCATATTAATATGACTTAAAGTCGGCCCTGGATCCAGGAGGCGAAAGAGGTAACACGAGCGAAGCCGGCGGGGAAGCCCCACGTGCAGCCAAAGATGTGACCGAAGGACACCACACCGATCTGAAAGAATATTTGCTTTTAGTACTCAAAATATTAAGAAACTACTCATACACGCTTACAAAGTCTTATTTCGATGTTGAACAAAATCAAATGATTGCGTTAGATACTTGACTATCAAGAAAACTGTACAGTAACTATTTGGTGACAATTATTTCCAAGATAATAGTCTTAAAGATTATTCTCCTCAAGGTACATAAAAATAGGTCCCTACAATCACGCATAATTATATACCATCGAAGGGGTAGATTAACAGTGAGATGGCAGTCCAAAAGATGAAGAATGGAAAGGCGGTTGGGCCCGACAATATACCAGTAGAAGTTTGGAATAATATGAAAGATGATGGATGGAAGTGGCTGAATTTATTCTTTAATAAACTGTTGCAGGAAGAGGCGATCCTTGAAGAATGGTGCAATAGTATTCTTGTGCGCCAATCTTTAGAAATAAGGGTGATGTACAAGACTGTAACAATTATCGGGAGATAAAGCTCACGTCACATTATATGAAGATATGGGAAAAGGTGATTGAGAGACGAATGAGAGAGATGAGTGAGGTGAGCCAGAAGCAATTTGGGTTTATGCCTGGACGAGGTACAATTGACGCCATATTTGCTCTTCTACAGTTGTGCGAAAAATACCGCCGTGCAAACAAAAGCTAGTACATTGTGTTAATTGACCTTGAAAAGGTGTATGATAGGATACCCCGTATGGTTATATGGTGGGCTTTGAAAGTGAAACGAGTGCCAGAGAAGTATGAAGAGGTTGTGAAAGCTATGTATGACAGAGCGCATACACAAGTAAGGTCCGAAGCCGGAGTAACCAACAAGTTCGCTGTAGGCTTGCACCAAGGATAGGCATTAAGCCCATATCTGTTCTTCCTGGTTATGGATGCTCTGACATCAGACATCCAGGAGGAGGCACCTTGGTGCATGTTGCTTGCCGATGACATTGTTCTTGTTGGGGATACTCCTTCCTGGACTGGACTGATTGGGAAAATGGCAAAGTACGCCAGAGAGTGTGGGACTAAAGATAAACATAACAAAAAGTGTTCATTTGTACTGCGACTTCGGTGTCGCCTCTGGTCTTACTGATATTGCTTTAGATGGTGTATCCCTCCCAGTTTGTTACGATTTCAGGTACCTATGATAATTTATCCAAAATGATGGTGATATTGACCGCGATGTGAATGGTAGAATAAATGCAGGATGGATTAAATGGCGGCAGGTCTCGGGGGCAACGTGTGACCCAAGATTGCCCCTGAAAATTAAGGTTAAATATACAAAACCATAATAAGACCTGTCGTATTGTATGGATCAGAGTTAGGCAATGAAAGCGAGGGATGAAAAAAAAATGCATGCAGCGGAAATGAGAATGTTGATGGACGTGTGGAGTGACAAGGAAAAACAGGATTAGAAATGAGTACGTTAGAGGAAGTTTGAATGTAGCGCCAATGACCGGAAAATTGAGGAGTAACTGTTTAGCGTGGTACGGGTATGTAATGAGGAGGGATGCATGTTACGTAACTAGAGGTATGTTAAGTATGGATGGGCATAGAGACCTACAATGAGAGAAAGACCTAAAAAGCGATGAATGGATTGTGTGAAATATGATATGGGAAAGAGGGGAGTTCATGCTGAGCTCACGTCTAATAGAAGAGAATGCAAGAAGAAGACATCTTGTGCCGACCCTACTTAGAGTAGGATAAGGGCAGGGAGAAGAAGAAGGGCTAGATTAACACTTACATTCTTGAACTTATTGCCATCTATCGGGAACCCAAATTGCAGTATATTTCAAAGTAAAGGTGGCCAGAAAACCATATTGCAGTATAACAGGAACGTTGCTGCCTATTTACTGATCGCTGTCTTTCCCCTTGTACGACACCCGCCAAAGAGATTGACAAATGCTTTCATATTATTCTATGAGTATAAAAAATATAAGTCTCTCTTTTGTAGAAACTTTCATGACATTGTAAACATTATGGCCAATACGTAGACGCATTTTTATGGATAAGAGGATGAAGGCAACTAACCAGTTGACGGTTGGTGCCGGAGCCAATAGCCAGAGGACCACCAGAGTCGCCAGGGCAGGGGCTGTTGCCACCGGTGGTAGCCACGCAGATGGTCGAGGCAATAATGCTATTTCCGAAGGTTTGCGCGCACACCGTATTGGTGATCACCTGCAGGTTAACCTGCTTCTTGGTCTGGTTAGTTGTGATAGAAGCGGCTGCAAAAATAATATGCCTATAAATTATAGATTGGTGATTACTAATTGTTTGATTACACACAAAAAAAAATTAAGTCATCATCAAACACTTGTAGAATGACCAGAAAGTTTTTACCATTAGGATCTTCAACAGTAACACTTATGACGCTTGCTTGACGTTGGAAAAAGATTTTTTATGTTTATGTCTTTTAATGTTTCAAAATTGTGTCCGGTAACAGGATATACATACATACATAAATCACGCCTATATCCCCGAAGGGGTAGGCAGAGGTGAACTAGCACCCATGTTTCGCCAATTATGTTAGGTCCCATGTAATATGTGGCGAGCCTATTGCCATATATCTGGTACAAAAGTCGCAGTAGATTGCTATTGCTAGGTGGTATTAGAGGAACGCTGCTGCCCATTCCTCATCATTGATTTATCCTTAGGCGCCTTGTACGACACCCACGGGAGAGATTTGGGGTGGTGACAATTGTATTCTACTCTGCCGTCACCACACGGCTTTAATTTTCCGAAAATGGAAAACAATAGGTCCCTTTGGTTTGATTAGTAAATTTTTAACAAAATCGATTATTCTCATGAATTGGCTGTCGGTCAAGAGTCCCAAGTCCCAATAACCGAACCAGGCGCTCAAATGTATGATGAACAAGGACATTGTTCTCAAGTGATGGCTCTTTATTAAAATATAAATATTGGCATAAGTATTATATGTCTTTCAACTAGTAGGAACCTATATTAGTGTCAAACAAATAAATATCATCCTTATAGTGGACGAAATCAATATACAAATAACAATCTGGTCAGGCACAAGCACAAGCAAACAAAAATATGCGAACTGGAGTATACAATATATGTTAAAATTAATGCTAAAATGTATAGCCTCAACAATGTCGACTGAGTACTTACGTGTGGTACCATAACCAGCAACCCAAGCCCATGTGCCGGCATAGCTGTTAGTGCCAGTGGCCAGACCAACGTTGTGGATGAGATCTGTAAGAAACATTTGACGGCTTTTATGATTGGAAACAAATTAAATAGTACATAAGATAAAAAAATTAATGTGTCATTATTTTTAAGAGGTGACATAGAGTGAAAAATCCTTACTGGTATATGCAACGTGCTGATGGGTGATAACGGCGACATCGTTATTCAGGTTATTCGGGTTCCAGCTTGGGTGCATGACTACGGTAGATGTAGTGACGCGGGTGCCGCCAGTGAACAGGGTCGCTGACCCGTACACGACGGTGAAGCTCCTGGCTTGGTTACGGCCATCATACCAGCAGTGAGCGGCGGTCAATCCACGAGTATTGGTCAACATAGAGGAACCGCATACTGACGTCGCACCAGTTGATAATGTGATGACTAGACCTCCCTGAAAAAAATCAACAATTACAGTTTGCTATCATCATCACCTGCAGTTGAAAAAACACAAACTGTCCATATATAGGTACTATATTTTTGATTAGGCGTATTATTTGCCTTACTGGAATACATGTAGCGTTACTTAATGCTTGATAATATAAGACTTACAATTAAGTACTTCAATTATTAGGTATAACTTTATATTTCGCCAAAAATTAAATACAAATTGATGCTGATCAACAAAAAAAACATACGGGTACGAATTCAGTAACCTCCTCCGGTTTTTCGTCGGCTAAAAAGTAAACTAAACGATTCTAGAAAACATTGTCAGAGTATGTACATGATTTTTATGGTCCAATAAAAATGACGGTTCATGTAGTGTTTTAAAACGAAACGAAAACTTTCAACTTGGCATACTAAAATTTTTACTTGACATATGTTTTCTCTAGTTAGTTATACTTTTTTTTTAGTCAGTCAGTCCCATCGTAACCTAATTAAAGTTTACCTAAAAATGGATGCACAGCGGGACCGACGAGAATCAGTGATTCAAAAATATACCAACTAAAAATGTTGCAGCTTCGGATGTTTGTTCCGCCAAAATATTACTTAGTCAGTTACCCCCGAATACAGAAACGCTAATAAAATTTGGGGCACTGCTTAAAAAGTCAAGTGGACATTACCTGTTAGAATTTGTATGGAAAAACGTCAATTTTGACAACATTTAAATGTTAAGCAAGACTCATACTTTGATAAGCGTTTCTGTATTCGGGGGTTAGTTTATACTAAAAAAAGATATGTTTTATTTCAGCAAGGGCCTGTTTCACAATCGGCAAGTAAGTTCTGAGCAGCTTACTTGGCAGTTCAATTGACATATATATTTCATATTATCTGCAAAGTAAGCTACTTCGAACTTACTTGTCGATTGTGAAACAGGCCCTATATCTTTTACAATTTAGTTTCCGAAGCTACCCAGATAGTAATCTGAAGATCTTGAGTTTTAATAACATGCTACTCAAGTATATCTGAAGATACTTGTGTCGGGATACTTACCAAGTGGGGATGAGCGCCGGCATTGGCATGGTTACCGCCCGCGATTCTATTTCCATCAAAGTCCTGGGCTTCCTCAATTTGTTTGATGCGCGAAGCCTCCTCAATGCCGTACGAGGAGTGGTAGTACTTGAGCGGCTCCTCATAAGCCACCGCCAGGGTCACCAGCGACAGCGCGCACAGCAGCAGTTTCACCATGTTGCCAAGTGAATATTGTTAATAATTGATTTAGTTTTACTTATATAGCAGTGCTTTAGACTACGTTTTTATCAGCGCCTTATCTCAATTAAATATCGAAAGATTATTTTGCTTTACTGCGTCAAGCCGTTGGTCATAGTCCTATCTGTGTACAAAAAATCGGTAGGACAATGTTAGGTGCCTTCTTATGATGTCATCTACAAATAATTATATTAACATGAGTACTTTCGATCGACATTATACTATACGCTATACGTACCTACCTCGAGGCCGTTTTCTAGACAGCGTGAAATAAAAGCGTTGAATTTGTCTAACTTACGTCTAAGCATTTGCTTATCTTAAAATCTAAGTCGTATCATTGTTCAGTTCTTTCTCTTTCCAGGCTGATGATTTGTAAGCGTATCATACGGGAACTAATTCTATGTGAAATTGGATGTTCGCTGAAAGAAAAATGTTTTTCCAACTACTTTCTTTTCTACCCTAGTAATAAAACTCGCGTCGTAGCCAAAAAATATTCTAGTAACTTCTGTTTTTAGAACTGTATGCCAACTTTTACTCAGATTTTTGAACGTTTTAATAAGGAACGTTGAAAATTTTTTAAAACAGTTTGTTGATTAAAATCTTCTGATCTAATTTTAAACGTATGCGAGAACTTCATAAAGGATCCTGCATATTGATCTAAGGAACTTAAAAATTAGCTCGTAACAGGAATCAGGTTACCTATTGGAGAAAAAATTATCAACGTGTTTCATGTTTTAAAAGAATAATAATCATTCATCACATCAAAAATACAGTCTCTGAATATGAAAATTTGAAGTATACATGGATTATATTAGCGACGAGGACGCACGTCTTCAGATTTAAGTTCAAACTGAGCCCGGCCAATTACGGTTTATTGAGAAGGTATGCCATCAATTGCTAGTATGTAGGTATTACACAGTCCTCTGTAGCTCTTGAATGTATTGTGTCATTAAATACGCTGGCGCGATGCCAACCAATAATGCCTCCCGAAGCACGGAGGAACTCGGGACAATAAATTTTGGTCACCCATCCAATGACCGGCCTTAGCAAAAATTACTTAGTTTACGTAATGCATTGCTTTAAAGCTATCATCAGCAATCAAGTTAGGCGGTAGGGCGTTAACTTAGTTAAAATTTTGTATTTTTTTTGGTTTCCGCTACACTCAATTTTGTTTCATTTATGAAATATTTATATAGTACAAACAAATTGTGTTATTTCAAAACAATAAAAAGGTAGGAAGTTTTTACCCTATCTTTGCGTAAAAATGTTGTGTTTGGCCGTAAGTCAAATGCTCGCGGAAACGTCGGCGACCGCGGCCAAGGGCGGCTATTCCCGACACCCGGGTGATGCTAAACACGTTATCGTATTGGCTTGTCTTGACATTATTCATAACGACACTTTCGGACGACCGAAATCTAATGTACACTGCGTTGCGCTGCGAAAAACCGAACCAGGAACAACATTTGAAAAAGAATTGTATTTAATTGCATCATACTAACGAGGTCCTTTTCGCGAGCAGGAGCTCGCTAGCGCTGTGGCATAGTGCGCTTGGCCTGCGATTACATAAACTAAGTAATTTTTGCTAAGGCCGGTCATTGGATGGGTGACCAAAATTTATTGTCTCGAGTTGCTCCGTGCTTCGGGAGGCACGTTAAGCCGTTGGTACCGGCTGCATCTGCAGTAGCTAATACCCACCAACCCGCACTGGGCCTGGTGGATTATGGCCCAATCTCCCTAGTCTTCCATCCATAGGGAAGACCCGTGCCCATTGCATTGGGATATTAAAGAGCTGATGATGGTGATGGCATCATAATAGTAAGTTACTATTATGATTTTTTGCGTTAGAAAATATTTGATACAATTGTATACCTTGGCTATGGTGGCACCGCATCAGAGGTTATTCGGGATTCGCCCAGAGAGTTACCGGGCCTACCCGCTAAAAACCAACGTGTTCCGCTTAGCTCCAATTGACTACATGAGTGGGAAAGCTCATCGCACACGACTTCTGCGTGCAGTCAGCAGCCAGCCCGCAAAGGCTTTTCTTTGGCCCAACGGCCAGCCGGGCTAGCATGACCACCGAAACACGATATAATATGCCCTTTAACGCTTTGAACTGTAAAAATCCAATGGTTTTTCACAGTTCAAAGCAGTAAATGGCTATATCATATCGTGTTTGAGTGGTCATGTTAGCCGGGCAAGCTGGGGCGCCCACGGTTAGGCTAAGGCATACCCTCTCCATAAAGGAGCGTTGGACTCATCATACTAACTTTTATTTTTTTGATGAGGGGAAACATCATACTAACCTAACATAACCCAAAAAATGTATAATATGTTTCCTGCTTCCATTAAGTAAATGGAAAATAGCGACTACTCAACAACAATAATAATATTCCTGTTTTATAAATCTTCAAAGAAAAAGTCTAAAATATTTTTTCCGAATTTTTCACTCTTTTTTCTGTGTAAAATTTTTTCTAACATTTATTATTTAGATTTTTAGTTGAACATTAGATAAATGTTAGAAAATTTTTTATACAGAAAAACGTCAGAAAAATTTGGAAAAATTATATTTAACTTTTTCTTTTTATAGAATTTTATATGGGAATTTAATAAGAGTGAACCAATTTGTTTTTTGCAGAATAGGTAAATATATGAAATAATAACATATTTATAAGTTTGAATACGTACGCAAGTAGTTTTTTGTAGATACACTTTAATATTATTAGTTAACAATTGCAATACAGTAAAATTTTAATCACCGTTTTCTTGTTATATCTTAAATATAATTAAGGTGCAATTCAAAAATTATATAATAAATGAATTTATAAATTTTTAGTAATGACGTCCAATCACACCTTATGTTATCAGTAAGTAATCTTAACTTGGAAAACACAATTTTTAATGCGTGTTTATTAATATCGCGATCAATCAATTATTATAACATTGTCATTATATATGTACGTAAATCCCACACTATCTGTTGAGGTGTGAATGTAATCAACAAAAGTAGTATGTGATTTTAATTTTGAAAACAAACATAAAAGATAGGTATAGGTATAGGTTGAGAAACATTATTATGATCACCAACTTTAAGACCATTAATTAATTTAAGTTGAGTGATTGAATGCTTAAGCACTAGGGTAAGTAACGAATACTTAATTGCTTCAATTCAATAAGTATGTCGTAGGTCGTGAACAATGATGATGCATGAATATACAAAAAAAACAAAACGATATCCTAATTTGCCACAAAACTTGCAGATTAGATGCAGAAATTGCAGTTTAGGTATCTGAGTTGTCTTGTTATTTCAGTCACCTTTGAGGCATTAATTATTTCCACATAGTCATATTTTGTAAGAAGATTTGAAAACTTGATTTCATAATAGGAAAGGATTCGATTTTAATTTTAACATTATATAAATGTTAGAAAAATTAGTACAAAGATTTTAGTGGTTAGAAAAAGAATTTCGAAAAATTATGGTCTTGAGGCGGGATACAAAACGGCAATTTTATAAGGACTTATAAAATTGCCGTTTTGTATATTAAGTAAATAAGTTAAAGTATTTTTTTTTCAAAATTTTTATTTCTTTTACTCAAAGTAATCACCCATGCAATCGATACATCTTTGCCAATGCAGTGGCAGTTCATTGATGCCCTTCTTGTAAAAATCAGCTGGACGGGAGAGAGGCAACAAACTCTTCGAAGGCGTTTTGTACTGCCTCTCGGGAATAGATTTTTTTTCCCGCTAATAAGTTGTCCAAAGGAGATCTTCCAAAATGTATTGACTCTGGCCCATATATTTATACAGTTATTCAAAATGTAGGCAATAATTTATAAACCAGTTCTTAAGTGTTAAATTCCTATTTGTAAGCTCTGTTTTTTGGCTTGTTGTATTTATGTTTAGCCGTAGATTGCAACACAACAGCCTAGCGTACCGTCATGGCGGAAGGAAGATGTCACTTTATAACATTGACGTACGTATTTTATTTGACATTATATGGGTACCTACTTACAGATGTGTGTGATTATAATGGTTTTAATATATTTTTAAGCCAATAAACTATACATTATTTATATTTATTTGCAATTTTCCCAGATTTAGGAATTTTTTCTCAATTTTATGACATAGTGTACAAATACATGAGCCATTTTGGAACATCTGGTTTAAACCTACGAAATTCAAATCCTATGAAACTTATGAAATTGCCGTTTTGTACAAAACAAAACAGCAATTTCATGGGTAAAGGAAGACCTAATATTAAGAATCAACGTTATGGTTTTCGAAGATAATTTATGTAACTTTGAATTGGTGTAATATAAAGTCATATTATACCAATTCAAAGTCATAGTTATTAAGATGAAGTTGTTACAACCACTATACTTATTATCTCAGAATGAATAACATCAGTAGTTACTGGTTGAAAAATCGTCTGAGCTATTTTGGCATGATAAATTATTTTTGCACCGGCGTTATCCCCTTACACCGGCGTTATCCACTTTGTAAATAGATTATTATTTATTCATATTTCGCTGTGGCATCTCAATCTATTTTCGCGGCAGCAGCCACCGTATCTACCGTATCGTAATTTACGGTCCAATCTTCGATCCTTATACCTAGGTGTTCAAAACTAATCTAGTGAGTAAGTATAAGTGATTTTGACGAACATTTTAACGAAAAATGTCCCAAAGACATACGTATTTTTTATTTGGAAAATCTACAATTACTTCAGTCCAATTGCCTGTTCGACATGATTTATCGAGTGTAAGAAGAATAGTACCTATAACAGAGAGATTTTACCAACTACATATTTCATAAATAATTCTTAAATGTTACTGTCCTCAAATTGTATTAATTACATCTTTTTGCTTAGTTAAAAGTAACACTTATAGAATATCCCCAAAAGCTTATTAGTATGGCTTCCGCGCTCATATTTCTGTTGGATATTGACGAACAGTGTTTCTATAGTGAAGAAGTGACATGTGGTGACGTCAGAGTAGAATACAATTGTCACCACCTCAAATCTCTCCCGTAGGTGTCGTACGAGGCGACTAAGGATAAATCAGTGAAGAGGAATGGGCAGCAGCGTTCCTCTTATACCACCTAGCAATGTACTGCGACACTTTTGTGCCCGATATATGGCTCGCCACCTATTACATGGGACCTAACATAATTGGCGAAACGTGGGTGCTAGTTCCCCTCTGCCCACCCCTTCGGGGATATAGGCGTGATTTATGTATGTATGTATGTAGAAGTGACATTAGTGACTATTGGCCCCGCGTGCATGATTAATCATGTTTGCATAATAAGGCGTAAGTGTTTTTGTTTGGACTTCGATTATTATACCATGAGCTTAAGCGTCGACGCGTATTCGAGAAGCACTCTGTCAATTAGCCTGTCAGTTTACTTGATTTACAAAGAGAAGATTAACTGCCGCACTCAGAGACGTCAAATAACGTTAATGAGTACATAATGTCAAAAACTGAGAATTCAAACTCGTCGCTATTCTTTCCGGGTCTATGGTCTCGATTTCAATGAAATTTTTTGACACTAAGTACTCATTAAAGTTAATTGACGTCTCTGAGTGCGGCAGTAAGTATTCAACCGTAATTGACTTTGGTGTAACATAATTAAATGATTCCTTTCCTTGAATTAACTAGTATAGTAACACTTGATCAGATTGCAGGATTTTAATTTGTATTATGTAATATTTTTATGCAGTGATAATATTATTATGTATATGCAGTCGATATAAATTTATTTGGATGTAGGTATTCTTGCTATGACTGCCTATTATTTAATATACTATAGGGCTATTCGCTATCGATCGCTATCAGAAAAGTTTCAGGTTGAAGATTTGGGGATTTGTCCAAAGTTATATTTTCTGCTACACATTTCATGGGCATGTGAATTATATCCAAGGGTCAACACGCGCCATGATGGATCCCACATGCATTCTGTTGTTTATAGAAGCTTGCCTTGCTTATTTATGTTTTAGGAAACAGTATGCACGACCAAGCATAATGAACTGTTACATATTTATAGCCATTTGATTCAGCTTAAGGACCCGCTTAGGTAGTATACTGTAATGAAAAATAAATTGTAATTTGGAAACCTATTTTAAAAGTTGCCTTGTTTATTATAGTTTTGACTACAGTAATTTTGAATGCTGTGATCGTAAATCCTGCATTCTAAGAAATTCCTAGAATGAATTTGTTTTTTTTTGTTTAAGATTGATAGTACCAACGTGGAAAAAAACAAACCGATTAAATGGTCTACCTCCCAAAAGATTTTTACTAGACAGTGTAGTGTAATATTAACAAATAAATAACCAATACAATTTATGACTTACATTTAATCGGGAATCATGGACTAAAATAAATAGAATAGAGAGCCGGTCTAATGTTCTCGAAGTAGGTAATCTCTTAAAAGCATTTATTGACGCTGCGGCAGCAGAGCACAGTATTAGCGGTGGGTAGTGCGTTCCGCGTCCGTATTGCTGTAAGGGTGAAACGAAGATTTAGGATGATGTAATTTAACCTTCGCGAAGAAAATTGTATTACCTAAGTACTACAACAGGCGGCGCGGTGCTCGATTTTGGTTCACGTCTGCCGCTGCTCACGAGGTTTATTGACCCGACGGCGACCGTGAACCAAACCCCCCGCGCCCCGTCATTCAGCGATTCGCAAGTCTGCCGTACTTATTTGTTCCTAATTCCGTTTCTGGGTTTGGATATTGGAGTGAGTTTCAACGATTCGTGGAATCGGGTCAAGCGTACTAATATTCCATCGGTTTTTCATGTTCCATCGATAATCGCTTGACCGTGGGTTATGATGGCAATAGAAGGAAAATAAGCACTTTCTGAAATATGACATTTTTGGACAAAGAAAGCGAGGTTAGAAAAATTTCCTCCTGGTAGTTTACGTTAAATATTGGTAACCTTTGACTTTGACCCACACGTTTACAATTTTTAACGTTATTTCTTTGACGATTCGTACCTATGTAATGTACTATTATTTAATTTTTTATTTTATGCATAAATTATGGAGGCATTATTAATATATTCGACATTAATAACGATGCTCTGGATTATCTGACGCGACGCTCCGTCTGGCTTGTCACTAACTTACTGTCAGTAGGTTAGATACTCTTCCACGTGAAAAAAATTACTATAATAGTTAATTTCAGTAATACTTATAATGTAACATTTCATAGATTATAATGAAGGTTCCGGCTTATTTCGGATGATTAAATCGTTAAAAAGAATTAATAGTTTAATATCACTTCGTATTTCATATTTCTAGAAGTCCCTCTCTCCAATCTGTTAAAGCGTTCCTTGAATAATTTCAAAGCCGCTTGGCTAAGTGCTGTTCAAATATTCTCTGTGTAGAACATCTGTTTGGAATGGTCCTTTATGTTATGGCCTCGCCAGGCCCCGACATTACACTTAGTCCTATTTGTCAACTTGAGGTAGTCTACTGCCAACGAGAGACGCCTCGATAACTGTAACCTTCGCGTGTATAGTTTACAAACCAAGTTTCTACATCATTAAAGGGAACGGTATGGATGGACCTGGGTCTTTTTAACAATATTAAATTATTTAATAATATAACATGATCAATAAATATTAATGATTTAGAGGTAGAGTCCCTACCTGAACCGGTGATAGTTCATAATATAATTTGGTTTATAATATGCTTCAAGATCACGCTAAGTATAAAAACTTTTTACAATAAACGTAAACCAAAGAAGTAAAAATAAGTAAGTACAGTCAACGGTCAGACTACCGAAAACTGTCAAATTTCTGCAATCGATTATCAACCTTATCTTGTTGGCAGTAGAGCCAAAAGTCGACTGATAAAATTTAACATTTTCTGGTGTACTTAGTATAAAAAAGTCATAAAGGGCATATTAATTCTCCTTCTGAAATGATAATGGAATATCCTTCCAATTTAAATATTTAAGCAATGCTCACAATAGTCAATGCCAAAAGTACTGCAGTAGGTAGGTACCGCCTATACGGAATCTAGACTGCTTTCCGGTACTACCATTCGTACCCAGGTTGGTAAATATTTTAAGGTAAACAAGCACGATTCGCCTACTTATCAAGCCCATCTGTGAAATTTACAACCTTTCTACAAATTATTTTTATAGTAGAGGATTCTTTGAATTTGAATAGTTAAATTTGTTGTTAGATTCCGGTTCTTTTAGAGTTTTAGACCATTAACGCCTACAATTCTTGAGAGAAATGTGATGTGGGTGTGCGTGCATGCATTGGTTAATAATAGCCTCTCCATACGATTTGATAAATTTGGTTCAAGATTATAATGCTGTTGAACTGAGTTTGATTTGTTTACTTATTGGTTCCAAGTTCAACGGCTCTAAGATTCACACAACGAAAATCTACGCACGTTAGTCATTTTATTAAAACAATCTATCGAAGTCACTTTCCGATATCCATTCTATATCATTGATTGACTGACCTATATTAACAGTGCATAAATAGCCTATTGAAAGTTTGAAACCCACGACAAAAGGTATTTAAGATGTGAAGTCGAATATAGGTGGTTTATGATACATCATATCTAGTGTAGTTGGTAAATATTTTAATAGTCAAGTCCCGTTGTTGGGGCCCAGGTGATCTGTCATACAAGATGTCTAGTATACTCGTACACACCAGATTCTGGAAGGGTACCTACGGTAATTATTGTTGTTGAAATTATTAGTATTATGCTTAATATTATACTACCTTTATGAGAAGGAATAGATAATGCGTATCGATAAAAGTGTGGAAAGTATGTCATTTCTTCACAAGTCCCGGTTTGTTGACCCATTAGAGGCGCGCGACAATCATAGGCAAATGGAATTTCCGCACGTGGATCGAACAAAGTTTTTTAAAAATATTTGCGAAAAGTCCAAAACAAACAAAGAAAAGATCAATCAATATTAAAATATTTTTTTTAAATTTAATGCTTAAACAAAAAAAAATGGTGAAAATAATTAAGTATGTGGAAGTAAGTTCCTTTTTTTATGAGGACATGATAGGGTTACTGTCATGTGTATTCAGCCATTTTAATGGCAATAATTGATCTAAATTCTAAATAATTGCGTTATTTAGGTTATACGCATTTATTACTCTATACTATTAAAAAAAATTATTTTCTATTTAAGTCGTGTATGTAATATTATAAGTATTTACGATTTAGAATAGTCATTTTAATCAAAAGTTGTATAAAGAAAACTATTTAATTCAAAACCTTCATGAATTTGGATGGTACAATGCGGGATGAAAACAAAGGCCTGTGTGGAAAAGAATAACTTTCCGCGCGAAAAACAAATGGGAAAGTCTAAATTTGTAGCTATTATATATGTATTAGCAAATGGAAACAAGTGATCTGTGCCTACCCCTGTGGAAAAAAGACGTGACATACCTATGTATGTACATAAATACATAAATCACGCCTATATCCCCGAAGGTGTAAGCAGAAGTGTACTAGCACCCACGTTTCACCACTTATGTTAGATCCCATGTAATAGGTGGCGAGCCCATTGCCATTTATCAGGCACAAAAATCGCAGTACATTGTTAGGTGGCATAAGAGGAACGCTGCTGCCCATTCCTCATCACTGCTTTATCCTTCGGCTTGTACGACACCCACGGGAGAGATTTGTGGTGGTGACAATTGTATTCTACTCTGTCGTCACTACACGGCAATATTTATGTATGTTGTATTAAAAGGATTATTCTTTGTTGTTAGATGAGGAGGCGAGCGGCGTGCCGCGCGGCGGCGAGGTGAGATGGACCACGCGGTGAAGGCGATGTCGGCGCGCGGGCCGCTCGCGCGACTTGTGGCGCGCCGCCGCTTCGAGTCCGCCGAGCTGGAGGAGCTGTACGCGCGGTACGCGTGCAAGCTGCAGCGGACCTCCGTCGGGTCTGCACTGGCCCTGTGGGCGGCCCTCGCCACGGCCCTGGCTGCTGTCGAGGCCACGCGCGGCTGGCGGCGTGCACCACAGGTTAGGAAAAACTTATTATACCTACTAAGGGCCTGTGGCCGTACCATGAAGTATTAGTGCGATCCAAACGCGAGTGACAAAACGGGACGCCGCTCTACTCGGCTTATAGCGTTGTCTCAATTTAACAATGGAAATTGAATCGCGTTTAGAGTTCTGAGTAGCTTACTTGGTAGTTCAATTGACATATATTTCATAATTATTAAAACTAAGCTACTGTGAACTTACTTGTCGATTGTGAAACAGGCCCTTAATCCGACAAGTTCGTGCGCGACCTTCCTGCGGTGTGAGACACGGTGACGGGGACGCGGCTCAATAGATGCTAGCGGGGGCGGGTGATGCGGGAAGGAAGGAAAATTCGTGCAATATAGTATACTATACCTTCAGCCCCCCAAACGTCTGTCATCCTGCAGGATAATCGCGCACGAAGTTGTCGGACTATATAATTAATTATTTCACTTCTAACAACAAAAATGATGAATGGTATATCACCACCCCTTTTATATGCCGCCAAGTGATCGGCAGAGCAGAATACAATTGTCATCACCCCCATCTCTCCCGTGGGTGTTGAATAAGGCGACTAAGGGTGTAAGCAATGAGTAATGGACAGCATTCCTCTTACCTATCCCACTTAGCAATATACTGCGACTTATCTGCCCGATAGATGGCAATAGGCTCGCTCGATATGGGACCTGGCTTAATTGGAGAAAGGTGGGTGTTGATTCACATCTTCCTGCCCCTTCGGGGATATAGCCCTGATTTATACAGCTAACGTGCCTTCCGAAGCATGGACGGACTAAAGATTTATATATTTCTGGTCCCCATCCAATGACCGTCTTTGACGGATACTGCTTAGTGTATGTACGTAATCGCAGGCCGAGCGCGCTAAGCAACTGCGCCATCGAGCTCCTTTTATGAATGGTATGATGGACGTTTATCATTAAGTTCTCTATTTAAATATCACCAGAATAGTTAAAATAAATTTCTGACTTTAAAAAATCTGGTGTTGTCGGCATTAACCGATCATAAATTATGAATACACAACAGCTTTGTGCATGCTTTTATTTGTACCTGACCTTCAAAACTGTTCTCGAAACTAATACGAAACTCAGTTCTGCGATATTAGTTTCAAACATTGCAATCACTTAAAGCTATTCCCAAAATAGGATACCTACTTGTAAACAATCTACAACTTTAAACTATAATGCTAGCGTGTAAGCACAAATTGATTGTCTTAACTTAAATAACTGAAGTATGGCATTAGAGGGAGTTATGGTGGGTTTCAAATTACATATTGTGTTTTGCAAATTAAATGCTTATAAAATACAACACTTGACACGTCAAGCATGGTATCGTCTATCTATTTACTACTCTATTCAGCCGCCATATAAGCCAAAAAGCAATATATCAACTAATACAACTTGCTAGAAATTCATGAATATCTTATAAGTAAATTCATTCAATACATACATACATATGTACATACAAAATCACGCCTATATCCCCGAAGGGGTAGGCAGAGGTGAACTAGCACCCGCGTTTCGCCAATTATGTTAGGTCCCATGTAATAGGTGGCGAGCCTATTGCCATTATCGGGCACAAAAGTCGCAGTAAGGACATTGCTAGGTGGCATAAGAGGAACGCTGCTGTCCATTCCTCATCATTTAGATTATTGAGTGAGTTATCAATCAATAGCTTTTTCACTTCTCATGCTCTGAAAGTGCTTATTTGTGCAGGATATAGGCTGCACAAAATCGAATTTTGTGCCCTAGAGCATTAACGTATCTACTCATAAATGGGTCTATATTAAGATAAAGAAAATAAGCCATGCAGCCAAACACAATAAGAAATTCAGAGATAAAATTTGTTATTTTATTATTTACTTAAATTTATTTGCCTAATGCGTTTTTTAAGACATAAAAGATATTAGAATTTTAATTCAAGTAGGTACGGTAGGTAATTAAATTAATTTAGGAAAATTATTATTTCAAAATAAATTTGATACTTGGCTGTATATGTCTGCAATCCAAGCCTATATCAATGGGAAAAACAATTTCCTTCAGTATTCAAAACTGTACTAATTTTAGTTTAAATTTTAAGACATGTTATTATAAACTACTGTTCTATTTCCTCGCAATCGAAGTGAAAAGCAGAGTTTCTAACTCGTCCACAAAACGATTTTTATCCTCGACATTACTATCAGCCCTCGCCTTCGGCTCGGGCTGCTAAAAGTCTCGGCCAAAAATGATTCGTTTTGTGCACTTGATGGAAAATCTACTATTAAATTACTTATTAGGAAATTTAAATACTTACGCAATATTTTAGTGAACTTTCTATGTTGTTTAAAAGAGTTAACCTATGTCTGTATAGCACATAAAATAGATAGTTGATTTAGGCCTCAGTTCACCAAAACGTAAAACAGGCGATTTTTTTATTTAACCGTCAGTTTTTGACAGTTCTCCCATATGGTAAAATGTCAAAAAGAGACGGTTAAATAATAATCGCCTGTTTAAGTGTTGGTGAGCTCCAGCCTTAATTTACTACCCGATACAACAAAAATCAGAAAAAAGAGATTTTTTTGATACTGCTTAGTGGCTCATGAGCAGGCATTAATGGTAACGTTAATAGGTATCTAATTAAACATATATGAAACAATAATAGGAAACAATAAATTAAAAAGCCGCTCTAGTGAATAGTTCTAGAAGAAACAACTCGCTCAACAAAGTTAGTGCCAAAATAATTTATCCTCTTAGAACTTCCAACCGAGGATTAATCAGGCACTGACTTCGTAACTCACGCCAATAACTCAACGTACGTAACGCAGTATCAAACTCAACACTGCATTGTTTCGTCAGGTCGGCGTTTTGGTTGCTCACGCTGTGCTGTGCGGCGGGCTAGCGTGGTGGTGCGGTAGAGCGGGCGGGGTGGCCCCTGAAAGGAGGCTGCCCAGAGCATGCTGGCTAGCACTGGTGGGCGGCGGCGCTGCGCTAGCCGCCACACTGCCAGCGTGGGGACCCGGCGCTGCTGTTGAGGGAGCAGCGCACGTGGTCTGGGCAGTGTTCGCAGCCTATGCGCTACTGCCCGTCGGCGCGCCTGTGGCTGCAGCGTTCGGGGTCCTCCTGCCCACTGTGCACACCATAGCAGCTGCTCTGGTCGCCCACCGCTTTCCGTATCACGTCTGGCAACAGGTCAGTATTTAGCATTATGACTCAGCATGTTTCCTATCATAGCCACAGGTGGGTTGGCAGAGATTTCTTGTACCACACCTTTTGTACTATGTATCTATAAATTGTTATTTTTCCTATTTTTATAATTCTCGTGTACAATAAATATATAAATATGATATTTTTTCGAATGGCCGGCCATGCTGGCCTGGGATTGAATAAATAACGTAGAATGCGCCAGCCTCGACCCATCCCAAGGGTGTCGAAAAAGTTGATTGCCCTGGGTAGACCAATAAACAACTTGGGGCACATATTGGAGGACAAACTACAACTAACAGTATACCCAAATAGGCTTGGTGTCAGCAGGCCTGCCTGGTGACACCAACCCTGTTATCCCAAATCTCTCCCGTGGGTGTCGTACAAAGCGATTAAGGATAAATCAATGATGAGGAACGGGCAGCAGCGTTCCTTTTATACCACCTAGCAATAGCAGTGTACTGCGACTTTTGTGCCCGATAAATGGCAATAGGCTCGCCACCTATTACATGGGACCTAACATAATTGGCGAAACGTGGGTGCTAGTTTCATCTCTGCCTACCCCTTCGGGGATAGATATAGGCGTGATTTATGTATGTATGTATGTTATTATAAGGCTGTAAAACATAAGCCAAAACCTTGAGCATTTTCATTCAAATCCATACTGGATTCGAATGTTGTCTATCATCACAATACTTTCTCCGTTCTTAGACTGGAAACAGGGTAGGAAAATGATAGTGAAATAAATAGTTCTTATTAAGTATATCTATCAATTAGCTATACATGACAATTAGCTATAATGTGATCTACGTGCCAGTTAATAGTGTTAATACACCAACCTCTTCGGGGATAAATAGACGTGGTTTAAGTAATCAAAATAAGCATGTTTTACACAAATGAGAAGTTGCTACTCGGTCAGTTACTGCTTATTAAAATACAGTATATTATTTACAGTTATCATTGTGTTATAGTTGGTATTCAAGATCTACAAGATCTATTAACGGAGAAGTATCCAAATAATTTATTATAGGTCCTTACAGAAACTAAATTAATAAACGTTAAACATGCCTCGCGAAATACAAAAGGTAATGGTTGGATTTCGTGTTGAAAGCGTTTCGGTGTGCCGTGTTGGTGAGTTGGTGAATGACTATAATGTTATTGGAATGACTTCCGCAGATACTGAACTATTTACGGACGTCTCTTCTCTAGTAAAATTCGTAGGTGTATCGTAGCCTTCCCACATATTTGTGACTAGGTTATTATTAGATTTAGTTGTGAAATAGCACCACAAAGACTTTCTAAAAATAATGTTCTATTAGACATATCGCTTCTTGGAAATTAAAAGGGGAATAAATAAAAACGCTTTGTTTACAAAAATAAACCTTAATACATTGTTTCGAAGTATTTTTTGAGATGTGCTGTTTTTTTTTATTGTACGAGTATAATAAAGTTCGATGAGACTTATTTCACTCAATGTGATGTGTAACATACATAATGAGTCCAGAGTAGAAAAACGTAAACATAAAGAAAGTCAATGAATTTTGGATTAGGTTTTTTTGTCCCACTGTTGTTGAAAACATTTGGTAGATGAACGTGCCTTTCGACTTAACTTGAGTCTATTTTATTTTTTGTCACCTAGTTTTTTGTAGCGTACGAAATTAGGATCCTAATGTCACCTTAAATGAACTTCTGACTTTAACCCGTAATGCAGCCGAGCAGCCTGCCAATTTGGCAACTCCAGAAGATACTTTGACCTTTCCAAAGCACTGAAGTGCCTCTTACATATAAATGACGGCGGCGGCAATAATTTAATATTTTATTATTAAAATCCACAGTTACTTTTAAAAGAATATGGTTTATTTGTACTGCAGAGAGGTATGACTTACCGGTAGTATTAATGACATTGAAATGGAAACTAAATAATAGTAATCACTCCGTTCATCGGTCTGGATGGACCTTTCCACCAATTTTCTTTACATTCACAATTTACTTTTATGGTGTGATATGAATCAAAAGGGAGTGGATGGCTTGATGACGTCTGACCTGACCGATATGAATGCAAGTGTAACATAATTATTGCGCAGACCCCAGAAAAACTGGGAACGGGGGAGGAAACTGATAATGATGCATGAGGACATAACATTTTGCCGTAACATCGCCATATTGGCACTTTACTATTACGATGTTATGTCATAAGACAACGGACAAACCTCTGCATGTAGGTATTGTCTCGGAACATGTAGCCAGTTGTATGACGCAAGAATTTCCGTCACGCATCCATACATAACTGGAACATGGTGTTCAACAAGATCCTGTAGTACAATAGTTTTAACCAGGCGGCAAGTACAACAGAAACAATAAATAGTGTTACTTATATTATGGTTAATAGGAATAATGAACAGGTACACTACAATGCCGTGTGGTGACGGCAGAGCAGAACACTATTGTCAGTATTATCACCACCACCCCCATCTCTCCCGTGGGTGCCATACAAGGCGACTAAGGGTAAAGACAACAATGAGTAATGGCCAGCAGCATTTCTCTTATACCACCTATCAATATTCTGCGATTTATGTGCCCGGTAGATGGCAATAGGCTCGCTACCATGGGACCTAACTTAATTGGCGAAAAGGGGTGTTTAATACACTTCTGCCTACCACTTCGGGGATATAGGCGTGATTTATGTATATGTGTGCGTATAAAAGACATCGTTAGCCTTTACTCGAGTCCCATCAGAACCGAACCATATGTTGCTAATACAACGAACATAAAGAAAGCATGTTTCTCTCAAGTCCGTGACAAGCATGAAGGCTAAATCATCATGGTTGGTAATTTCGCCATGGGGCGGAAGGTCGCAGCCTTGCCCCTGGGGCGACCCTCAATCAAGGCCCGGGTGGCGAAGGGCTCGCCTCCCGACGTCGCGTGACTTACGTCACTAGTGCCAAACAAACATAACCTTGTCGATAAAATTAGATGGCGTATCTTTTGTAGGTACAGACAATTTCCGTCCAATTTGTTTAGTGGGTGTTTGAGGGATACATAAAGTTCTTTAATAACAAATGTGATTAGCCTACTTATACGGTCTTAAAAGAAAAAAACGTGAACGTTCTTAAGAGTCTATCGATTGATATCCGGTTCGTAAGGGTAGGAGCTATACCGGCTAGCGTAAATGTTTTCACATCACGAGTTCACATAAATTGTATGTGCCTTTATACAGTTAATGGTGTACCAACATCAGAAAAGAGATTTTAGGACCTTTTAAAATTAATGTATTCTGAATACAGTTTCTCTGGGTGTTTATCACGAACCAGACAAAAACCAAAACTGTTCTTGGTTGGAATAGTCCTGGTTTTTGTCTCGTGGAAAAAAGTTTATCAAAAACCTTTCCCTAGCGGGTGTCTAAAATATAATTTGTTTTAAAAATATATAGGTATGTTTATTTCATTTACTGATTGAAAATAGAGTTGAGTTTTTTTAATACAAGACGGGATACGAAATTGTTTTTAGTGAAAATCTTCGGCTACTAAAGAAGACACTGCGGTGGAAGTGGGGCGCCAAGCTGAATAAAATTCAATCAATAGCATTCTTTCATATTCTGCATGGAACGATTATTTGCATACCTACTCACTAATCCGCACTGGGTCAGTACGGAGGCTTATGGCCCATTCTCCCTTTTTCTATTCACAAGGAAGGCCTGTGCACGAGCAGTCGGAATATTTATAGCCTGGCGATGATTATTAACCTATTCTATACAGTCCATTTCCACAAAGCTTCAATCCTCTCTGCATGCGCGGTTTATTTATTTATTAAGATCACCAACAATTTCACAATAACACAGTTAATGACAAATACAACGAATAGCGAAGGATGCTAAATGCTTTAGTGAAGTGACATCCTAAGTATCGGATATGGATAAGGCTTACATAAATGTTATGGAGTCTTGTAGATTTTAAGGATGTAAACTACCTACTCAACAAAAATATAGTAGACTATTTTCAAAAACTTATAATAATTTTGTAGAACATGGAAATACAGACATACATAAATCAACCCTATTCATCTCCGAAGAGATAGGCAGAGGTAGGCATAACATCCACATTTCGCCCCATGTTATACAGGGCACAAGTTTAGGCATTGGGCGCGTAAGTCGCAGTAGGGTATTGCTAGGCGGTAGGTATACCAAGAACGTTGCTACCCGGAACGAGCAAGAAATGCTATTGATATAATAATATCCGCAAAACTACAAATCGATGCGAACCCTGATTTAGTAGGCCAATGTTTGTTATTACAATAACGCAAGAAAACAGAGAGAAAGACTAGCATACACATTCGACGTTAGAATCATAAAAGCTTCGAATAAAGTTTCGCGTTACGGCTTCGATAATAAAAGGCGGCCTCGAGACTTCCCGAATTCATATTGTGTTGATACGTCGCGTTTGCGATATTGCTTTTTACTTTACACCACCACGCCTAGACTTTTTATGTGGCCATAATAAGGCTCTTCTGTGAATTTGAGAGTTCTTGCACTGCGACAGAATAGTTTTCTTTAAGTTTATGAGCCACGAGATGAGAGCACAGCAAAATAAAATTTTATCAGCATCCTTATATTTCTCGATTTTCAAACGCAGACTCTATACGGCACAGCAGAATACAATTGTCTCCACCCCTATCTCTCCCGTGGGTGTCGTACAAAGCGACTAAGGATAAAGACAGCGACGAGTAATGGGCAGCAGCGTTCCTCTTTTGCCACCTAGCAATGTACTGCGATTTCCGTGCCCGATAAATGGCAATAAGCTCGCCACCTATTACATGGTACCTAACCTAATTGGCGAAACGTGGGTGTTGGTTCACCTCTGCCTACCACTACGGGAATATAGGCGTGATGTATGTATGTGATACAATTCTTGAAAAAATTCAGTGGCCAACGAACGTGTACTACGGTGGATATTGATGTTTGCATCTCCGCCTCTCCTTAGTAGTGAGTCACGTATTCTTGAGACATCGGCCGCTCAATAGTTATAAATCCAGGTGTTTGCTTTACCATACGTCGTCGGATCACTACGACTTACATTTTCTTTTATTTTTAACCGACGAAAAACCGGACGAAGTTACTCAATTCGTACCGTATGCTTTTTTGCTCGACACATTTCGTGTTATTTTAGCTAGTTTTGATAATATGCTTGATATTTAAAATCGATTATTTCTTAAAACATTATTTTGAATCCATGATTTATTTATTACGCAACCACCGGCTGTCGCTTCTCAGAATAAAATTCAAATGAAAAATGTCGCCTATTTTCCCGGACAGGTATTCGATGCCAATTTTCTGTCTCTCCAATTCGACTCATTGATTTTGAAGTGATCAGATAACATAACAAAGGACGTACTTTCCAATGTTTAGACTAAGGGCCTGTTTCACAATCGAAAAGTAAGTTCGAAGTAGCTTACTTTGCAGATCAATTGACATATATTTCATATTACAACTGTCAAATGATCTGCGAAGTAAGCTACTTAGAACTTACTTGTCGATTGTGAAACAGGCCCTTAATATGATAAAATGTTGCAAAAAATAATACTGCTCCGATTTCTATGTAGAAATAGGTAATCTTATTTTCATTAAGTATACGAGTATCATAATTTTACGTGCACGATAATTTGTAAAGCATTATGACTTTTTATATTAATCTCGTTATTGATTTATTGTAATCTATTAATTACGTTATTATCGTTAGTTAGATATGCCCCTGGTGACGCTATATTTGTAATATTATTTTGCAGGGACAGTGGAACTGACGCTCGACTGGTGAGGTTATGAGCGTGTCTCAGAATGTTTAAATGTTGATTTTCTGACGTTATTTATTTAGATTACGGTGTCTTTGACTGTAATAGACCAGTTTAAAATAATTAATCGCCTACACCGCACGTGATGTTTATTTGAATACCACTGCTGGCCTAAAACTGAGTTCGGACGGAATTGTGGTTGCACATAAAAACTAATCGGAAAATCAGAGTAGTCTTCTTCTCCTGCCCTTCTCCCGCTCTAGGCGGGGTCGGCACAACATGTTTTCTTCTTCCACTCCTCTCTATCATTCACCAATTTCTGAGTAGAGTCGATTTTAGTTTTAATCGATCTTGAGAGGTTACTCTTCAAGGGAATGTTATTTTAGCCACACTTAACCATCAAGTCTCACATTGGTTCCTCTGCAACTTACTCTACAAGCAGCCTACAAGCCTGCAATGGATTATTGTAGACCACCCGTAATGTTTTAAGTGCAGATGAGAGTCCTGTGATGAGACATGCATTTTTTGAATTGTGTTCAATGTTTTCTATTCTCAATTTTTTCTTAACAAGTTACAATACATTTGTTATTTAAGTTTCGACATTGGTCGTGGCCCTTCTCCACTACTTACTACTCAACACATTTTTGTACATTACTGCTTCGATTCAGTAATCGGGTGTTAATTTCATGGACAACGAATCCAAATTAAAGGCCAAAGAGGCAATGATCACAATCACAAGGCTATTTGATTATATTCAGTTTTAATCACAATAATCAAAATATTACTGATAATGAACCCTTTATTGATAAAACGACTTTCATATACTGAAGTGTATTTTAAACCACGTGACAGCAAAGCATCACTAATGACCCTGTGTAGCTCATTAATGATTTAATGTTTTGTTTTATGTTTACACGAACGCATAATATCGTTAGCGGTATTCATTAGAACATCTGTTTTGTATGTATCTCCGCTGCAAGGCTTGGGATTACTGTTATTATAAGCTTCTATTTGCATATGAATTAAATTATTAGGCAATTTAGCTTGCTGCTGACATTGTTTTAGTAACTTATTAATTGTGTTATGCATACGTACATGCATAAATCACGCCCATATCCCCGAAGGGATAGGCAGAGGCGCACTAGCACCCACGTTTCGCCAATTGTGCTATAGGTTACTAAAATTAAAGTTTTGCACGAAATGGGATTCAAGTGGGATGGGATTTGTTTTGCCGTATACAATAATCATTTTGCATCGTAAAATTAGTTAAATCCGGCTCAATCATGACAATATCTGTAAAGCACGAAATTATACGCTACGGAAATAGGTAGGTAGGTACTAATGATTAGTGCTTACCAATCACAGCACAGCGAGCATCTTACACAGTAGCACTTTGTTCTTCTCTTGTCTCTGCAACGACATGAGCCCGGCATCTACACGATGAATCCAAGCCATGTCAAGAGTTTTTACATCCTCTCGCCCTAGAAGTTTTGTCGGTCGAAGTTATACAACAAGCTAAGCACTTTTTCATTCATTGCAAAGAAAAAAAAGACAAACTTTTCGAAAAATTATGTCTTGATGCGGAAATGTAGATAAATATATAAATCACGCCTACTTGTTCCAGAAGGTTTCTCGCATTTCGACTAAAATTATTATCTTAGGTCCCATGTAGGCGGAACTCACATTTCGACAACAATAATTATGTTAGGTCCCATGTAATAGTTGGCGAACATATTCCCATCATTCGGGCACGTAAATCGCTACTAGATGGTTGGTATAAGAGGACTGCTGCTGCATTACTCATCGCTGTCATTACCTGTCTCAGTCGCCTTGTAATGTAAATGTAAGGCACCCGCGGAAGAGATTGGGGTGGTGACAATGATGCGAGAATAAAACAATTTTTTCTAAAATATTACGATTTATTTTGAAACATTAATTTAGGTTTTAAAATATTTAAATAAACTTCTAATAAAAGTCCGCGATGGTCCAGTTGTACTAGCTCTCCGTATAATTTAAAGCCGATATGTTATGTGTCACAATTACACGATGCGCTTATGCAGGTTCCGATTGGTCGCGCGTGATTTATCACCAGCCGGCGATCGCGACCGTTGCGAGTTGTGCAGCGAGTGCTCGCGGTTTGACCTTTGTTTCGTCGCGGTTTTAAATCGGCGACTGATTTATTTTAGGAACTCACTCGTTATTTTGATGTTAGGTTTTGTGACACTCGCGGGAATTTTGTATAAACAATGCTGGTTTCGTTATTTTTATTAGTTTAGCAAACACTTGTAGTGTTTTCGAGCGACTACAATCAGGACAATCATTTTTCCTTTGTATAAACAATGATGGTTTCGTTATTAGTCTAGCGAACGCTTGTGGTGTTACAAAAATAAAAGGGTCGAAAAAAAATTCGATAAAATATTGTTCGACCGACTTCGACCAGGACAATAATTTTTCCTTGCAATATTTTTTCTAAATGTTCAAGTTTAAATCAAAACAATAAGTTAAGGCGTGATCGCAAAAAGTTTTTAAGACGTGTTTTGGTTATTAATGTTTGAATCAGATGCTGCACAAAAAAGTGACAACAACAAAAGATTTAAACACTTTTAAATCAAAACAAGTCATAAACACTTTTTTACAATTCACATACAATATAATACAATTCACAATTCACATAGCACAGTCGAAGTTTTACAAAATCTTTACGCAAGGACTCAGAATACAGAAGTATTTTGAGGCTGCGGAGACAAGTAGGTACTTTTGTTCTGCGACTTTGGAACTTACGCAAATGTCTCTCTGCGGACGGGAGACCATACCGCACCCTCGCTGCAACAAAGTCACATTATAGTGGCATTGTGATGTGACTGAAACAGATCTTTATGTATTTTACATTTTCCTGAGATATTTGCGTATTTAACAATTTTTTTGCGTGAGCTTTACATACTTACTAAATCGTGTCTGTTTATCCCTAAAGCGCTAGGCAGAGAAACTATTTGCAGTCCTATGTAATATGGAGTGAGCCCATTGCTAACCACCTACCTGGCACGTTCATCGCAGTATTTCTATGTGGTGAACATAAATGCTGATGCCGATTTCTCGTGATATTTATAAGCCATGATCACTTTCTACGACACACCCGCTGGGGAGATAGGGAGTGATGACAATTGTCAAACATCAAAACAAGAAATAGAGGAGATTTTACTAAGTTTTAGTTCCTCTTCAAAGCATTATTTGTAATGTATAGACTCGTTATAGATCCCTAAACGCCATCTAGCACTGAACAATTGTTTAGTTACTGCCTGTGGAGGATTTGTCAAATGTCACTTTAATTTAATTTAATTATCTATACGGTGATTTACAATTCTCTATCTGTTCTAATTTCTATCTACTCTAATTTACAAGGCTCTGACTAACAAAGTGAATACAAAAGATCATTTGAGAGTATAACAGTGTAATTACGTGTAATGCATCTAGCGTGAGCACTTGTATAGACCTGAATTAGATTTGCTATCATAGCCCATGCAGAGTACAGATACATGGACTCGCTCTTCCCTGACAATCGTCAATTTTCCGAGTGTTTGTGCGCAAGTTTCTTTGTCTCCACTGTTTGCTTCCCGTCAGCGAAATTACACGTCACGTCGACATTGTGTTTTGAATCTAGCCCTTTATTCTGCCGGGACTGCAATAACATCCGTACGACGAACTCATCGCGGGCCCCTCGCAACAAAACAAACTTGTAAAATTAAATATTCTTCCCTTAATGGCGTCGAGTCTGTAGCTACCACTCGATGATATTAAAAGTTGACCATTATTTCTCACTCTCATTGAAGTTCGGAAAATGTAGGAAGATAAGGAAATGTGTTTTTAAAAAGTAAAGTTACTAATATCTGAAGTACACTTTATCCAAGAAATCCAGGAACGTGAAGAACATACAGAATTTATCAAGGTTCCTACAACTTTTTTGCTAATTGTTTACTTTTTAAAAGTGTTTTATTTTAGGTGCATATTTTTAAGGAGAGACATGACGAAATACCAAAACCAATTGCCATCAATAATTGTAAAGTTTTCAATAAGAGTTCTGAGCGTAAAGTTACATTCAGCAAGCTTGCACCCATAAGGATCCATGACCTAATAGTATAATAGTGTAGTGTGCTGAGAAGTAAACAGGAAGTAAGAAAAAATCGGATATTTACCTCAAACCACAATTAATAAAATATTAATTATTATCGAGCACAATTCGGAATCCTAATTCATCCCAATATCTGTTTAATATTCAATGTAACGCTTGCATGAATTTTGTTAACGCTTCATTGCTATATCAAAGGCCACACAAATAATGACGCCATCTATCGGCTGACGCATTTGAATATCCAATTAAACACGTTTATTGCACTATAGAAAAATTATATATGCATAAAAAGGGACTTCGGACAATGTATTTTCCAGAACGTTTCGCAATTCTGCGTAGATTATAAAAATACTGCTACCTCATCCCTATTCAATGCAGTTGGCTGTTCAGCCTTTTATACGCAGACCTTTTCGGTGTATGCTTTCAAGTTCGTTTAGAAAAACGTGAATGGCATTCCGCTTTGATATAATAGGAAAATGTAGTTTGAATTTTTTCTGCTTCGTTTTGTTTTTAGTTATTTGAAACTTAAATGCTGTGTTGTTGTTGATGTTTTGCACTGTTGAGTTAAGACCGGTTGAAATCTGTCCAAGAGTAGGTAAATACTGGTTTTAGCCTTTGAAAATTTGTCTGGAATCCTTCCATATAGCTATAAATTTGTTTTTATCCATACCACTATAATTTCTGTGACGAATGTGTTGAGTTAATAGTGACATCAACTATCTATGGTGATGTCACTATTAATTCGACATAATCATGTTTTATTATTTGCGCATGGCAACGTCGAAATACAATACAGGTACCCAATGTCACATTATAAGTACATCAACATTGTATCGCCTTTGAAGCACATACCTAACCTGTTCGCTAGAACTCCAGAAATCTTGGCTGTTTGACTATTTATGAGAATTAAGTTCCTCGCTTCCACAGCAGCCACCTACTCTACAAGAAATATCGCTAGATCCAACCCGGATCTATTTCTTTACCCATTAAATGGAAATTTTATAACTTACGCAATATTCGTGCAGTATATCATCTATTGAAATAAAAGTATATTAAAAATATTAGTTTGTCCAGTAGATGCATGGATTTGGTATGATTGATGTTGGAGAAATTTTACGTGATCATGGACAAAACATACTTGTATACAGTGGTTTTACAATTAAGGCTACAAGTGCATTGTGAGGATTCTTACAGTTTATTTTGGTAACTAGAACGTACGCATAATTTATACAAGAAGACATGGTCGTAAAAACGTAAATAATGTTACTATTTAACACCTACATTATATTATTCAATAATATATCTCACTACTACCATCTAACTACATACATACACACATAAATCACGCCTATATCCCCGAAGGGGTAGGCAGAGGTGAACTAGCACCCACGTTTCGCCAATTATGTTAGGTCCCATGTAATAGGTGGCGAGCCTATTGCTATTTATTGGGCACAAAAGTCGCAGTACTATTCCTAGGTGAATTATGAGTAACGCTGCTGCCCATTCCTCATCGCTGATTTATCCTTATCTCTAACTTACTAAAAGTAAATAGCTTATTTATGAGTTTCTGTTACGTTTAATAGAATAGGGAGCTATATTTATTATTTTATCAGGACACTTAACTGGAATGTCTGATCTGATTGTGACTACGACTTACCACAAAACCAAACTGTCTGTTAAAATTACGATTTAATAAATTATACGGCTCTTTCATACATACATAAATTATGCCTTTTTTCCCCTAGGTAGAGGTGCGTTCACAATCGCGTTTCGCCAGCCTATTTCGTGTCCCTATAATAGGGAACTTTCACCGGAAACTTTTAACTCAGTAATTTACTAAATGGTACCCGAGGAACGCTGCTGCCCATTCCTCATATCGTACCTCTTAGTCGACTTGTACGACACTCACAAGAGACACAGGGCTGGTGACAATTTTTGTATTCTTCTCTACCATCACCAAAAGGTGAGGTGAGAAGAATTTCAGCATTTCAGGCGTAAACGTTTGTTTGAAGCATTTTGGGTGTGCTGTATGTAACGTCTTCTTTTGTCATTGGCTTAAAGGAAATGTTCTAGTAGCGTAGAAATGTCAAGGTATTCGCATTTGCATCTAGCACTTCCTTAACTATGCTCGAGTCTTGAAACCTAACGTCTATCGTGCCCTTTGAATTATATTCGTGACAAGAAATTTAACGTATTCTATGCCCTTTAATTATAGTTTTTTCCTCTACTCTGAATAAATACCAACGTGTGAGCTGTACCCACATATAAATATATAGGCTGAACTTTATTTTTACTTTGACAGAGGCTATTATTTTTAAAAGCCTACGCTAACTAAACACCTGGAGTAGACTCCATTATATTTTGTATGGGAATGTTAGTCATCTGGTTATTTATCTATTCGACGTTCGGAAACGCAAACATAAATAATGATTCACCGATTGAAATTGCAATCCAATTTATATTCTCGATATAGATTGATGGACGTAAAACATTGGATTTGTATGTTAAACAAAGTTTTCTCAGGTGTAGGTCCGTTTCTCATTGCTGGGTAATTTGTTACTGGGAACCTTTGAGGATAATATTGAGTAAAGAGGTAGAAACGTAAGCTAAACAGGTAGAAAGAAACGTAAATAGAATTTGGTACATAAATATTATTTTTGTATTTCCGCTTTCCAGTAGTTAAATGGAATCTAATAAACATGTGCATAGGGAAAATAATAGACACATACATACATACATAAATCCCGCCGATTTATCTCCGAAGGGGTAGGTGGCGCATTTAGGTTATATTAAAATATTGCTACGTGGTATAAGAAGGTACTACTTATATAATTATGATAGTATTTTGGGTAAGATGGTATGCATAGGTCAAACTTCTTTAGTCTCTAACGACACCTACGGGATTGGTGTAGTGGGTTCAAATCCAGATATGGGCAAATGTTTGTAATGTCAATCAAAAATCTTCCCCATTAGATTTTGCGCTTTAAGTCAAAAAGGTAAAGGTTGATGAGGTCTAGTGAAGTTAATAATATTATCCCGTATATACCTTGTCACCTATCTGTCCAGTATTTATACTACACAAATATGCAATAATCTATGGGCCACACCAGTTACTGCGGTAGATGAAGTAATTAGACAAACAAAGCTCTTTATTTAAACACGGTATACGAGGTATTAATTATTGTACTAGATTAATATTTGGATTGTGTAATTGTTCTGAGTGAGAACACGGCAATTACCCGGCCCACTTCAAACAGCAGGTACAGTCAACAGCACGCCGGATTATACAAAACTGTTAAATGTCTCTAAAAATCATTGGAATGTTGTTTTTTTTTATGATAGACAGAGAAACTCTTGCCATTAATCTCACTTGATGATAAGTGACGATAATGGCCGTAGATGGACTCGAGTTAACTCTCAACCACAGAGAGACTGGCTGGCTATCTTATCACAGCTGTCGGAACACAAAAATGCGACAGATTTTCATAAGATGTTGGTAGCTAGCCAGGCGGACTTGAAAGAAGTCCTATCACCAACCAAACCGAGTACAAATTTGTACCTCTGGATCTTAATTCCTGTGGGCCAACCACTAGACCACGGCAGCGCAATTTTGCTGGCATGAATTTGGAGAACTTGCGCACTGACGCCAGTGGTATAGACTGGACGCCTATGTATGCTCATGACACAGTAGAAATGAAACTTAACTACTTTATGAAATGTTTGATAAATTTATTTGATACTCATGCTCCAATACGTAGGATAAAGTTGAAGCATTTACCTTCACCATGGCTTACAACTGAAATCAAATCTTTATTAATCAAGAAAACAACGGCCAAAAGCAAATATAAACGTAGACCATCAACTCTTAACAAGGAAAACTATATTGCTATTCGTAATCACTGCAACAAGGTGTGTAGGGATGCACAACGCCAATTTATTCATAGTTCTGTGGAAAATAATGACCCAGCTAAAGTCTGGAAATTTTTAAACTCTATGGGGATTGGGAAGACGCGCGATACAACTCTTTCTACAAACTTAGATTTAGAATCTTTAAATCAACATTTCTCTTCTTCGTCACATATGTGTGACAACACAAAAATAAATACTCTAAACTATCTTTCAACGCTTCCCGCCCCAAATTTTCCTCCGTTCTCTTTTAGTCAATTTCTGGATTGTGATGTTAGGAAGAGCATTGTGTCGATCACTTCAAATGCTGTAGGAAGTGATTGTATCAGCCGTAAAATGATTTTCCCCATTCTAGATGAAATTCTCCCAGTCCTTACACACATCCTTAACCATTCAATCTTTAAATGTGAATTTCCATCTGCGTGGAAGGACGCTAAGATTATACCTTTGCCGAAAAAATCCCGTCCTTCTTCCATTTCTGAATATCGTCCCATATCCATTTTACCGTTCCTCTCTAAAATCCTTGAGCGCCTGGTTTACAACCAAATCAACACATATCTTTGTAAAAACAACCTCCTCAATCCACTTCAATCTGGTTTCCGACCTGGTCACAGCACTACTACAGCATTAATTAATATTACTGAGGATATCAAGTCGGGTATGGAATTGGGTAAAGCTACTGTTCTTTCTCTACTCGACTTCAGTAATGCATTTAATACGGTTGATCACGATATCCTAGTGGGTATTTTACGCTCCAATAACATATCTCCAACAGCGATTGACTGGTTTCGTAGTTACCTGTGTGGACGACGGCAACAAGTATGCATAGAAGAAAATACTTCTACTTGGTGCAATACTACAGTCGGTGTCCCGCAGGGTGGCGTTTTATCTCCATTATTATTCGCAATTTTTATTAATTCTATTTCCCTAAATATCACTTCTTCTTACCACCTTTACGCAGATGATCTACAAATTTATAGGCAGTCTTCTATCGACAAATTACCAGGGGCTATAACTGAAATAAACAGTGACCTGAATCGCATTAGCCACTGGAGCAAAACATATGGGCTTAGAGTTAACCCTTCAAAAACTCAGGTTATTGTTATTGCCAGTCCTAGGTTGAGGGCTAAAATTGACTGGTCACAAATTCCTGCGGTCATATTTGAAGGGACAATAATACCGATCAGTAACACTGTTAAGGATCTAGGCTTGTATATAGATAACAATCTCACCTGGGGACCACAAGTTCAGGAGGTAAGCCGCAAACTTTTTGCTTCTGCTGGATCTTTAAAAAGGTTGCGCAACTTTTTGCCCACTGCCACCAAAACTGCGCTTGCACAATCCCTACTCCTTCCCATCCTTGACTATGCCGATGTAAGTTATCTTGATCTCACAGAGGAGCAATTAAACAAACTTGAGCGGCTTCAAAATTTTTGTATAAGGTTCATATTTGGATTACGCAAATATGATCATGTCTCTCAATTTCGCTGTATGCTCAAGTGGTTACCAATTCGCTTTCGCCGGAATACACATATACTTTCTTTGTTATATGGCATTCTATTTAATCCCAAGACTCCTTGTTACCTAAAAAACCGGTTCACGTTTCTTAAGGATTCTCACTCTCTATCCCTAAGGTCGTCAGAAGATTTGAGATTAAAGATAGCGCAACATTCCACAAACTACCTCGACAAATCCTTTACAGTCCAAGCTGCTCGACTATGGAATGCCTTGCCAATTAATATCAGACAAGAGAAAACTATAGACTCCTTTAAAAGGTTGGTAAAGGATCACTATTTATCTATGTAATTTATTTTATTTTAATTGGTGTTTTTAAAATTTGATATGAATCCTAATCGTTTGTTTATGTATGTTGGTATGTATGTTTGTATGTATTTAAGTATGTATGTATTTATTTGAGTATGTATCTATGTATGTAGCTTTTTAAGTATGCATTTGAGTATTTATATATGGTTAGTATCGTTATGTAAAAATATGTTAGTGCACCATGAATACCCTCAAAATACGCAATCTTTACAATCCTGTCCATTCAAAGGTTGTCTGGAAGAGATCGCTCTTAGCGATAAGACCGCCAATTGTATCACTTTTATTGTAGTAGTAATAATTTTTCTTGTTTTGTTTTAATTTGGTGTGCAATAAAGAGTATATCTATCTATCTATCTTGATTCCAATTACTCTCTCGGTTCATCGGTCTTACGACATGATTATTTTCATCACTTTAGGAACAGGAGGCCTACCGCCTAACTCGATTGCTAAAGCAAAAGCTATAGTTTATGACGTCATGCTGTCATTTCGCACCAAATGTACCTAAACTGCTTATTAGCGATAGCTTTGAATGAATGATCACCGAATGATTTTGCATGAATTTGGCACAAAATTCGTGCCGCCTAAAAATTCAGGATAGCTGCTATAGCCGTAAGCAGTGCATTGCAATATAGCTATCATCAGCAATTGAGTTAGGCGGTAGGCCCCCAGGACAGGAAGATGAAGATGTATACCTGCATGATAAATAGTGCACGCCACATCAAAGCAAGCATCTAAAGCATTGGACGATTTCACAATCAAACTCATATCTTCAAGAATTATTACGGTACGCACCATTAGTAAGAATGTCAATCAAAAAGTAATTAGCTTAGAAAGAAATAAAACAACTTATTTGAATAACTTGAATGGGTCTATTAATTATATTGTGGTACCGGCTTTGTGTCTGTTGGGAGCTTAACGTTGCATTATATTTTTTAGAGGGCAGATTGTTATCACTGTTACGTTTCGAATAATGTCACTCTTAATTATTTTCATGAGCAACTTAAGTATCTTTGTTATTAGGCTATGGTGACATTTTAGGGGAGTATTAGTGATAAAAACTTATTTATGAATGCCACCCTAACAGTTTCTTTTACGTAAATCATCAATCTTAATGTAATCCTATGTAATAGAAAAATATTCAATGGAGTTACTAAAACTAATGCAGGATTCGAATCTGCCACCTCTTGACCGATAGTCAATGATTTGACTATACGATCAAAACGACCGCTATAATAATAAATTAATTACAATAACCGGAAAATAAATTATTCCACGATCACTAGACCGGACGGAATATATGAATTTAACGTAATAGTAACGACAACAATGAAGATAATACTAAATTCAGTACCTAGGTATTTTATGTGTTAATAATCATTAATAAAATCTAAATAAAATCGCATCCCTAATCTGAGAATAAAACTATTAGTAGGCTGTAATTATATTTAATAATATATTATTACACCTCATACAGGTTAAACACCAGTATTTATTTATGTTAGGGTGCTAGTTCACCTCCCCCCTTCGGGGATATAGGCGTGATTTATGTATGTATGTATGTATTTTTACCCAAAAAAGTGGATATTTGAAACGGCCCTCCTCTACACATAAGAAAAACGTCATTCACGCAAATAGTCTCCTTTATAGTCGTCACTAAAATGACTGCCAGGCGTGAATTGAGTGAGACAGCAAAACGGCACCCTTTTAGAATTTATTGAATTTATTAAGGTGTGGTTTTTGTTACATTGTTAAGTAGATTTTTATTCCAATGTTGTTGGAACCCACGCTTTCTTGGCGACGACGCATAAAACGGTGACAATAGTTATGCAAATTTAGAAACCCGGTGTTTATTATTTATAATTTGTCAATGAGTCAAAGCGGGGGCGCCGGGCGGACAGGTTGTATTTGCATAATGCGGGATAGTACGCTCCGTTGCTCCTGCATTATAAACACTAGATATGAATTTAACTTGTCCGCAACCCACTGACTTAACGGAGTTACATGATAGGCCACAGAGAGAGATCGCATTGGAAGAATGCCGCTAATGCCTTTGCTTTTATTTATTATGGAACGCCGTTTTGGTAATAGTAATATGGGCATGTTTGTCGTTTAAATTATTGAGCGCTTGTTGTGAGTAAGTAATTGATTCGGTTTTACATTTCTTAAGAAACAATGAAAATGCTTATCATCAGATGACCCAATACCGAGTTCTTTTAGACAAGGCTCAATATTAATTACTACATTATTTCTTTCGATTGTTTGTCTCAATAAAATTAATGATCTACTAGGAAACAATGTATCCGAGAAACACTTTAAGAGGCATTATAAAATATGAAAATAATGACCCTAGTTCCTAATAAAAGATAAAACAAGGAACGAGGAATAGTTTCAGACTAAAATATCTTTTCATGAGCGAAGGCAGCATTTATCAGAGTTATTAGTAATATGGAATGGTAAATAGATAAAAAAAAGTTATATGCCTAAATGCCGTATAAGTAATGAAAAATGTAGTATAATTAGCGGTGCCTAGTGCTAGCAATGGAAACAATATTTATATGTATGAATACATATTTTGTTAACGCAATGGCATTAGCCTCGCCCCCTATTACATGAAACTTACTATAATTGGTGATACACGTTGGTGTTTTTCACCTCTGCCTACCACATACATACATACATATTGTATATTGTATTTTATGTAAAAAATAAAAACAGGTAATTGTTGGAGGAATTCGTTTAAAGAACTGAAAAAAAGAACTCCAAATTACACGTAGCTTCCTAGGTTTATCAGTTTCGAATCATACATAAATCACGCCCATCCATCCCCGAAAGGGTAGGCAGAGGTGAATGAACACCCACTTCACGCCAATTCGTAATAGAGTGGTAAGAGTGGTGAGCCTATTGCCATATATCGGGCACGTAAATCGTAATATAGTTACTAGTAAATTACTAGGTGGTATGAGAGAACGCGTGTAAGTTCGAGTCATGTTTAATAACCAAAGTCTCAAAATGAAAACCAAAAAACTAAACTTTTTTTTTCACTCATCTAAATTTGATATGTTCATTAATTACATCCAACCAAATGAGCAGTCTCATAATTGACGTGGGGGGAGTTGAGGGCTTTTTTGTTTCGGAGCCGTGAATTACAAACATTTCCACGGCTTTCGCCCCCAACGAGCGGCTTTAAACGGCGGCGTGCCTTCAAAAGGGGTAGTGGTTGGCGAGTCGGTACATTTAATCAAGTTCCAATTTTAGGTGTGGACGGACATTTCAAAGCTCTCACAAATGAACGGCTCAGAAATTTTAGGGCTTAATTAATTTTCGTTTCTTGTAGGTAGGTAATTTTGTCATAAGCTGTTTCCGCCACAGACACTAAATACAAAAATATTTAAATTAATTACATACATACATACATAAATCACGCCTGTCAATGAGTTAGGCAGAGGTGTTTTAACACCAGTGTTTCGCAAGCTTATTTCAGGTCCCATGTAATACGGGGCGCGCCTATTGCCATTCACGGGGAACTTTAATTACAGTAATTTTCTAGATGGTACACCAAGAAGTATGCTGGTAGGTAATAAGAACATTTTGCTCTTGGTTGGTGGTGGTAACTTCATACTTTAATTTTTATCCTGCTTGGTATTTATTGTTCTAACTAAACATTGTAGAAATATTATCACAAAATAAAGAAGATGCTTTATCAGAACATAATTTATATATCTGACTTCTCTTCTGTTTGTAGTAGGTAATTAATTATACTGCATCATTGTCAGCGTACCTACTTCATGGGGAGTTCAATCTCTGTTTGTAGTTTTCATCCCGGTAGGTTATATTAGAGAGGGGCACGGGTCTTTGAATAGGGGCAAGTTTGTTGCCACATTCAATTAACACCCGACGTTAAAATACTGTTTAAAAATTTTAAAATAATATAATTTATATGCCTATTTTATTTTGAAACCCTCAGGAAATAACGACTTTCTGTCAAGATTCTTCTTCGTTGTTTGTTGTTTCATTTGACAGTTAATTTACGAAAAGACTTGATTGATAGCAGTTAGCACAACGTTCAGTTGTATAACGCTTTCCGTAATACCCTTTTATTCTGATAAAACTTCCAGTGACAATAGAAATTGAGCTTTGCTACATTGAAATTCAATTGTTGATTTATTCCCTACTAATGGTAGCCTGAGCAATATCATTCAGAGAAATTTTGAAATATATAAAAATACTGATTATAATATCATCCAGCCTAAATGAGCAGCGGATGAATACCTATAAATTAGTTGGTGAACAAAATACATACCTAGACAAAGATCTCGTATTTCCAGTTGAACCAAAGCAGACTCTTTCGACACTTAAATATGCAAATGTCCGACTTTACTCTCACTTATTCTCATTATCGTCTGTTGTTTTACATTTTTTTCGCCCTTTAAGAGGATTTGAATACGAGGTCGCAGAGAAAATACATTACCAATTAGGCCAATTAAAGTTTACCTCCGTTAATTTTGGCTAAAGCCTGAAGGGGGGTCGGCTCATCGCCACCACCCTCTACCCAAATTTGTAGCCACAGGCACAACCCGTGTCTGCGTAGGTAGGTTACTATTACTACAAGCATGTTTTCGTTTCATCTCCTTATCATAACTTTAGCGATGTTTGATTATAACGTATATTATTCCGAACGAAATTTTGCACATTACGTATAGGTATTATTTGATATTTCACAGTGCACATAAAATATGACAAAGCCTTTACAGCCGAATAGTCTTGGCACAGCTAAATGTCTTTTTGTTTTGGCACAGTAATTAATAGGTTATAGATTTACTACTTGAGGCGACATTTTTTAATTTTCTATACTACATAATAAGCTGTTTCTTAATGTGTACCTGAAAATAAGAACGAATCAGAGATTTAAGGCCGAAGTGCAGTTGTAACATTTATTTCTTAAAATATTCATTAAATCTGCTTTTACTTTGGTAGTAACTTAACTCTACGTAACTGAAAATCAACATTGATCGCATTCTCAGTTAATTGTTGGCATCAATCTAAAGGCATCTTTATACAGTGTATGGTGACGGCAGCGAAGAATACAATAGTTATCACCCACCCATGACTCTCTCCCAGGTGTCGTACAAGGCGTATCTGGGGACAGCGCAGTAAGTTTCTCTTCCATTTAGAAAAAAGAGAAGGAATGACAACATTCCAATTCAGTATGAATTGCTCAAGGTTTTAGTTTAAATTAACATTTACAGCCGGCCACCTGCCTGACTCGAGACGAGCTCGCTAGCGCAGTGGCATAGCACGCTTGGCCTGCGATTGCGGAAACTAAGTAATGTCACTTAGGCCGGTCATTGGATGGGTGACCAAAAATTAATTATCTCGAGTTCCTCCGTGCTTCGGATGGCACGTAAATCCCGGCTGCATCTGCAGTCGTTAATACCCACCAAACCGCACTGGGCCAGCTTGGTGGGTTATGGCCCAATCTCCCTATATTCTTCCATCCATAGGGAAGGCCCCAGCAGTGGGGACATTCAAGGGCTGGTGATGATGATGATGATGGTGACTCGCCTGACACTCTCTTTAGGTAGTACCTACAGAATAACTTTATTAATTCCAATGTATTTTTTAACAGATGCTGGGCAACGTGGTTGTGTTCATATGCGTGAATATAGTGGGCGCCCTGATGCACTCCCTGATGGAGACCGCTCAGCGACGGGCGTTTCTCGACACGCGCAATTGCATCGCGGCCAGGCTCGACATGGAAGACGAGAACGAAAAACTGGTTAGTACTGTTGTCCCTTACTCATTATTGCAATTATTCTAAAATAGGACGTAGGTTAAACAACTTCAATTGCTAGTTAACGGTGTTTTTAATCTCTGATTCTGTATACGTCGCGCAAGGCCGAATCCAGACTAGTGTAACGTATAATGTAACACGAATTCTACGTTAGGTCGGTGACATTTAATGCTCGTAGTGCCGTCCTAACGTAGAATTCGTGTTTATTTATTTATTTATTTATTCAGAATTACCAACATAAGATACAGCATTTGAAATTAACTAATAAATGATTAACATGTGGACATAACTAACTGCTCTTACAATTATAGGTAATTACAGCATTCATAATAAGACTAAATTGTTCAAATAATAATTAACATAATTTTTTTTTTTTTTTTTTTTTTCATACTATAAAGGAAAAATGAGAGACATTAAATAATTTAACATTAAACATAACAATAATTGTTTAATACTATAAAGGAAAATAAGAAGAAATACAAAGGCAAGCTAAGGGACATCACATTGCTTAACTATATGAAGAAACTTGGGAAGGCTTTGATGGTGTATATCAAGATCCGGAACTCTTCTGGTCAAATCGTTATACAGACGAGATATTCTAATAATAGGTGAATTACGACCCATTGTTGTCCTACAGAATCTCTTTTTGAACAGGCCACATGGGTAGCGTGGCACTCTAATCGGAATGTTAAAATTAAATTTAGTTAGTAACTTGGGACTATCAATGCGGTGGTTCATTAATTTATGGTGTTACATTACACGTTAGATTACATTACACGCTACACTCGTCTTGATCTGGCTTACCTAAGAGTGTCATTAGCAAACAGTGTTAATGGTGAAATGTTAATTTACATACATACATACATCATGTCTTTCTCCCTTAGTGGTAGGCAGAGGTCACTTCTTTCTACTGGCTACGATGCTTACATATTTTTTTTTGCTCCATATAATCTCATTAATGTCCTCATGCATGCCCGTCGGTTCGGGTACTCTAGACATGCTAAAAGATCGCAGGTGGAAAACGCCTAACTTTTCATGTTGATGACAAATTCGATGCGCCACCAAATTCTACGCTACAGAAATAACATTATTTTTTGTTAGTGCTTGCTACTCACGCTGAAGATAGAATTGTAATCATTAATCAGTACTGAAACTTTGTACTCAATCCAAGCCATGACTCTGGACCGGGAGACTTAAATTAGCAATTATACCAGTGGTCGCCGGCGGGTTCGCTCGCGTTAATGTTGCTTGTTATATAGCCTATAGCCTTCCTCAATAAATGGACTATCCAACACAAAAATAGTTTTTCAATTTGAACCAGTAGTTTCTGAGATTAGTGTTTTAAATTTTTCTTCAAATACCATGTTGTAACATTATAGAACGCAATAAAATATTGAGTAAATATAGTTAGTAGTATAGTATAGTTAGTTTCGAAACAAGAGGAACTCAGACCGTACTGCGTGTAAGTGCGTGCAAGCCGTTGATGAATACGTATTATTAATATGATGGTCCCTATTATATATCGATTGTTCAAAGCACTTCATTATTATTCAGGGCCGGGCTAGCGTTCCAGCTATTATATAAATATAAAGCTTTATATAATATATAAGATGAGCACGTCGAGGGGAAGAATTAACAAAGTAAACTTGTAACGAAGTGAACACGAACCAATTTTCTCTATGTAAATCTTTTATGCGCGCGACCAGTAATCAATCTGCCTCTGCTCAAACATACGCTGCTCAAACGCATTAAAGTCAAGAGTATAACATATCGATTTGTAACTGGAGTGCATTAGCGAATGTGTAATGTACCTAGGTACAAAGAAGATGCATCATAATATCCTCAGTAGGTATTTAATCTGTATCTTCAATCAGTCTGAGTTATATATTCTGACTTCTTGAGAACGCCTCTTGAAACGATTTCAATGAAAACAAATTAAACAGTTCATAATAACAGTACCTACCTACCGACCAGTAATGAACAATTGATTAAAAAAAATTTTTTCCCATTTAATGCGAGAAAGAAATACCGATTTAAATAACGACTCGCTGCGGCACTTACTTAAATGTCTACGCGATTGGCGACATAAATGGTCGGGCATTTCGCATTTCAATTAGTTCACTATGTCTTTATAGGCTGTCGGCGACCGCTGGGCACGTTGAAAACTAATTACCTATTAAACCGCCTTGTTGTAAATAGATACACGTATCAGTGGAGCGTCTCAGGCTCTTTCTGAGAGTTATTGCCTTCGATTTAGGTAATGGCCGCGCGTGTAATCCGTAATTCGTCAGGATGTTGATGGAAGATGCAATTAGGCATTTTATGAGGCATATCCATCGCTCGGGTTGACCGTGTTTGATTTATTCCAAGTTAGATATTATTGTTATACCAATTGGACTTCGAAACATCTGCACAATAGATTTTAATTAGAACAATAACATTGATTTTTTGTTGAAGAGAAGAATACAATTGTCACCATCCCATCTCTCCCGTGTTTATCCACCTCTGCCTACCCCTTCGGGAATATAAGCGTGATTTGTGTATGTATGTTGTTAGGTGATATTTTTATATAATGTTCACCTAACAGGTGAACATTATATAAAAATATTCTGTTCTTTACGACGCAGGCAATTCTAGTGTGGAGTCCAGTGATACTGCTAAGAACTCAAAATTACTGCACAGTGTACATGTATGATAAAACTAAATACCCTATGACCAATATGACTGTAACAGTAATCTCAATATGTTCGCTGTTGATTTTGAAATCAAATATATTTCATTTCATTATTATTATAACAATGGTGATAAACCATGCAGTAATATATTTTACATTTTGCTACTATTTATCTTTCATTAAAAGAAAGGTTAATGGAATAATGGAGCTATACACGGACATAAACATACTTTTTACTGAGTAAATTAAAATTAGCCGTATTATTTAGGCCACCCACTTTGCATTGATGACTGATATGGGAATTGTGATGTTCTGGTTAATTTACACTGAGAATGCTACAGTTCATCCAATTTCTTATCGTAAGACTTCTACGAAATGAGTGACCGACCTAACATACCGAGACGTAAGATTTTATAATAAATAAACTTATGTGCTCCGTGCTTCGTCCCTTTTTCCGTAAGAAGTATACTCAGCTCTTTAAAAACTGTTCTGCACCAAATCGGTTATTCAGTTATTACAAATGATTAGGTACATATTACTTTACTTTCGTGTCATAAAATGCAACTCAATTATTCTTTATACGACATATTTTATAACGTTTGTGGTTACGCCCCAAACAAAATTATGAATTATATTTATAATAAAAAAAACGATATTCAAAAAAATTGCATGACCAATTTACCGGTGCGTCGAGTATTTAAGTATTTATGCTTCGGCTAAAAGATAAAATGCACACTTTGTTAAAAATACATTGTTTAAATGCAGTTTTTTTATAGGAACGGCTGCTGCTATCAGTGCTGCCGCAGCATGTTGCAATGGAAATGAAAAATGACATCATTTCACCCGTAGAAGGCCAGTTCCACAAGATCTACATTCAGAAACACGAGCAAGTCAGGTGAGTCCCAAAAATAACTGGTGCAAACCGTAATACCGGTAACAGCCCGCACTCGAAATAAGACTTTGTGTATCAAGACACAAAGTACACACTCAGTGGAGTGTTTCAATTACCCATAATATAATTTAATTTAGTTATTTGGGTACTCTGATTAAATCTCTCTGTAATTCTGCCAAACGGTGCAGTAAATTGTCCAAATTGAGAATACTCGTAATCATTTCATTTAAGCCACTGCCTACGGAGTAATATTATATGTGCATAAATACAGATATTTATCAAAACAATGTTTAAACTTGAAGTGCTGTTGGTTAACTTGAATTGATATCGCTATAGCATATTGCCAATGCTATTTCTCCTCTTTCTAGATTTGTATAGAACTAAGTATTGACTGTGTTTATTTATAAATTATGTATGTTTTTATTACTTACTTAAGTAACAGTATCCTAAAAATGCTATTTTTGCGTGGTATTATAATATATTGTTACTATCAACCATGTTTGACTGGTGATAAAACACAGGGGACCAGGATTTATTCACTCGAAATTAATATTATAAGTAAATTTTGTTTATTAATTAATATAATTTGATATTGAAAAAATATCGTACACTACATTAGGGCGTGCTTTACCATAATCACCAGTCTTCTAACCGCACTGCTTGGGCACCTTCCCTATGAAAAAATATGGAGTAAAAAATGTTTACTAAGTTATTGTCTGTTAAGTTTCCTTTAATCATTTAATAGTTCCTTTTATATAAATTCGGATTCTTAATGTAAGGTTCGTCCTAATCGAATCATAAAATAGGTTCTTACTAAATTATAGGTAGTACTTCGAAATCTACGGTCAAGACATTCTCATATGTCGAAAGCAAATTATAAGATATCCTTAAAATATACGGCCATGCATATTAAAATATTGTACAAAACACAGCCTTTATATCCATTTAAGGCGTTTGCACATTAAAATTGCTTACCAATTTAAGTACTACACGAACATTTTGGACGTTCTCCAAATCGAGCCAAACTCCGACACTTGCGCAAGTGCTACAGACGGGGTTATTACTGAGTTCGATGCGGTTCCATGTTTGTCTAGCCTGCTCGGAATATGTTATATCTTGTTCATTGGAGTCATGAAAAGCATTTCATTATAATATTCTTTCCTCCGAAGTGGCTCTGTGTTAGTGATTGTCAGAATAAATCCGCAGTACACACTTTTATTTATTTATTTCCATGGCATAGGTACTCATATTTTCTTTAGAGTGGTTTTATATATTTCTTGGTTAGCATAACTTCGTAACTAAATAACTTTAGTTATAGCATGTTTTGTGACACCCCTCTTAAATATACTAAACCAGCTGTCACACCTATAGTACCTAAGCAATCGAATTATATAAAACGAATGAAAAATGTTTAACATGTAAATTAGGATAAATTCGATTATATTTTATTTACTTATTTAATATGAATCGTTGGTCACTTTTAGTAAATCCTAGCCCGGGAGCGATAAAATAACACCTCTGAATCGAGTAAACCTTATAAAAAAAATTAAGATTTAGGCCTTTAGGTTCTAATAATAAGCTTCGTCTTTGTTTGGCTCACAAAACACTGGAGTTTGTCAACAAAGGGTTGTGTTGTGTGAAAGGAAATTCGCGCTTCTTTACAAAATCTATTTACTACGTAAATATACGAGTTACCTCTTATTCTATCACGGGAAAGCAGCCACGAAATGTTTATTTAGTGTGACCGCTTTCGCACGCTTCTCGGTATACTTTTAACTCAACGAGAATATAAGACCTCGGCGACTCCGCTGGACCTCGACAATGGAAACTCATGGCTGAGCTTTTAAAAGCGCAAACGTAACTAACCGTGGCAAAGTCCATAGTTTGATTGGTTTTTACGGACATCGCAATAATTTTCTTTGTATTAAAATAATGTTTCCAGCATTTTATAAGTTTTACACTGGGCCGCTGCCCAAATTGCGGAGGACGGAGGTTCGAGTCCCGCATCAGGACAGAATTAAAAAAATTATCCTACACAGTATTTAATATCGAATATAGTATTTATCTTTGTAATATAGAACGATTGTGGTTTTGAAACAATATACCTACAGTCTCAATGTCCTGGCAGACGGAAGATCGAGCTTAGCGAGAGTGTTACGGTAGGCGGGTCGGCGTAGCGCCAGAAAACCATCCAAAAAAAGTCGACCCCCAACTGTCGGTACAAAGTACAGTTGATAGAATGTTTTCGATACAGCAACCATCGATGTAGTTAGTGACTGTCGATGTCTTGAACCATTGCAGACAAGCAACTCAAGCAAGTTAGTAGTTAGAAACGATCGTTTCGCCTTCGTAAATCTAATATCAACAGGACGACTTAAAACTTAGTTCCGCTACCAATTTTGCATTAATCAAAACCACATACATACATACAATCACGCCTATATCCCAGAAGGGGTAGGCAGAGGTGAAATAGCACCCACGATTCGCCAATTATGTTACGTCCCATGTAATAGGTGGCGAGCCTATTGCCATTTATCGGGCACAAAAGTAGCAGTACATTGCTAGGTGGTATAAGAGGAACGCTGCTGCCCATTCCTCATCACTGATTTATCCTTAGTCGCCTTATACGACACCCACGGGAGAGATTTGGGGTGGTGACAATTGTATTCTACTCTGCCGTCACCACACGGCCTATAAAACTTGGTTTAATCAAAACCAAGTTTTATTAAACTCAGTTTCTATGAGAGACGGTAAAATCGGCCCTAAATAAATTATAAACAAACCTGCCCGAAAATAATTCCCCCGTGCCGACACAACGAATCGGCTAACGATACACGTAAATGTGTCATGTCACAAACCGCCCACGTAACGCGCAAATAAACTAAACCTAATGCCTGTTTGTGAAACGTAGTACGAACAACACAGCGTCGGGTTACATCACTTGCCCGTCTGTATGCACCTTAGCGTTTATGGAATAAGAGTGTTTTCAGGATCGTCGTGAAGACGAATGTCCTACCCAGAGTTGTACGTAAAACAAATCATAACCAACGGGAGCCTCGATAAACGGACATAAATTAGGAACGTCAACATTCACTATTTTAGTACAAGGAGTTTATTGCACGCTTACGCGCCGGCATTTCAGTTGTTTGCGTACACTAATTTGTCAATAAACTGCTTTGTAGGTAGTTCTTGATATATTCCGAATTGCTATTCGTGGGATTATATCTCTCAGATGTCGTTTAAATACACGTTCCGGCCTAACGCTTGTATCTGTTTACATTGGTCGGTAAATACTATAAAGAGCCAACCGTACGTAATGTACCGTGGGCAAACCGCGAGTCTCTCAGTGTGGTTACTTAGTGGTAAGAATGAAGGTTATTTTAAAACCTTTAATTTGTTATTCTATCATAGTAGTGTTTATACAACTCTTGACCATAAAAAGAGTTACAAAAACGGTCGTCCTTATTTATTAATTAGGTGGAGCTTTTCAATTTAAATACACGAGAAGAAAGTCCTTATTGCCAATTATCCATATTTCTAAAATTAGATATTTTTTTAATTTCGATGGATAAATATATTATAATCCTGTTTATCCCCTAATGGTTCACATGGTTCGCCAATTATGTTAAGTCCTGTGTAATAGGGGACGAGCCTATTGCCATATATCGGGCACGTAAATCGTAGTATATTGCTAGATGGTATAAGAGAAACGCTACGGTCCATTACTCATCGCTGTCTTAAACCTAAACACCCATGGTTCGCCAATTATGTTAGGTCCTGTGTAATAGGTGTCCGTTTCGATTGCTCGGCCACGACGGAGAATAAGAAAAGCGACTTTATCATGATTTAGTGCAAAATTGTGAAATTCTAATGGTCAAGAGCAAAAAAATGTGCAAGTGACTGTTCGGAAGTTACACGGGTTCGAACGTGGCCGCGCAGTTGAAACGCGGAGAACTGCGCGGCCACGCAGTTCTCCTAAACTTAACCTCGTAGAAGGCTAATTCTTTTTGTAAATTACAGGTTTTATTTTGTGAAAAAATGTGGAGGTAATAAAAACATCAAAGGCTATATTAAAGCTAATTTTTGCACAAAATAAAACCTGTAATTCACAAAAAGAATTAGCCTTCTAGGAGCTTTAGTTTATGAGAAATGCATGGCCGCGCCGTCCTCCGCGTTTCAACGGCGGGGCCACGACTTTGAAGTTCAATATTGTCTAAAATATTAAGCCTTTGATGTTTTTTGTACCTCCACATTTTTGCACAAAATAAAACCTGTAATTCACAAAAAGAATTAGCCTTCTAGCAGGCTTAGTTTAGGAGTAATGGATCTCCGCAGTTTTAACGGCGCGGCCACGATTTTGATGTTCAATATTTCCTAAAATATTAAGCCTTTGATGTTTTTATTACCTCCACATTTTTTCACAAAATAAAACCTGTTATTCACAAAAAGAATTAGCCTTCTACGAGGTATAGTTTAAGAGAACTGCGTGGCCGCGCAGTTCTCCGCGTTTCAACTGCGCGGCCACGTTCGAACCCGTGTAACTTCCGAACAGTCACTTGCACATTTTTTTGCTCTTGACCATTAGAATTTCACAATTTTGCACTAAATCATGATAAAATCTCTTTTCTTATTCTCCGTCGTGGCCGAGCAATCGAAACGGACACTGTAATAGGGGACGAGCCTATTGCCATATATCGGGCACGTAAATCGTAGTATATTGCTAGATGGTATAAGAAAAAGGCTACTGTCCATTACTCATCCCTGTCTTAAACCTAAGTCACTTTGTACGACCCAACACGCACGGGCCACGTGCGTGATTGGTGACAATTTTATTCTGCTTGGCTCTCACCACACGTCGTGGAATTTTAGAATATCATATAACGAAATAGTTATGTTTTTTAAATCATTTGAATATAGGCGAGAAAACTGACCCATTGAAATATAACTAATTCGTCTCTTTCCCACTTGCTCTTGGAAGCGAGAGGCAACAATGTAACTGAAACTAGGATTCTAGGGAGATTTATTACTGTCGACGACAAAACTCATTACAGCAAAAAGGTTGAGCGTAAAGTCTACCGCAATCCAGATTACGCAAAACGATGAAATTTCAGCATTAATTTATGTTAAAACTATTCAATATTTACTTGTTAAAATAAAATAACAAAATACATTGAAAGAATTCGAACGCATATATTAAAAAAAAAGACTTATTTCATTTCCTTCTTTCCGGACAAGTGAATGCAATCACCGCAGAGATGATATAGGTAAAAGTTGACTAAGGGAGATGGTTCCCCAGTGTATTCCTTTAAGGACCTTCAGGCACCCGAATGGTGAGTGGGACAAACCACCACATACACGCAGCATAATCAAAGAGAGTTGGTGCCAGGCAGACGGCCAGCTGTAAAACTTAGGCCAAAGCCTTGAACAGCGTGGATCGGAATGTTATGTTCCCCATCACTGTCTCCATTCATCGGTTATCGGCTGTTGGACAAGAGGTTTCTAATACTCCTAGGAGTAAAAATGTCTGTGTGATGAATACATTTGTTCTCTAGTAATGGTTGCTACTTGCTTATATGTTTCTTATCAATATTATTATATAAAATTAGTATTTATGTTATTATATGTCAGTCATCTAGTTTCCATTACACAAGTACTTATGCTGCTTATTTTGGGCTAGATGAATGTAAGAAATATTATTTTTGCTTGCGCGATTTGTTGAGGATGTCTGCCGATGAAGAATTTCGATGATACTTTGTAAAAATCGTTTCAGTCACCAACTTTACCACTATACTTTCATAGTGTACGCTGTTATGTTGAATTCCTTAATACAACATGTACATATAACCAGCCTGAAAATGTAAAATACATTAGCCCTTGCTGTAATATGTATTTTCCAGGTACCCACAAATTAGGTTTGCTCTCAAATTCTAATTAAAGTAAACCACGGTCACAGCCAACGTTATAAATATTATCCCCTCTAAAATTGCTTTAGTCCCGCGATAAATGTAAAACACTTCTTAGTATTCTGGCCGCTAACCGGCCCACTGTAAGATTATGTTGATTTAAATTAACGTACCTACCTTTGTTTGCTCCCGATTTTAGGTGTTTGCAATGGATTTCGCTTGGATAAGTTTACTTTGTTTGTACAGCGATAGTGTTAAAATGCTATCCAAGTGCAGTGTTAATCATTTCATGGTTTAACTTTTTAAGGTTCAAATTCACGTGTTTTTTGTATTTCATGTTTGGACAAAAAAAAATTTTTGAAAGGCGCCCATCAATACCTCAGTCATATTCCATGTAAAATAGAGCATAAGCATAACGGCAACCCTGCCCCCTAGCCAAGTGGCGAATCTATCGAACGCATAGTATACAATATGTATGTACCTGACTTATTACAGAGAAAACATGCGGTCTTCTATGCGGTCGAATTGATAAGCCAATTGGCTAGGGCCCTCAGTTATGCGAATAGTAAAGTAAATTGTCAATCTTTAATTAACTTGACTTTCTTTTGTCCCATTTATTATTATTATTTAATAATTATAATATTATTCCCTAATTCATCGTTCATCTTCAGTAACACTCGTGTCTTGTTGAGACTTTTAGTATTTATTTTTGGTAATTTTTCTTTGAGAAAGATATGAACATGTTTAGGTACAACATGTTTTGGACCCTCCCACAAAGTTGTTAATTATGAAATGGATTTTATTTCATTGTTATTCTAACAGAATAAATATTTCTTATTAAATTATATTACATATTAAGCAACGTTGATGTCATAAGTTTCGCAAAATATCAAATATTTTAGCCAAGTTTTGAAAGCATTTCAAAAACAATCCTATGTAATATTAATCATATCGAAGTAACAATAGTAAGGGATCTATGATAAATTACCTTGAGTGGCGTATTTATTATTAAACTTAAATCGCATTTCGCCAAGATCTATAAATCACTTGCCAATTATTAATAGTACGATGTCAGCAGATGCACATCGATCTTGTTGATAAAGACGCGTCTAAGATTACGTCTAGTGTTTACATCCCACGCGTGTCTCAACTTTGTACAACAGTTAGGGAATATTGACACGTCTCGCTAAAATGGTTGACTACAAGGCGATAAATCATCTAAAACAAAATAATCTACGCCTATTTATCACGTTTCCCCAACTACGTTGTATCTTATGTGATGGGTTGCGAGCCTATTGTCATCTATGGGGTACGTAAATCGCAGTTTAATGTTATATAAGAGGTACGCTGCTGCCCACAGCCTTGAACGACACCCGGGGTGAGATTGGCGGTGGCGACAATTGATTTCAGCTCTGCCGTCACTACACGGTTCCATCTGAACATAAGCATAATAGCTAATGTATCGAAAATTTTCTGAGCTCTTTTTCTTTGTATTAAAATCAAATTAGGTATATTAATTAATTAAAAATCACACAGTAGCGTGCATTCTGCATATTTTTAGTTGCATTATAAATACAACAATTCACCAGTTTGTGCTAGGTAATTCATAATTAATACTTGATGAATCGTTAATTGAGTTAATCGTATGTCTTATAAAATAGCGATCTAAAAAGTGATTAGAGTTTCATATTTTGCTTTTGTTTATATTTAATCCCACATAGGACTAGTTCGGCTTAGTACACTTAGCCGTGTGGTGACGGCAGAGTAGAATACAATTGTCACCACCCCAAATCTCTCTCGTGGGTGTCGTACAAGGCGACTAAGAATAAATCAGTGATGAGGAATGGGCAGCAGCGTTCCTCTTACACCACCTTGCAATGTACTGCGACTTTTGTGCCCGATAAATGGCAATAGGCTCGCCACCTATTACATGGGACCTAGCATAATTGACGAGACGTGGGTGCTAGTTCACCTCTGCCTACACCTTCGGGGATATAGGCGTGATTTATGTATGTATGTATGTATGTAGGACTAGTTTTCTGTCCTCGAATAAACTTTATTAGTCTAATAAACTTTAGTTCCCATTAAATATCACTCGAGATAATATCAAAGGGGATATTAAATAACAGCATATTTTTATTGTGGTTATCCTTACCTACTAGAATAAATGTCATTTTAATGCAATCAATTTTGTACGACGCGGCAGGTGCCTAATCTATAATAGCGCGATATCCAAGCACTGTGAAAGAGTCTAATGTTTACGCGGGAATTATCAGAAGTAGTCACGGTAAACGGTTTCCTCGTTAAGATTAGTTCTTATCGCCGTCTAATTACTCATCGGACGTGAGCGCCGGTGAGTTACTGAACTATGGAAGCTTACGTGCCTGTTATTAGTTCAGCAGGTTCATATGAGACATTCATCAAAGTCCTGATATCAATCTACTCAATTTTTTATACTACTTTTTGGTTTTTTGTTTGTTTATATTTTAGGACTGGAAAGGCGACTATACTATGCATTTTTTTTACACGACTATTATCAACATGGTTAAGATTTCCCGTGGGACGGATAATATGAATCAAAAGGGAATCAAGGATGACTTGACGATGTGTGACTAATATTAATGGGAGAGAAAAAATACTGGGTCTACCCCAGATAACAGACAGAGGGCCTAGCCGAGTAGCTTTTCTATTCGAACGCATAGAATACAAAAGTATGAAACTGAGTGTACGCGATGTGAGGGATCAGAGAAATTAAGAGGCGGAATCTGAGAATAAATGTGCAACGAATTTATTGTGTAAAACTGCTAAGCCAATATTTTACAAGACCTATAAAAACCAAGTGACAGAATAACGTATAAATAAAATAGACAAAACAAGTAATAAAATTAAATATGATAGAAAAGATTCGATTTTAATTTTAACATTATATAAATGTTAGAAAAATTAGTACAAAGATTTTGGGGTTCCCGCCTCAAAATCATAATTTTTCGAAATTCTTTTTCTAACCCCAAAATCTTTATGATAGAAAAGAGTTCGGTTTGCCCTCGTTTGCCACAATGACGTTCTGTTTTCTCTGTAATACGTCAGTTGTTTTCTATGGGTTCGAATAGATTGGTCATTTGGCTAGGGCTACTGGACAGAAAGGTGATGATTAAAATTAAAATATGTATAATTGAAAAGTAAGGCACTATAATTTCAGTTTTTGTCATCTATTTCTATACCTACAACTTGTTCAATTACGGCTCACTTGTCTCCACTTTATGAGACCTATTTTTCTTTGTCGTATCGTAGATAATCACATTTAGCTACATGTGTTTCACTATTCTATGCATGTAGGTATTCTTATCTTGAAGCGACTTAGGAAAGGTAGCAGCTGTGTCTTTCTTATTTTTATCATGGGCTTGTTTATTTTATGCGTTATTCACATAATACTCATTCAGGAAATATTGGTGTGTCATTGGATTGTTAACTTAATTTCAATGGAATATCTAATAAATATAGGTCACTTTCGGTCTCCATAATATAACACATACCGCTTTTGGGCCGCGTGCCGTGTCATCATAAAATATTCACACGGGATCGCTCTCATCGATTGTGATATAAAACTCGAGCTCTTGTTTAAAATAAATGTGTCATTGATAGTAGACGATATTGTTTATATCAATTTAATTATAATGTAGTGTCTATAATAAATAAGAAAACCAGTAAACCAGTTAAAAATCCACAGCATATTCATGGATTATTTGCTTTTAATTTTAACATTATATGAATGTTAGAAAAATTAGTACAAAGATTTTGGTGTTTAGAAAAAGAATTTCGAAAAATTATAATATTGAAGCCGGAATCGAACCCGCGTCCGCTGCTATCCGGGCAGGTGCCTGACCGCTCGGCCACCCAAGACACTAATTAACTTGCCGAAATTCTTCTAACCTTTACACTTCACGTTGTAAGTCAACGGGTACCCTCGCAATGTAGAAATAAATTTCAAACATTCCAAAGCAGATATTTTTACAAATACCGTGCGTTCGGTTAAGCTTGTGTTTGCTTTATAAACTATTCGATTTTAATTGTAACATTATATAAATGTTGGAAAAATTAGTACAAAGATTTTGGTGGTTACGGCTGGTTCGATTCCCATCTCAAGATTATAATTTTTCGAAATTCTTTTTCTAACCAACAAAATCTTTGTATATTCATGGATTTTAAGGTTAGCAGAGTGACCTGTTCACAGCGGTGCTGGTGATGAATTAATGTGTAGAAAATTGATGACCATGTCGAGAGACCGATGAACGGATAGTAATTGGATCGATAACAGTCCAATATCCGTACTGCTGAAGTGAAGTCGTTTTTGTTAGGTTTTACGTCCAGCCGCCTTCTTGACATCAACGCTCTTTGGTTGTTTTGTGATTGGTGGTTTGTCCTCACCGTTCGGGTACAGTCACCGGACAATATCTCTTACTGCCGCACTCAGAGACATCAAATAACTTTAATGAGTTCTTAATGTCAAAAAAATGCATTTAAATCTAGACCAAAGACCCGACAAGAATAGAGAATAGTTTTGAATTGTCATTTTTTGTCATTGAGTACTCATTATCGTTAATTGACGTCTCTGAGTGCGGCAGTTAGTCGACTTATTACACTAGAACATAATATACAGCGTCGTGAAATAAATACTTAAATAAAACTTATTTCAAAAAAATATTGCGTACCAGTTTTTGGGTCCCAAACATAAACCATAACCAGGTTTTATACACTGCTTAATTTAAATCAATAATCTATATCGTTTCATCAAAACATAAACATTTTGATAAACCCGTTCTCATTGCAGTTTAGTGTCTGTAATAATTTTTAAAGACCTTGAATTGATGAAAAATTACTTCCTAAAAATAGGCTTAAATTCTATTGATACCGAGACCGAAAGCCTGCCCGACACGGAATACATTGTCTGCCCCCGTAGCACGGGACGTGGACACATCTCCTTCGAAGGAAAGAAAATCTTTTTATCTCGCTCTAACTCCTACTAAATCCCGAGACAAAACACTGTCAAGAGGTGGAGAGACACTTGTCTACGTCCCCGTGCTAGGCCCACTGAGGTGAATTTCTATCTCTCTTTCTGCCATGCGTCGAAGCGAGAGGCACCTAACCTAATTCGTCCCTCGAGACTTTTTTGTCTTCGGCGCACGTCTGTCTGCAGAGCATTCTTAATTAGGTACTATCAAGTTATCGAGCCGTCATATTAAACTGTAACTACGTAAAAAAATGTTGAAATACAAGTCCTTTAAAAGTAAATTACCTTATCTCTTATGGTCGAGACAATGGAATCTTATCTGCATTTCTTTGCCCACAACAATCGTTTCAATTAAGTTACGATTCACTTAATGGCATTAGCTTTTACGGCTTACGAGAAAATCTAGATCGTTGTTGCATGTTCTGTCAGTTATTTCTAATTTATGACACTTTGTTCAGTGTTTCCCATAATCTTTACAGCTGCTGTTCATTTTGTGTACATTTCCTGTATTAAGTTCAACGTTCAATTAAGTTAACGATATCATAGAACTTAATGTCTGTGGTGCATTCTTTTTTCCATTTAATTTCAATGTCATCCCCCATTTTTTAGCTTTATCTTCGTTTAGTATGCGAGTAATTTTTAACAGAAATGTAATCCAAAGCATTTCCGTAATTATTTTAATTAATGGAATGCTCTACTTCGATAACCTATTAGATACCCATTTATTTTTATATGCCGTTGTTTAGGTAAGTACCTACAGTCAACAGTACGTCAGGTTACAGCAACAATATGTGAAACTTTCAATCGACTTTGTGCTTAACTGTAAACAATTTAAGGTTGGCAATCGATTACATATTTATAAAAGTCTAAAGTGCTGTACATAAAGTTTAAAGGATAATACATTCTAAGTAACTAAGTTATTCCAAGATATTAGACGGCTATGTTTCCCATTATTTAATTTCGGCGGGGCTATTGGGGTCATATGTGCTGATCTGTTTCAGATAACAAGATGGCTGTTAGCCAAGTGTTCTGATTTATGCAGGCATAACGGCTAAGGATCATTATTAGGAAGGGTTAAAGATTTATCGTGCTACTATTACCATATTATTACCATATAATACCTAACAGAGTTTGCATTGGCGTGATTTATTTTTCAATTTTAAAGCAAGATAGATACTTATAATAATATGCTATGAGATGCACGCTAGATGCAATGTGTAGGTATCTGTGGTTGGGATTGTGCTATCTACTTGAGATTGGTGCCAACACAGATATATAAATAAATATTTTTTTTATTTTTACACTCACACCTATCATCTAGCCCAAAGTAAGTAACCCAAGCACTTGTGTTATGGATACTAGATGACGGACATATTTTTAATATAATTATGTATATAAATGTTGAAAATATACTACATAAACATATACACAACCATGACTCGGGAACAAACATTTGTGGTCATCACAAAGTTTGCCCCTACCAGGATTCGAACCGGGACCTCTTGGCCAATACCCAGCAATCTGAGCATTCGACCAAGGCGGCCGTCAATATATCAATTTATCTTATCGCGTAAAGTTTACGCGTTGCTACGCGTTGTTTACGCCGTAAACGACAAACTACATGAAAAATGTCAACTGTTTATTTAATAGGTATAGACAGAAAATATTAATGTTTTTTTTTGCTAAGAAAACGCAAAACCATAATTTTGTTGTTTTGGAAATACGTCACTATTCGGTTGAGTCGGGGCTGGCGCGGTCTAGGTTATTTTTCCAGCATGGCAGACAATAAAAATATACTTGCCCATTCACCAATATAGGCACGGCAAAAAATAAACTGAAATCTCTTTGCCAATGCCAAGAGCTCTGCTCATTTGCCAAGATAGCTCTGTTTCATTGTATTGCACTTATTGAGAGACATTTTGTCTATCTATGACATAACGGTCGTGTTGTGATTGTGTTGTCACTCGAATATAAAGAAGCTCGTTTTGTTTTTATCCGCGTAACTGACGTCAGTGCGCCCTAGATTTGATGTTTCTATATTGGGGCATTGAGATGTCAACGCTCTTAATGGTGAGAACGATAAACGTAATCTGTTGTTATTGTTATCTTTAGCGCTTATTATTATAAATAAACTAGCTGACTTGGCACTTTTAATTTTGTTTTAGGTACCCTTATCACCTAGACTTAGAGGTATACAAAATCTCCTACGACCTATAGACCTATCTACCAAATACCTATAGGTACACAAAAAATAATTATTACAGTTTGTTTCGAGCTCGATAATGAACACTGTGACTTGGGATTTTTTATATATTAGATGTATTTTGCGCGAAAATTCAATCCCTTTTTTTTTTTACAGAACATCTCTTATTAAATACTATTAGACAATAACACAAGTATATAGCTTCCATGCTGGTCTGGGAGCGAAAAAATGCGTAGAATGTGCCAGCCCCGGGCCCCGACTCATTCTTTGGGTGTCGTAAAAGTCGACTCGATTTTCCAGTGTAGGTAGCCCAGTAATCACATTGGGGCACCCGAATGGTGGAGGGCAAACCACCAACGAGAGCATACCCAAAGAGGCTTTGTGTCAGGCAGCGGCTGTAAAACCTAAGCCAAAAGCCTTGAGCAGTAAGTAGGGATTGGAATGTTGTCATCCCATTAATTTTCCCAAACACCAAACAAACTAATCAATAAATTACTTACAAATATACTGATTATGCATACAGTATTCGAGAGTGCTTTTCAATGGTGGTATAAATCTTAACGTGTTACTAAAGATAAATAAATGTTGAACCCCATCATAAGCGTTGAAACTTTCCAATTCTAAGTTATCTCAAAAGCATAAGTCGAGGCAAGCTCCTACTACTTAACTTGTAAGTAATATGAGTCTAACTTACTACATTCCCACGAGCTTAGTTACGAGAATCTATTTCCTTGTCTCTGCGTATTATCTCAACTAAACTGGGAGTACAGCTAATCGCACCAATACGTGTCAAGCTTATAAGTATGGTTCTTTGTTCAATCATTGTGATAAATTCATATTTGTTCCCTAATACAACATCGATTATCCTCTAAAATGGCTTCTTTTTTCAAAACGTATAAATTTGTGTTTTCATTTGCGAAATTTAAATGTCTTTTTCTTCCTGCCTTGTTCCCAGTTTAACTGGGTTCGGTGTAGTACCTATGTTTCATGTTTTTCTAATTCAAATTTCTTTTCTATGACGTTAATAATATTTTGTGCCGCATAGCCCGCATTTATAGAACTACCTAGTTATCAGGACGTACATTAATGTTAGTTAGTCACAGCATGATGTTACGCTAAAGAAATGTGTTCAATTTTATTAGGTCTAAATTTGAAGAGGCATTCCATGCATAACAAATATTTTGTATAGATAATTGTGCGAATCAAAACAAATAATTTATTTACAACCCTATAAATAAATCAGACTGTCTCCTGCGTAGCCGTAGTACATGCAAAAAAAAACAAATCCAAGGGAGACCACCTCGAAATCGATCTTACAAGAAGACGGGTCAGCAGTACAATTTCGAGATATTATGTCCTGACGCGGGAAGTCCAGATTTATGGTAGACATCATTAAGACCTCATTTTCTTCTCATTCTCTATGAAAATAGAAAAACAGATTCAATAAGCTTTTCTTGTTTCGATAATGATTTTGGGTCCGTCAAAGACTTTCGTCAGCATTAACGACTAGTTTACTCATTTATCTGTATCTCGAGGTGACTGGCTACGATCGTATGCAGCAGTCTTTTAACGTTGTTGATTCACAAGATCTTTCAACTCGACATTGTTGTTTTAGAACATCCGTCCATTTACTTAGCGAATCACCGGCACAGAGACGAACGCATGAATCACACTACTTATTTAGATATCTCCTGCGCATCTCGTACCTACGTACGCTGATACTATGTCATCGTGCTAAAGATTACTCCGTGTTTATTTATTTACGTAAATTCTTCAAGGTGTTTCGCGAAACTCCCAAGAAATGCATATTATTATTTACAGTGTAAATAGCTATGACTGGTGCTTGTTTTACATATCAAGATAAAAAAGTGTTTATATTATAAAATCCGAGAAAACCTAATCTGTCTGTTGAAAAACTGCTTGTATGCATCATACCCTATCATCGTCAGTTAATTAAATGACAGTAATTAACTATATAGATAAATGACGCATATTAACATACATACCTACATAAATCACGCCTACTTATGACCGGCTTAACGTGCCTTCCGAAGCACGGAAGAATCCGAGGTATAACACTTTTGGCTACCCATCCAATGACCGGTCTCAGCGAACATTGCTTAGTTTACGCAATCGCAATTACAGCACAGCTGAGCCACTATTCCAAAGACCTCTTTATATTAGAGTACATACAATTAACTGAAACATCAATTAGGTCATACACAATTAAGACACTTTCCCGTGTCAGGAATAGTTCCGTCCAGTAATTACAAATCAAACTTTTATTCCCGCGTTGTGTTCGGGCTGATACAATGTTGTTATCCAGCAGGCCTAGTACTGGACGTGGACAGAATCTCTCTCCAGCTCTTGACAGTATTTTGTCTTAATATTTAGTGAGAGTTCTAACGAGAGGAAAATAATTTCTTTTCCCGAGGAGATTTTGTCCACGACCCGTGCTACGGGGGCAGTTCCGAGTTTATTCCCGACGAGTATTGATTGCTGTCTGTTTACTTATCGTTCAAGTTGATTGCCGGAACAAGGAAGTAAAATTAATAATGCCTGGGCCCACCGATAAAAAAAATACTTTAGGCGAGTCGTATAAAAATGACAAGCGGTTTGATCTATAATGATCAGGTCAGACTTGAGGTTAAAGTGGTTCAGATCATGTTCAGTTTTAAGTATTATGACTCTTAAGACTTGAGGGTTATAGGACTAGTGAGTTTAAAAAAAATTAGTCCAGCCTTTTTTTAAGCCTTAAACGAGTCTCTTCCTACACAAGTCGGTAGGGCCTCCAAAGTAAACCGATATGCACATAACACAAAATAGTAGATTTTCCATCAAGTGCACAAAACGAATCATTTTTGTCCGAGACTTTTAGCAATGTCGGCTGATAGTAATGTCGAGGATAAAAATCGTTTTGTGGACGAGTTAGAAACTCTGGTTTTCACTTCGATTGCGAGGAAATAAAACAGTAGTTCATCATAACATTTCTTAAAATTTAAACTAAAATTAGTACAGTTTTGAATACTGAAGGAAATTGTTTTTCCCATTGATATTAAGCTTGGGCTGCAGACCTATACAGCCAAGTATTAAATTAATTTTGAAATAATAATTTTGTTAAATTAATTTAATAACCTACTGCACCTACTTGAATTAAAATTTTAATATCTTTTGTCTTAAAAACACATTAGGCAAATAAATTTAAGTAAATATTAAAAAATAACAAATTCTATCTCTGAATTTCTTATTGTGTTTGGCTGCATGGCTCATTTTCTTTGCCTCAATATTGACACATTTATGAGTATATACGTTAATGCTCTAGAGCACAAAATTCGATTTTGTGCAGCCTATATCCTGCACAAATAAGCACTTTCAGAGCATGAGAAGTGAAAAAACAATTTTATCAAGCTCAATCGAGAATTGTTAGCAATAGATTTAGTATACCACGGTATACCATTGCAAGCTTGCAAGTTGCCTAGGGCTCATAGGAGTTATTTTGGGAAGGCCTATTTCAAGAAACTCAAATGCGTAGCATGGGAATTGTAACTGCTAATGCAATTATAGGCCGTTCAATAGAGAATTATATTATTATTATTATCGGAAAGAGCCGAGAAAAACCCGTTCCATGTCCGACCAAAGCACGTTAGTTACACCCGAGGTCCATACGTGCCTATTATACCAAACTGCAAAAAGAATCGTTCCGAGTGTTCATAAAGGTATTGACGCACATGCTCATAACCAGCACGAAAGCATGCCATTAATGAGCAATTGTCACTTTTTTTTAATAGGTTTAACGTTCCTGGAAACTAGTTCTTTTGGAACTTTCTTCAATACATTTTCGTTTACTTTTCTTAATTTTGAATGAATGAATGAAATTAATGCATGAAATGAATGAATGAATTTTGGATGAAATGAATTTTACATTAAAATATGGGTGAAACACATTTTAACGCATCAAGGGAGTGCTTGGCGCGAGTCGAATGGTAACAGAGTTCATGACGGTGACCGATGAGGTGGTGAAAACCACTATAAAATTATCAACGGCAAACACGGCACAACACTTTTATTTCAATGATTCTTCATAATTGAACATCAACACGGATCCTTATGCATCAAAATAACACCACTTTTACTACACAAAGTCCACTCTGAAACAATTTTTGAATGATTGAAATAAAAATTTGACTGACGCCATTGAAAGCCCGCCAAGCACACCAGCAATTGTCACTTGGTAGCATGTGTGTGTAGTGGCGTCGATAGTAATGAGCATGTTTATTTCGAGCATGCTCAAAAATCAACAGTCGTTTGATTTTCGAGCATGCTACCTGAGGCGCGGGTGGAAGGGGCGTGCTTCGAGCACGTCTGAACAGATTTGCTAATGAGCATGCTTGTTGCAGTTGCTTTGCAATCATGAAAAATGCTCAAAACTGGCATGCTTATTGATAAACAGTGTGAACAGATGCATGCAGAGCATGCTAGTTTTAAGTATGCTTACATTACAAGCATGCGAAATATAAGCATTCTGTCAGTAGCTTTAAAGCTACCTCAAATCAATAAGTATAGCGTGCGCTTCGTACGTGGGACAGCTCGTATCGGGGGTTCGACGTGTGTTGAAAATTCACGTGACGTCACAAATACATAATTTTTTAATAGTCTCAAATCGGAACACGCTGCACTTGGAGGATATCGTTTCTTGTGAAGCACCAATATTGATCAAACAAGTCGGAATGATTGCACCTGTTAGAAACTATTAATAGCTGTACTACGTTTTATAATTATTGATTTGGATACATACATCTATCATGCCTATTTTTCCCCCGAAGGGGTAAGCAGGTATCACTTATGCGGTGTAGGGTAAACCACTACAACAGCGATCCCTATGAGGGTTGGGTACAGGCGGGCTTACTGCCGCACTCAGAGACGTCAAATAACGTTAATGAGTACTTAACGTCAAAAAATGACAATTCAAAACTAGTCGCTATTCTTGCCGGGTCTATGGTCTAGATTTGAATGAAATTTTTTGACATTAAATACTCATTAAAGTTAATTGACGTCTCTGAGTGCGGCAGTTAGACAATAAAGTGAAACTTAAATCTTCAGACAATATGTGTCAAATTAACGAACGTTCTGGTTGACCGACCGAAAATTGTTGACCTATGTTTCTTTGTTAACAGTATGACAATGGACACCGAATCCACCCAAAATAATTTGAAGCTCGGAGAAAGTTTCTTATGTTATTAAATTAAATTTTCGCATTCACAGAAATATACACACAGCCACTCTGAAATGTTATAAATTATTTAAATTTTCGCATTTATTCATTTAAAAAAGTCTCTATTACAGAGTATACAGACTATTACAGAAAACCACTCTGAAAGATGTATGTATCAAACCGCTTAACATTTTCATCGTACTATCGATTTATGTGGAGTTTTCATCGCGCGTTATTTTTATTTACAGGAACACTATTCCGAGAGTTGCGCGCTTATAATGCTGTATTTTATATACAGGAAGAGTTTTGCTTCGACAAATATATTATGTCAGAAAATTTTAGCTATTTCACATGTCATTTGAGCTTGGCAAGTGTCCAAGATAATATCAGAAAAATATAAATTGCACTTCCATGGATAATTTTATTTACCGCGTGCTGGACACCGTTTCTGTAGCATCGTATGTTGAAGTGCGTGTATAATTGCGTTAATGGTCCAGAGAATTTCTTTATTAGCGATTTTGAAAAATAACATTGCTGTTTTTTAAAGGACGAGGTTTTCAATTCGCCTGTATTACATATATAACATACATAATTCAAGCCTATATCCCTGAAGGGGTAAGCAGAGGTAAACTAGCACCCACGATTCGTCAATTATGCAAGGTCCCATGTAATAGGTGGTGAGCCTATTGCCATTTATCGGGCACAAAAGTCGCAGTACTTTGCTAGGTGGTAGGTATAAGAGGAACGCTGCTGCCCATTCCTCATCACAGATTTATCCTTAGTCGCCGTGTACGACACCCACGGGAGAGATTTGGGTCGGTGACAATTGTATTCTACTCTGCCGTCACCACACGGCCTGTATTACAGTTGCAGTCATCATCATCATCATCATCAACCCATGTTTGTCCACTGTTGGACATAGGTCTCTCCTAATGCACGCCACTGCTCCCGATTTTCGGCCACTCTCATCCAGCCCACTCCAGCCAGTCTACGAATGTCATCATCCCATCTTGTCGCAGGGCGTCCTACATTACGTTTACCGAGTCGCGGTCTCCACTCAAGAACTTTACGGCTCCAACGGCCGTCAGTTCTGCGGCTAATGTGACCAGCCCACTGCCACTTCAGTTTGCTGATTCGGTGGGCTATGTCGGTAACTCTGGTTCTCTGACGGATTACATCATTTCTGATACGGTCCTTCAGAGATACTCCGAGCATAGCCCTTTCCATAGCTCTCTGAGCGACTTTAAACAGGTGGACTAGTCCAGCCGTGAGTGTCCACGTCTCGGCGCCGTATGTCATAACTGGTAAGACGCACTGGTCGAAGACTTTCGACTTGAGACATTGAGGGATGGGTGACGAGAAGACTTGACGAAGCTTACGAAATGCTGCCCAGCCTAACCGAATTCTTCTATTGGCTTCTCTCTCGAAGTTGTTTCTGCCTAATTGGAGCGTTTGTCCGAGATAGACATATTCTTGAACAACCTCGAGAGGTACTCCATTAACAGCCACCGGACCCGGATCAACGAGCTCGTTGAACATGACCTTGGTTTTATCCAAGTTCATCCGGAGACCGATGCGTTTAGAAGATTCGGCCAGGCTGCTCACCATCTCCTGTAGGTCTTGCAGGGTCTCAGCCAGGATGACGATGTCGTCAGCAAATCGAAGGTGTGAGATGTACTCGCCATTTATATTGAGTCCACGTCTTTTCCAGTTGAGCGTTCCGAACATGTCCTGCAGCGCAGCGGAGAAGAGTTTCGGGGATATTACATCCCCTTGCCTCACACCGCGGCGCAGCAAGACAGGCTCGGTCTGGCCATTCGGGAGTACGACGGACATATTAGCGGCGTCATACAGACATCTCAGCACCTCGATATATCGCCAGTCAACTTGGCACCGCTGCAAGGCCTCAAGAACAGACCAGATCTCGACGGAGTCAAAAGCTTTCTCATAATCCACAAACGCCATGCATAGGGGCTGGTTATACTCCTTGGTCTTCTGTATAACCTGCCTCACTGTGTGAATGTGGTCCATGGTGCTATAACTCCGCCGGAATCCCGCCTGCTCCGGCGGTTGTGCTTCGTCAAGTCTTCGTGCAAGGCGATTCGAGATGACTCTTGAAAACAACTTATAAATGTGGCTCAGGAGTGAAATTGGTCGGTAGTTCCTCAGTAAGGTCTTGTCGCCTTTCTTGAAGAACAATACGACCAAGCTCCGATGCCACGCCCTTGGAGTTCTCCCGTAGAAAAGAACAGAGTCAAATATACGCCGGAGCTCCTTCAGCATCGGTTGACCGGCAGCTTTTAGAAGCTCGGTTGTGACTCCGTCCTCCCCCGGGGCTTTTCCATTTTTAAGTTGCCCAAGAGCCGCTCGATCTCCTCTAGGCTGATTTCGGGGAGATCCTCCGTCACATGACGGGTTAATGTGGCTCTTAAATCCCTCTCATCTGGCGTAGGGAGGGGCGAGTGCGGTGCGTATAGCTGGCTATAGTAGGAATAAACTTCCGAAAGAATCTCCGGTTTTGACGTGGCGACTTCTCCATTTGTTTTGGTCAGCTTCGTCAGATGGCTCCTTCCAAGCTGTTGTACGAAGACTTTGGACCCCCGGTTCTGCTCGATTGCTCTCTGTATCGAGAGTGTATTAGAGCGTCGGAGGTCGCGTCTTATCAGCTTGGAGATGGACTTATTCAGAGCTCGTTGTTCTGACGAAGTGACTAGTGTGTCGTTTCGCCTCTTGTCCATTAGATCCAGAGTCTCTTTCGAAAGTTTAGACCGCTTGCCCGTACGTCGCAACTCACAATATTTCGCACCCTCGTCTCGAAGGATTTCTACCACTTGGTCAAGTTCCTCGTCGATGTCAACGTCACTTTTGGTTTCCAAGGCAGCGAATCGGTTTTCCAGTTTTATTTGGAATGCGTCAGAACCAACGACCGATTGGAGCAGATTTGGCCGGAGTGTGGACTTCATCAATCGAGAACGTTCGAGCTTAAAATCGATATTCAGAGTGCCTCTTAAAAGTCGGTGATCACTTCCGGTTTTAAACCTATTGATCACTGAGACATCTCTGAATATGCGCTTCTTGTCTGATATGATGAAGTCAATCTCATTTTTGGTCCTATTATCGGGGCTCCGCCACGTCCATTTCCTCTGGGGCTGTTTCTTAAAGAACGAATTCATTAAGAAGAGCCCCTCACGTTCTAAGAAATTGACGAGCATTTGCCCCCTATGATTCCTACTCCCATAGCCATATGATCCTAACATCGATTCGCTGCAAGTCTGTACTCCCACTTTAGCGTTGAAGTCTCCCATGACAACGTTAAAGTGAGCCTTGGTGGTGGTGTGTAAGGCTCGAGAGATGTCCTCGTACATCTCTTCTACGATATCATCCGAGTATGTCGACGTTGGAGCGTACACTTGTATAACCTTTATACTATACCTTCTAGTTAATTTTATAATGAGGTACGCAACCCTCGTCGACACACTGGAGACTTCAATAACGTTGTCAGTGAGGACTTTGTTGACCAGAAACCCGACGCCGCCCTGTGACGGATCATCTCCCTCCCTGAAGTACATAAGATGGCCAGACTCCAGGGTCAGCGTGTCCTCGCCCTCTCTGCGGACTTCGCTCAGCCCAAGCACGTGCCATCTTATGTGCTTCAGCTCCTCCTCGAGTTCAGCTAGATGCGAGTCGAGCCGTAGCGTGCGACCGTTATATGTCGCCAAGTTCAATGTTGTGTGGCGGCCTACCGTAGCCCGGAGATTCTTAGCACCCCCTGCCCTGCCGTAACCGAGACCGCCGCCTTGGCCTGGAATAGCAGGGCTACCGGGAACTGGGGGCCGGGGCAATGTTGCGTTTATCATGAATGGAGGGGTTTGGACCATAACCCACCACGCTGGTCCAGTGCGGGTTGGTGGGTGGTTTTGCCAGGGCCTCGTCTGTTATACAGCAGTTGCAGTCATTGCAGTGAAATAGTTGTTTTAATTTAATTACTTACGTCGTCTGTTAGAATGCCTACATGCGTCGCTTTTTCACAGCGCGGAAATTAAAAAATACCACGTATCCGTTTGCGCCGTGTCATCAACATACATTATGTGGACGTATACCTACTCATACTAATACCATTTGCAACTTACCGCATCTTTGGTAAACATCAAGAACTGGCAATAATGTACCGACCCAAATAATTTAGGAGCATAGAAGGAAGAATAATTTAATTTATTATGTAAATACAAAAGAACTATTTGCAACTTACGGCATATTGGGTAATCATCAAAAACTGTAATACTGTACCGACACAAATAATTTGCGAGCACAGAAGAAATAAATAAAATACAAATGAGATACATCTCAAAATAGTTTACCTACAACAGCAAGTCTAAAAGCACTAACGCACTACATCCGATCCGAATACGAGAAAAAAATTATTCGTCTAGAAATCTCGGACAGATATCGGATGTAGGCAGTGCATAAGTTACCATAGAAATAGTTCTACGGCTACAACGGACCGTGAAAATCTCGGATCGGATTCGGATCGGATGTACCTAGTGCAAAAGCGCTCTTATTGTCTTAAGTTTAGACTATACAATTTTTCTAAGTACTTTCTAGTTACGTCTCTCTTGTATCAAATGAGCGAAATATAATATCATGAATTGTGGATTCGGTTTTCACTATTACCAGCAGTGTCATTAATTCCACAAGTGGGTCAATTAGTCGCCATTCCCGCTGGAGCGTCCCTGCCGCTTCCATCTCTTAATTAATCGGCTTTGTAAAATAAAATTAAAAAGTGTTTTATTAAATCAAGAGCAGTTGGCAAGTCTTTAAATGTGTAATTTGAAGGAAGATTAATTGTGTTCTTATTTGAATTCTATTTAAACAATTTATAAATTAACGAAAAAGATGTCAGATAAAGCTTTCTGACCTCTTTTACTTTGTATTAATTTGAGTTAAAAAAAGAAAATAATTTTATTGCAATATAATCACTTCTCCGAAATGAAGTAATAATTAAACAGCGCCTTCTTTAATTACATTCGGTTTGCTTAGAAAATGAAATGTATTTATTTATGCTGATAAAGTTAACGAGCCCGCGTAGTGAAACAACCCTCAGGGAATTCTCCATTACTCTCGATTAATAAGAAAGCCTAACTTCAAATACACATGCCTATCCAATTAACTAACGTTCTCGAAATCATCCAAGATGATATTTCATTGCTTTTCTGCTCACGTCTTCCTCTTTATGGTCTTAGGAATTGGGTTTGTTATCCGGATAAAATGGATGTATTAGTGACAATATAAATAATGGAAAGGTTTTGCTAACGTTTGTCTAACTAAAGCTTTGAATACTGTGATAAAAATATAATACATCAATGCGTTTTGTGATTTAATTTAGACATCAACCATGAAACCAAAGACTCCAAATGTATGACGTATCTTAGTTAAGTATTTGGATTAACAGTTACCATTATTTATTTCCCAATTCCGTCTGCATAAAACTAGTCGTTATTTCTTGGGGAAATGTATACAAATATACAACAAAATCCCACGATATTTAACGGAACTCCCTTATCGCAAATTCAAAGGCCAAATTAAACAAAGACTTGTGAAAAAGGGATATTATTCGGTTATAGACTACATAAACGATAAAGATGCGTGGATATAGATTTTGCATGTTAATGAGACCAACTGACAAGTATATTTCTGTATTAGTTTTAATTATTATTTAACCAAGTAAATTAAGCTATGCTAACTACCAATAATAATTATATATATTATTTATACTCAATGAAAGATGTCCATAAACATTCAAATTAAATATATTTTATAAATATGATAACTAATATGATAAGATAGAATATACTAGGATATGTAATATATTAAAATATTTTATGACATCTTTCTTTAACTCATAACTCTCTCACTCTCTCACTCATGTAAAGGGAGGAACAAATTTGCTGAGTTTCTTGCCCTTTCTTCTCAGAACAAGGCCTCCAGTAGGCCTATTCCCTAACTTTTTTTGACAGTTGAAAGTGATGATCACCGAACTATTTCATTTTCATATTTATATATGGCGATTCAATACCCGCCTTGCTTAACTTTAGTTTGTGTACTGACTAGTTTTATCATGTTTTTCAAGTAAGAAAGCCGTCCCATGTTTGTGCCATTATGGTAAACTGTTCCGGTGTCACGTTACTAAGCCATCGTTCCATGTCGTCCATTAGACAAACTACTTAGGTATAATTATTGATAATCGATATGCAGGGAGCGTGGTCGAACTATGGATAGTCTCGGTAACTGTATATAAATTAAAAGGGCCTAATATTGGGAAAGTATGGTAATTTCAACCATACTTTATTGTACATTATGCCGCCTATTGGAGAGGTTGCCCATTCTCATTTTCACATGTCATTGAGAAGACATTATAAAAATCAAAATTCCCATCCTTCTCCTTGGGTGTATGAAATTAATTTTAACACTCTGGTGTTATAAAGTTAAAAGCAGTAAAGTTATAGGCAGCGTGACCGTTGGATGTTCTTCCCCTAAATCTTATCAAATACTTTTCTATTGTCTTAAATAATTATCTTAAATTAAACAAAAATATTTATAGATGGGAGGGAGCGTAAGGATTATTTTTTCTATCGATCATGAAAAATGTTTGATCAAAATAATGATCAATTTACTCTTCTTTTCCGAATAATTTTAAAGTTGTAACTGTCCCTTAATTTTATTCTTTGGTGTTTCCTAGTTCCAAAACTATTGTAGTATAAAAATTTCTTACATTTCTTAGAAGCTATTTTAGCAGGGATTCTTTGGTCCTTCTCGAATATTAAAAGATGATCGTTGCCATTAAATCTTTGTTCGGTCCTGAAAATAGATTTTATTATGTTATCAATATTTATATCCGACCTTGATGTGAAAATTGTTATTTTAAGAAACGGTTTTAGATACTAGATGACAATTAAATTTTATTAATATCCTGCACTGCCGCAATTCTCGAAGCCTTTTCGCAAGGCGTCCTATTTCAAAATTTCCAACGTTTTCTCAACTTTTTTGAGGGACATCTGGAATTTCCAGGGATAAAGCTGAGATAACATTTAAAAAAGTATTCCTTGGTGGGTAATATAATTATAATAATAACATACCTAGATTTTAGTGTGGGCGTATTATTGGTTTAGTTCAAATAAAAAAGAGGAAATCACTTTCCTTTATTACACTAAGAATGAAGGTCTTAGTGCAAATTACTTTTTACGCAGTTCATGAAAATAGACCTAATAAGAATAATAAGATGAATTCTTTCTATGTGTAGAAGTGAAGTTGAGACTGAGGAGAGACTAAAGGAGACTGCCCGGCCATAGCAATAAGCATGTTAAGGGTATGCCAATGGTGGAGCGCGACAACCAACATAAGCATACCCAACAAAGGTTTGTGTCAGAAATTCGGTCGGCCGTAAAACCTAAACCAAAACTTTAAGCAATATGTATTGGCGAATCATTCTCTCTTCTTCGGTCTGTCGACATGGCTTTTTCATAACTTGTCTTTACCTTTCGGTGTTATGGATGCCTTGAACTAAAACGGAATAGATGCCTTGATAACGCCTGACCGCTAAAAATAGAATAAGAAACATACGTTTAGGAATTATGGGACAGGGCAGGAAAATTATGATTTCACTCTGCAAGGTTTATGCAGGTATATAAATTATGCATAATTTTAGAACACAGTTTGTATAGGTACTAGCCGAATCATTCTGTAATACCGGCCGAGATAATGGAGCCGAAATTGAGAGCCTCGTAGGAAAAACTGCAGGTCATTACTACGCATTAAGATTCATTACAGTGCCAACTCATAAACCTATCTTTCGAAACCAGTGTTAGATGTTTTCAGCCGGTCTTCTGGCGGAAAGATCTTCAATAATGTTTCTTTTACTTTATACACTACTTTGTAAATGTATCTACTGGGTAAAAAAAATGTTAACTGTTTGCGACTCAATTGTTGGCTATTTACGTAAAATATCGCTGCCTTACGTAAGCACTGGAGTCGAAGTCTCCTCACCTTTGTTTGTTGTTCCAAAGGTTATTTGCTCACCTTTAACATCATTGTGCACTAAACGTGTCTAATGGCACAGTGCACTATATTATGTTTACAAAGACGTGTAAGAGAGTGTATTGTTTTACACCAACGCAATATCTTGCGATTAGGGGTTGCAGTACCGGTACTGTGGACAAAACTAGATTCCCGGTATTGTGCTAACTCTGGTTCCTACTGGGAAAACCGGGAAATTCGGTACCTACTGAGGATTTACTATACTTGGTATGTATAATATGTTAAATAAAATAAAAATATGTTATTGACTGTGGGTCTTTAAAGCATCTCCTGGATTTTTTGTCTACTCAGGCACTTTTTAATTTTTTTAATTTTTATGGTTGACTGGGAGAGAATGCTTTTAGCATTAAGTCCGCCATTCGTAACAATTTGTTTATTGTGCGATAAAAATTAAAATAAATAATAAAAATCTGCCGTGGGATTATCTAACTCGTGGGAGAGACTACACAACATCTTGCGATATGAATTACCAACATTCGGATGACTATAACACTTGTTCCATTGTTTGTGAGTGGTCCGTATTGATGCCAGGCACGTTTACATTATATTATTATTACGCTTGTCATCTACAGAGGGTGTGACATCATGAAGACAGGAAGCTTATTACCGTTCTTGATCCTTTTAGGCTAAGCGGATATTCTGTTGATAGGATTGTCTACCGTCTGCCTACCTACCGTTACAAGGGCTAGGGAAACGTCTGATTCGTTCCCCTGCGTCGTCTAGACGTCGCGGTTATATAAATCTCCATAACAATAGTTTTGAACACTTTTTCGTTGCTTCAATATTGTGTCTGCATGTTCTGAATTTTAATTGTTTGTATAATCGACAGTTGTGTGTTTCTCAATGTTATTTTTAATTAAAGCAACTAATGTATTTGCGTTTTTGCAGATTAGACGTAATATTGTGCGGAGCCGTTATATTGATAGTACAGACTTGCGAATCTTCTCGGCCGTGTGGTGACGGCAGAGAAGAATACAATTGTCACCACCCCAAGGCTCTCCCGTGGGTGTCGTACAAGGCGACTAAGGATAAATCAGTGATGAGGAATGGGCAGCAGCGTTCCTCTTATACCATCTAGCTATGTACCTTCTGCGACTTTTGAGCCCGATAAATGGCAATAGGCTCGCCACCTATTACATGGGACCTAACATAACTGGCGAAACGTGGGTGCTAGTTCACCTCTGCCTACCCCTCCGGGATATAGGCGTGATTTATGTATGTATGTATGTACAGACTTGCGAAACGTTATTTATGTTTGTCTGTGAAGCCCTCCGTGGATTTAGTTAATACTGATCCACCGCTTTATATCGTGTTGTAATGAATATTTTATAAAGTTTGCAGTACAGTAAAAGTGTTTAAGGCTAATACAATCTTCAATGCGGTATTTGTAAGGAACTTATTAATGAGTCTGTTGAGTGAACTATTTACTATGTTTGACGATTTTGCTGAAGAATACCTTTATTTATTTTATTTTATTATTTATGGGAAGATTTTTACATATATACATACATAGGCAGAGGTGATCCATCACCCACGTTTCGCTAATTATATTAGGTCCCATGTAGATTTTTAACTACCTATATAGATACACACATTTTATACTCTCATAGTATCGTATCATTCAGATACAATAAAAATATGGCGTCATTTAAGTCGTTTTCCCCACAGAACAGTAAATTTTCTCTATCGCGGATGACATTTCAATTGTGACGACGTAATCATTTAAATCGAGTATTGAAAAATTCTACCTAAATTCAGACGTTTTTCAAGATTTAATTAATGAGGACTTAACTGGATATCATATCTGATTGATTTTTTTGGGCAATCATTTAAAGAGATAAAGTCGAAAAATCTTTATGTCTTTAAATATGCATCGGTCAGAAAAACTTTGCTTATTAAACATATCTAACGAACTATTATAATTAATAAATTGTAGAAGAAGTTAGAAGTTTTCATTGCCATGCTTTAGGCAATATGCATTTTCTAAACCTTGAATTTACTGGAAAATTGACTTGTAGGTACCGACCACAAACTACGGTGCTTCAAAAACCATTACGGTCTCTAGACAAATATTTATCAAGCTCAGTAAAAAGCGAGGCGTTTGCAATGTTTGATTATAAAGCTTTAATTATTTATTCAGCTTTACCGCTTGAGACGAACTCGCCGAACCAATTTATTTTGCTAAAGCACTTTAGATGAACTGACTAAAATTTGTTTTAATAAATGTCTGGTATAAAAAGTGTTCTAATTGTTTTCTCCAGGTTATAAACAAGGGTGTACTAATTAATATTTATATAGTATACCGAACATATTTTGTACAGATATCAAACATACGAATTATCATATTAATAGGGCGGGCTATTCATACATACCTACATGAATAATTCACGACTTTATCCCCAAAGGATTAAACAGAGATGAACCACACGATTCAATTCGGATTGCTTCAAAATCAATTCAATATTTTATCAATGTAATATTTCTTATAATTGTACCTACCATCAATTCACATTTCAAAGGTGTCATATAAGGCTGGCTACTAAGTACCATGTCATAGCACCAGTCCCCGTAGCACGGAATGTGGAGAAAATCTCCTCGGGGAACAGATCGGGGAATATTTTCCCCTCGCTCTAACTCCCACTAAATCCCGAGATAAATGACTGTCAAGTGGTCGAGAGAGAGTTTGTCCACGTCCCGTGCTAGGCCTATAGGGGTTTCCCGCGTAGTTGTGTGGGTGTTTACCCACAGCGATCACTAAAGTGTCGGTGTCAGGCAAGCCAAGACCGACGGGGTGGTGAATATTGAATAACGCTTTACCGTCACTACTAATTTTGTCTTCGAAACCATACAAAATATCACCATCTTATACGCACGTACTAATTTCTGTTGGGGCTATATACGTGCGTTAACGTAATGACGTCATAGCTCCATGTGATCGACGTGGTACCGTAAACATTGTCCCGAATGTTTACCAAAGTTACGTAAACACAATCAGCTGATTGTGTGTAGCACTCCGAGTTGCCGAATAATTCTGTTTTTAACTCCAGCGTTTGGCTTCTGGATAAAATAATAAACTGCAGTTTTTCAAAGTCGTTAATGACTAGTCCAAAAAGTAAGGTTGCCTGTTCAATGTGTGGTAAAACAATAGTAAAACATTAAACGGAAGTTCCAAGTAGGTAATATTTTTTAATTACCCGTACTACGATAGTCGACTTTCGCAGTCACAGACAGAAGCCAACCAGATGTCATAGTGTAGTCATCGTCAGGAGTGAAAAGATAAAATAACAAAGATCGCCTCAAAGTTATAGGCGGTGCAAGATTACAGTTTGACGTTACAATGTACATAGCGATTCCAAAGCATGCCTATTTAGTCCCGAAAGGTAAGCACGTTTTGCCAATTATCTTAGATCCCATGTTCCAATAGGTTATATGGCAAGCCTACTGCCAACTATCAGTCACGTAAATTGGTGGTGACAATTGTATTCTGCTCTGCCTTCACCACACGGCACCAGAGTCTCCAATTAAACGGCATGCCCACTAATTCAAAGATTTCAATATCACTTTCATCAATTCGACTTCACTTCTATTGTAATTTATTGTAGGTTTATTCTAGTTGGAATTAATATTTCCAAGAGTCGATTTTGGTAAAGCAACGATAACCATACCGAAATTTATTTGATCTCATTAGAAATACGGAGAAGCCAGGCTTTTGCGTATAATGGGATACATACGTCGAAATTAACCAAGAATGAATATGAAAATAATAGGTTGTAAAATATCTTTGTTTCACAAATCATAATAGAGGCACACAACAATGCTCCACAAAGGTAATTGGGAAGTCTGGGAAATGATGTCAGCCTCTGCTGGAACAAGTTGACTAATTTGAATATGTTTTTTCTATTTTTATCATAGCGTATCGAAAAGCTACTACTCTTAATTGACACACTAACTATATACAAGTACAATAACGTAATTCAATTTGAACCGTTGCTTGTTTATGATTAAATAAAAAATATGATTATTTTTGCGAAAAATTATAAGATCATTATTATTTAATTGGGTTGACCTTAATAAATAACGCACGTCCTCGGAAAACTGATATATTTTCCAACCGCAATTTTCTTTGTTAACTAAATACGATGATAATACGAAAGTGCCGTACTTGTTTCTAAAAAAAATATCATAAAATGTTGTTTCAAAAAATATCATCGAACGATGTTCATTTAAGTTGATTATAATTGAATTGTTGTTCAAAGATAATTTCGTTATTTTCAAAAATATAGTCATTTTCTAACATTTAGATGTTCAAATTAGAATCGAAATAATACATATTAATGTATTAAAATAAGATTGATAACTGTAAGTACCTAATGAATACAATGAATATTTTCGTATCGTCTCTAGCTATAAGCGATTTTCATTTCTGCCACTTATTAATGCATCGTTTTCTAGAAAATTTCCAGGCGTTTGAACGTCTGTGAATGGACGGGCGTGATACAATGTAACTCGAGCACTCATGGTGCCCGCGCGGCATGAACGGCTCAGCTCAGACAATGCGCATCGAAGTCGGCCGCCCGTAGAAAAGCCGTAGTTCACGGCTTGCGCCTCTTTATAATGGCGAGAGGTTTTAATTATTTCCATATTTAGCTCTATTCTATACTCTAGCCTATAGCTATAACGAGATAAAAAACGTAAACAGATTTGATATTATCTCTCTTTATCGACAAAATGCATTTTAAAATGAGAAAGATGTATTTTAGAACACATCATCTATTTTAGAAAATCAAAATGATGTGCGACTTCTATTATAAATTTAAATTTTTATATTTTATAATGAAAGACTCATCAACATTGTTTACGTTTTTTATCTCGTTATAATGGCTGGAGTATAGTTTAACGTGTCTTATAAGAGATATGTAGTTCTTTTTAAAAACCGTTGCTTTAATTTTACATACAGTAGCGGGACACGACGGCAATGACAAAAAAATACGGCTTTTTCACTTTTCTAAGGTGTCTTTGCACTAATAGGTAATATATATTTTGTTTTTGGCTGCATTCTACGCTGGCACAAAAAACAAAAAATTAAGAAAATCAACCATTCACAAAGGTATTCATTTTTCCATTACGGTAAAGGAACCAATTATAAAATGTTTTCTTTGTTTTTCTTTTGAAAACAAACAACCCTATGATTACAATTACTAATTTATTCATAAATAAAAACTTGCGGCTAACATCGCGATGAGTCAGTAGAGTGGATGTATCAGTAGAGTAAATAAGATTAACATACCTAAATATATGGTAGTTTACCTACTGCTATTGCTGCGCTCATTATCGCAAAATGCACATTAAACATGAACCTATTTCATATTGCAATAGTGATACTACACATTGTATTGTACACTCTTAATAGTTATTTGATGTCTTTCAATAAATTTCCAAATCCCAGATGAGCTGTAAACACCCATCATCCAGTTCATTGGATTACTAAGCTGAATACGGAATGGTTATGTATGTATATCTTCCTACTAAGATGAAAGGATATGGTTATAATACAGGTTACTTGTGAATAGTATGAAATTTAGTATGAAATTATATTATTATATAATTTTTTTTTGTTCTTCAATAGCTAATATTTATTACTACTTGTTAAAATTCTTAAAAACTCTTTAATGAGAAAGTGAAAATTGAAACACGATTTTTATGAAATTCTTATGTTAAATAAATGTAAATTACATTAATTATTCTTTTATGCACCGTCTATAAAAGGCTTTTTATTTATGACATTGCTTTGGAAAGTACAGTCAACAGCACGTCAGAATACCACAATATAAAAAAATCGACATTGTGCCTAACGTCAGACGAATTAAGGTTTGGATTATATTTGACAGTTTTGGTAATTGCCTGTCCAAACTGTGGACTAAGCTTGAATAAAATTTTTGAACTAACTAAAATTAATAAAACAAACTAAAATTTATTGTCTTTGAGAATAAAATTCTCGTACCACAGTTCTGAGACAGTTTTAAAGACAGTTCTTAGATTAAGACTTGCCTTTATGAAAATATGTACCTTATTTTCTGATAACTTTACTAAAATGTGTTAGTGGCAGCTGTAAGCTCTACGTAAGCAATTTTCAATCTGAAATCTGTAAGTCATTAAAAAGGAACCTTTTTTTCCGTTGGCTATTCTCTATTCTACTAACCGTGTGGTGACTGCAGAGTAGAATACAATTGTCACCACCCCAAATCTCTTCCGTGGGTGTCTTACAAGGTGACCAAGGATAAAACAGTGATGAGGAATGTGCAGCAGCGTTCCTTTTATGCCAGTACCACCTAGCAATGTACTGCGATTTTTATACCCGATAAGTGGCAATAGGCTCGCCACCTTTTTTATGGGATCTAACACAACTGGCGAAACGTGGTAATTCACCTCTGCCTATACCCCGGGGATATAGGCGTGATTTTTGTATGTATGCATGTTTACTAAACATGTGTTAGTGACAGGCGTAAGCTCTCCGTGAGCAATTTTTAATCTGAAAGTCATTGAAAAGGAGCGTGTTTCCCGTTGGCTATTATCCTATTCTCTATTCAGTTGGAGTTATCCAGAGCAAGTCCTCAGAGAGTTATCTGACGCTTAAACTCCATGTATAACGCTCTGTATTAGTTGTGAGTTACTTACCCATCTCCGGAATAAATACAAATTGGCTGCTATAAGCTTCTGAGGCTAATACATGTGTTTAAAGTGACACTGACATCGCCGCCGCGTTATAGACTTTATTTTAATAATTTAATTGTATATTACGAGTTGTGAACTGTTACCTAGGCCGGAAATAAAACTACCCCCAAGTCGTGAATCCTTGTAAATAGTGAGTAGGTACTCCAAAAAATTCACGACAAGGATTTATCAATTAAGTAATTTATTAAACAGGGCTTCAGTGTCAAGGTTAGAGTATAAATTGTGTTGTATAAAGAGTACAATCAAGTGCACATCGAGAAAGACACTTGCTGTACAATTAATAGCTTTAATCTGCACGGCTTATGTGCGGTATATCCAGTGTCAAGATCTGACCGTGATTGTACTTTGTGTAGTTAAGTTGGCTTAGAGCTGCCGTCCTCGGCTTAACGTGCGGTAGCTTTGTGGTAATTATCCATTTCCCCTGGAATTGGTAGCTTCTGTGCCTAGACTCGCGATAACTTAACTCGCTCGCCAGTTTAAATTAGAAATGGCGCGTCACATGCAAAGCTCTTAATTGATTCCTGAAGTGATATTTTGTGAACAGACTATGATAACATTTGAGACGAAGAAAATATTTATTGAAAGTTGAAAGAAGCGAAGGTATAAGTTTTCGGAAGACAAGCACAGATTTTGTGAATTTGATGACATGGGGAATAAAAAAAATATGATTCTGTTTAGATCCAGGTTTGGAGCAGGATCTAGTTTTTGAACGAACCGGGCCATATATATCTTAATAAACTTTATATTTCATAACAAATATAAAAGACTGATAATTTTCTAATGGAAAAAGTACCTAAGTAGGTATTGAGTTTTTAAATTAGAAATACAATCACTTAAAAGTGTCGTTTTCTATTGCTAATCCGAATTCCTTCCAACGTAATGAAGGTACCTAGGTATATCGTCCAGAATAATCCGAGTATGAACAGGCGAAATATACAACTATCCGTATACGTCGACAGGTTGAGGCCAATAGATGCAACTGCACACTACTGAGCATCTTCGGCTTTCCCAATCCGTTTCCATTTTGCCGTTCGGTGGTGCGAATCGTTCGATTTGCCACCCGCCGCTCAGCTTAGGCTAGGTTCACACGGCATTGTACAGGCAGCATCATAAGTAGATTAACACTTTAATACCTGTTGCACAATAGTTGTTCGTATAAATTGGTGGCAATTATAACTGCGCGTTCGCTGTCTTTGGTATGACATACAGCTAAAGTGGTAATCTTCTTATGATGCTGACCGTACGACACGTTTTTTTGCAGGATGAATCTTGCCGAACAAGGAATGACTCGTACATTGAATTGAGTATAGTACCGGTCACACGTGTCCGTTATTTTGCAGTACAGGAGGCGACATGTGAACAGTTTTATACTCAATGTATGAGCCACTATTTGTTCGGTAAGATTCATCCTGCAAAAAACGTGCCGTACAACGCCGTGTGAACCTAGCCTTAGTCCGGGTTACGATTCGTCTTCTGATAGGTATGCTGTTTTCACTCAAGGAAACTTTTCACCTCAACGGTTATCGATTTCGCTGGAAGCTAATAATAATATAACTGACGGCTCACTGCTACTTCAACGTCGGTTCAGTGAGCTATGGCAAAAAAAATGTATAGTCAAGCAAAATATGGCAAATAAATACTAGGGTAACTGAAATTTTTTTTTTTTTTTTTTTTTTTTTTTTTTGGGGGTAGGCAGCAAAATTAGCAAGTCGTGACTACACTTAAATTATTTTTTTTATTTAAATATAATAGTAAAATTTTATAAAATACAGTATATTTATGTTCTATTTTGCTTATCTAAGAACATACATTGTGGGAGTCATTTTCTGATGTGTATTTAGTTTGCACATCCACATACCTGCCGATCACTTTATCAAATTTAAATAAACTACACGGAGCACTAGAATGGCCACTATAGAAGCAGTTTTGGAAACACAGAGGTCCATAGAGGCATCTTTGACACAGAGGTTGGCTGAACTGGAATCCAAAGTGAAGTCTGCATCACCCTCAAAGTCATCAGCCCCGGCAATGGGTTTGGCGGAAGAAGTAAAATCCTTCAAAGAATCTGTTCACTGTATATTGTCACTCCTTAGAAAACAGATTGCAGAGATCTTCATTACAGTTGACAATACAGAAATGCGACATAGAAGGAAGTTTCTTTTGCTCAGCGGGGTTCCAGAAAGTGCAGATGAAAATGTTCATGAAGTGACTGCAACACTGCTCCAAAAACATCTTGGGTTGAATGAACTCTCAACAAGTGATATCAAAGTATGTTATAGACTGGGCTCTTCTAGTGTCATAGGCAACCGTGTGCGGCCTATTGCTGTGCGTTTTACCGATTTCGGGATTCGATCTAAAGTGTGGAAAAGTAAGACCAAGTTAAAAGGTACGTCTTTGGTACTAAGCGAATTCCTCACTAAATTCCGGCAAGACTTGTTTCAAACAGCACGGAAACACTTCGGCATGAGCAACGTGTGGACATCGGACGGAAATATCAACGTTAAGACGCCTGATGGAGTACGTGTTAAGATTACTTCGGCCGCTATACTGTCCGATCTGATGGCACAATTTCAACCGACAATTGTAGTGACTGGTACTTCTACAGCTAGTCAGAGCAGTAAAGCTCCAATAGGAAGATCCAGACGCCCGGTCAAAACTACTAAGTTCACGAAGTAAGACCACCGGTACATATTATTTGGCTTTATTCATACATTTTCTATTTTATTTTTGTGTGCCCAACCTAAATCGAACACGATACATTGTTATGTTCACAAATTATATAGTTAGACAGTTTCGTTTTTCGAGTTAACCTCAGAAATAACAATAATGTAATCACTTTTTGACATTTCGCGTTGACATAGACAGTTTTTTTTTTTTTAGTTTTAAATTCTTACTATATTTTAGGGAAGGCAAAGGGTCTAGCCCATACAGCCATGTCTTTAGTGTATATTTTATCTGTAGTCTTATGAAGTGATGAGTGGGTGAAATATATGAATGAAATGAATTTTTTATACTTTTATTAAATATTTTGTAATTTTTTTTTTTTTAAGTATGCCATAAATGTACAAACAGAATATTAGACATAGCACGATTGTGTGTAAAACTTGCTGATAACGTCTGGTGTAATTTTATTTTTCTTTTGATTGTTGTTGTTTAGGGTAAACCTGCTCAATGGTGGGTATGTGGATGTATTTGTTGAAATATTTATTTTATATTCCTCATTTAATTTTATTAGTATATATTTTATAATTTTTATATATAAATTTTTATTTTTTTTTTTTTTTTTTTTATATATATTTATATTTATAATTGTATATTTTATCTATATTATTTCCTATGTCTGACCTTGATGATTATCAATCGCTTAGTGACTCCAACTCTTCGTATCACTCATTTGAAAGTGATGATGGATATGCACTGGATACGGCCATTTCGCGACAATTTGGCAAGCTTGATAGCTGTCTTAATGTTTGTCACATAAATGCGCAGAGTGTCCCTTGTCATTACTCTGAGCTCTTAAGTACGTTTTCGGGTGGCACCGTACACGCTGTTCTTATTTCTGAGAGCTGGTTAAAACCCTGCCTGAGATCGGTGTCTGTGTCCCTACCCGGTTTTGTTCTAATACGTAATGACCGTGTGGGTAAGGGGGGGGGAGGGGTTGCAATTTATTTACGTGGTGGCATTCCGTACAAAATCTTAGATTCTTCTTCATCACACTTTGGTTGCATGGAATACTTGGTTCTTGAGATTGATGTCAGGGGTGTGAAAGTCGCTCTTGGCGTTATTTACTGTCCGCCCTCCGTTACCTATTTCTCAGACCTAGAATCTCTACTAGACAAAATCGGAACGGATCACTCGCACCACATTATTATGGGCGACTTTAACACAGACCTGATAAAGGTAGCTCCATGTTCTCTGAGGCTTAGGTCTATTTTTGAGTCCGCAGACTTTACGATACTACCGCTTGATGCTACTCACCATAACATATCTAGTGCTGACAGTTGGATAGATATTATTGCTGTATCTGCTACTGATCATGTTATCAAGCACGGACAGTTGCTGGCTCCAGGTTTCTCAAGACATGACCTTATTTTTATAACTTACAAGGTTAAGCCACCCAAACCAAAGCCTATTACTGTACAGTTGCGCAATTTTAGTAAAATAGACATGAATTTACTTCTCAGTGACGCATACGCTCAAAACTGGTCTTCCATTATAAATGCTTCCTCGCTGGACGAAATGGTGTGCCTTTTCGATTCAACGGTCATCAATATTTTCGATAGACATGCGCCAGTGAGGAACGTTAGGATTAGGCGACCGCCTGCCCCATGGATTACTCAGGGTGTGCGTATGGCAATGAGAAAGCGTGACAAAGCATTTCGGGTTTTCAAGCGGTGTCGTACTGATAGTCACTGGAACACATTTAAGTCCGCCAGGAACCTTTGCAACCGGATGGTGAGAGCAGCAAAGCGGCAACATATACAAGAGAAGGTTCTCAATTCTTCTCCCGCTGGTACTTGGAAGTTCTTGCGATCCCTCGGCATTGGTAAATCACTGGATAAAATCGCACCTTCTGTCAATCCAAATACACTAAACAGGCATTTCTGTTCAGTGAAGCCATTACCTGAATCTGTTAAAAATAAAACTCTTCTTTCCATATCTTCCAAGGCAGCGTCATCCTATTTTCAAAATCAGTTTTCCTTCACCCCTGTCACTGAGAATGAAGTTCATGATATTATTTTCTCTATCAAATCCAAAGCCATTGGCTGCGATGATATCGGAAGGTCAATGATTATCTCTATTCTGGACTGCGTGCTCCCTTTTCTGGTGAGTATTATTAATCGCTCTCTTACTTCTGAAGTCTTCCCAACGTTGTGGCGGAAATCGCTCATTATTCCCCTACCCAAAATTTCTAACCCTACTTCTGCCGCTCACTTTAGACCCATTAGTATACTTCCCTTTCTATCTAAGATTTTGGAGGCGGCTGTTCAAAAGCAAATGGCAATGTACGTCTTGTCGAATCAACTACTGAGCCCTTTTCAGTCGGGGTTTCGACCGGGACATAGCACATCAACAGCCCTCACCAAGGTCTTGGAAGACATTCGAGATGGCATGGAGCACTCTCATTTGACAGTGTTAGTTTTAATTGACTTTTCAAACGCTTTTAACGCTGTCGATCATGATTTGCTTCTTGCCATCCTCTCCTCTTTAGGATTTTCTCAATCGGTGGTCGCGTGGTTTTCTTCCTACCTACGTGGACGCCGACAAGCTGTATGTGTTAATAAGACCATTTCTGATTGGTGCGATTTAGTTGCTGGTGTTCCACAAGGCGGTATACTATCCCCTTTTCTTTTTTCTTTCTTCATAAACAGTATTACGTCATTGCTTCAATGTTCTTATCACCTTTATGCAGACGACCTCCAAATTTATACGCAGTGTGAGTTTAACGACTTAAACAAAGCCATCGAGATGGTGAATGACGATCTCAATAGGATACTGCATTGGTCGCTCAGTTATGGCATAGAAGTCAACCCGGGAAAGTGTCAAGCTGTTATCGTGGGTAGTAGCCGACGAACAGTACATTTAGATTTAAAGTCTGTCACTCCTCTTACGTATAACAGTAAAATCATACCTTTCGAGACTCATGTTAAGAACTTGGGAATCTTAGTTGACGGGTCACTGAGCTGGGATGCTTACATCAGCGATATTAGTCGTAAAGTCAACAACGCTCTCAGGACTTTGTACTCCCTTAAGAATTTTTTACCACCTTCCACTAAAATTATGCTGATACAAACGCTTGTTCTTCCTATCATAGATTACGCAGATGTCTGCTACACAGACATCAATCAATCCCTGCTCAACAAACTTGATCGTCTGCTCAATGCGTGTATCCGATTCATATTCGGCGTGCGGAAATACGATCATATCTCTAGCTACCGCAAGCAACTAAATTGGCTGCCCATTCGGGAACGTAGGAACCTGAGAGTTGCTTGCACGCTTTTTAACATCCTATTTGATCCACGATCCCCCGAATATTTGAAATCGAGATTTAGTTTTTTGCGGTCGACTCACAACCAGAACCTTCGCCCTAAACTTCTTCTTAGTACTCCTGCGCATCGAACCAGTTTCGTATCCAAATCTTTCACGGTCTCTGCAATTTGTATCTGGAATGCTCTGCCTGACAGTGTGAAGAAAGCTCCCAACAAGGTCGCTTTCAAGAAACTAGCACGTGACCACTATCTCAAATCTATTTCTATATGAGTTGGTGTCTTTCGTTTACAATGCTCATATTAATGCTATAGGAAATATTTATGTATTTATATATGTATTTATATATGTGTTTATGCTATGCCTCATTTATGTATTCTATAATATAAGTCGACAATAGTAGTAGTAGTAGTATATTATAGTACTTATAGTAAATAGTTATGTTGTAGTTCATAATTAATTATGCTTTGCCTCCTTATGGTTTCTAACACGTCTTACTGGTTGACTGGTAGAGAATGCCATATGGCATTAAGTCCGCCAATTGTACAGTTGTTTTATATTTGTGCAATAAAGTTTTTTATAAATAAATAAATAAAATGCCGATAACTAAGTAGGGGAAAGTGGCCCAGATAAAAAATAAATAAAATGGCACCTCTTCTTTCGTATTGGCAAAAAGTTTTATTCGCGAGAATACCAGTTTGGCCACCTTCCCTTATTGAAGTGACATGTTTGACTGTCAGATTTTATTCAAGGAGATGGCAATAGGCTTGCTACCAATAGGTGGCCTAACTCAATCAAAAAGTGGGTGTTTACTTCATGTTTACTTCTGCCTACCCCTTCGGGGATATAGGCGTGATTTATGTATGTATGTAGAATAGTTTAGGTACGTTTTAAGAGTTGGTGTTAAAGGCAAACTTTTTGTTTCAGCATTCTATTCGCCGACATCGTGGGCTTCACGGTGCTCGCATCGCAGTGCAGTGCGCAGGAGTTGGTGCGGTTGCTGAACGAGCTGTTTGGGCGGTTCGATCAGCTGGCAAACGTGAGTCTCTACCGCAACCAAGAGTTACCAATTTTTTTTTTAATATATATATTCTTGACTTATGACACTCTTCTTCTGCCTTCCTGCCTATTCCGCAACCAAAAAGATGCTCAGTAAAAAAGTACAACGTACTTATGGCAGGTACTCTTCGTCTTCTCCCTGCCCTTATCGCACTCTGAAGTGGGGATAAAACGGAATTCACTGCCCGCCCGGACCTCGTTTGTATAGGCCAGACTGACTGTGACGGTCCTACACTAGGCAAACACCTATTAGAAGCGAGGTCCCGCGGGCATGTCTGTGTAGTGAATTCCCCGCTTAAATGGGCTCAGCGCAACATTCCTTCCTCTTCCATATTTTTCTGTCAGAAATTCAGAAGTGAGCTCAGCATGAATTAACTTCTTCCGCAATCTCATCTTTTACATAAACCATCCATCGCTTCATCGTTTATTCCCAACGGATAGCGCGATCCTTTCTGTGTGATTGCATGCATCTGATAGCAAAATAGGATAGCGCTATCAAATGAATCTAAAGAAATTGTGATTACTTTTTCCGAACCGATCTTGCGTTCATTTGCAACTGTTTTATGGAAATAAATATTTTCCTTACGCACCGCGGTAATTATTAGTAAATGATAAGTAGGGTAGGAAATAAAATAATAAATTCGAACTTTTCTGGCATATCTTATTTTGGTTACAATTTAAAATCTAATATATTAGAATTTAAAGAAGATATAAAGACAAAACGAAAACTTTGTTTTCGTTTTCGAATACGATATGCAATTTGTGTGTATTTGACTAGATTGTATTTGAATCACCGTTTAATGCTAAAAATGATATAATTGTGTCTATAGAGCAAAGATATTAAAGCTGCGGATAGCATTTTTATTAGCTAAATTCAAATTCCCAGTTCCCTATATCGGAACCTACTTAGTCTTCTATAAAATGTGCATAAAATTAGCAATATATGTAATTCTAAAGCGGCGGTCTCTTTGTCCGCTTTGCCGTTATTAAAATTGCACCTCGCACCTGCATACTGGCAATATACACACATAGTGAGTGTGAAACAATGGCCAAAATGCTCACAATGTTGTGCTCCGCTGTGCGCGGCCACTTCAATTTCGTTCACACCTAAGTCCTCTCCTGTGCCTAGAAACTACTGCAGTGCGCCCAAAAATAATACATCGCTGTTTCCTCACCATTTTAGAAATAGCAAACGTGTGTTCATAGGATGTAGTTAGTCAGAAAGGAGCGAGAATTTTAGACACATACCTATGTATGGTTTTCTTATATTTGCACGAGCACCACACATTTGAAATAAAACACATACCTATGTGTTAATTTAAAGCCAAATCAAGTTTGAACAGTTTATATTAAATAAGCTCCAGAAAAGCTTTGATTATTCGTAAGTCTAGCTAGACCTTTACTTATAACTAACTAACTAACCATTATTATTATTATAAATAATTGCTTTAGAAAAAAAATGCAGATACGCGTCTGCATCTGCAATGATTAATATCCATACACTAACCTGCATTGCGTCTGCGTAGTGGATTAAATGGTACATTCTCCTTAATTTGTCTACCCTCAGGGGTGATAAGGAAAAATCGAGTTATTTATTACTTGTTGTAGAAGTTTATTATTTTAATTTTTATTTGAACTGTTAGAAATAATTTTAGAAAAAAAAAGGTCTTGGTTGGCAGAGTAGTATAGGTACCTGCCCGGATTGCGGATGACGCGAATTCGATTAGTAGACTAATACTCCCTTATTATAAAACGTGTACGTTAGTCATAGTTGATATCCGCCTTATTATAAAACAGGGACTAAAGTTAGTCATAGTTTAAAACTGATGCTGTCACTTTTAGTTGCTGAATTAAAGACAGAGTCAGCATCAATTTTAAACAAAAAAAAACATCCCCACCGCCCGGGACTTGGATGGTGGGGGGTGTGTGGGACTCCCCGTCGTGTATAAGGCGCTGGGACTACCCACTAAAATATCCCCGGTTCTCCGTCTGCAGCAGTGTTAATGGGGGCGAGGGTCTCAGCGTAAGCCTTTATCCCAAGCTTGCACGTTACTGCGAGGGTCCGAGACTCCGGACTCACCTCTACGCGCAATGTGTGTACGTATACGTTACAATACATTACAATACGTGCGTGCATGTCCGCGGTTGAACCGCGCTTCCGCCTCTGCGGCGGCACACCGGAGAACGTCTGTGTCCCAACCGCCGGGAAATAGGTGTCCCGCCCGACGGTGGGCTATCAATTTTAAAAAATGACTAACTTTAGTCCCTGTTTTATAATAAGGCGGATAAAGACTGTAATTTTTGGTACTTTTTCTAGTCTATTTTTTTGTGACCTATTTTTGTTTGGATGTCCAGGACAACCACTGCCTCCGCATCAAGATCCTGGGCGACTGTTACTACTGCGTGTCCGGGCTGCCCGAGCCCCGCTCCGACCACGCCCGCTGCACCGTCGAGATGGGACTGGACATGATCGACGCCATTGCGTAAGTGCTTAATTAATACACATATATATATATATATATATATATATATATATATATATATATATACATCAACACCACCAGCCCTTTTAATATCCCCACTGCTGGGGCACGGGCCTTCCCTATGGATGGAAGAATATAGGGAGATTGGGCCATAGCCCACCACGCTGGCCCAGTGTGGGTTGGTGGGTATTAACGACTGCAGATGCACCCGGGACCAACGGCTTAATGTGCCTTACGAAGCACGGAGGAACTCGAGATAATACATTTTTAGTCACCAATCCAATGACCGGCCTTAGCGACATTGCTTAGTTTACGCAATCGCAGGCCAAGCGCGCTATGCCACTGCGCTAGCGAGCTCCTCATATCCTATACATACATAATACACCCCCATTTATCCCCAAAGGGGTGTTAGACAGGGGTGAATTAACAACCACGTTTCGCTGATAATGTTAGGTCCTGTGTAATAAGTGGAATCTATCGGGGCAGGCAGAGGTTCACCAGGGGCAGGAGGCAAGGGACCACCCACATTTCGCCAAGAGTGTTAGGTTCGTTATAAGTAAAATTGCTATCTATCGAGTAAGTAAATCGCAGTATATTGTTGAGGTGGTAAAAAAGGATATTAAAAAGTTATATGTATATTCCTGAACAAAATGTATGTAAAGAACATACTCTGTATCTAAAACGTGACCGCACATGCCACGTTAAGTAGCAGAACTGTCACCTCCTCTTCCTCTCCAGCGGATACATCCAGGACGACCAACTGCCGCACTCAGAAACGTCAATTAACTTTAATGAGTACATAATGTCAAAAAAAAACATTTAAATCTAGGCCATAGACCTGGCTAGTTTTGAATTGTCATTTTATTTGTATTAGGTATTCATTAACGTTAAATGACGTCTCTGAGTGCGGCAATAAGACTTATAGTATAATTAACTATTGAAAGAAAACAATATTTGTGCAAAATTAAATCAAATATAATTTCAAATTATCACTAGAATCCAAACTAAAAACTTCGTTGAATTATCTTCAATTCACTATCTTAATTTTTATGAATATACTACAAAGCAATAACACTGTCTTAAAGTACTAGCTACTTTGGGATTACCCATAAGGTGGCACAGGCAAATAAATAAATCAATCATAGATAATGTTTGTTGTATGTAATCTGGTTCTCGTATCTAATCGTATTTATAGATTTAAATAATAATTAATACATCTTTTTGTATGTCATATCTTTCCATAATCTACTGTATTATAAATATTCTCACTCTAATAATAATCTCTTACAATAATCTAGAGATAAAGTACATTCAATGTTTAAGTTATTCGATCACTTCTATACAGTGATTGTGTTATTCAAGGAGTGCGTGTCATTTGTTTTGTTAATATAGATTAATTCGATATTGTAGATACATTTAGAAATCAGTCCAACCTTTTATTCATGAAAGATTTAAATTTATGAGTAAAATAAAAAAGTCAACATCAAGAAATAACGAGAACTCCTATTAGCTAACGAACGGGGCGTGTCTTATCGCGTTAAAATTGGAAACCTTATGACTACGACACGCACGTTACCATCATTTAACGTATTTATTTATAAAACTAAAAAACTAAATAATAATATTGCTAATGTGAAATAAGGAACGAATAAACCTAAAACTAAAAACCTTATTTATTTGATTTTTGGTAATTCATTTGTGTATAAAGTTGTACTTTATAAGAGTAAACCATTTTTTATATAGGAGTTTACAAAAAATATTCGTTTACAACAACTGAAGAATAGTATTTTTATGAATCTTTCCGTCTTTCCGTTGTTCCTGTAGTGAAGTCAAAGTTATAAATTTACATTTAAAATGCAACTGACGCAAAAACCTCCCAGCTCTTTAGAGGACACATGTTTAAAAAGCATTGTGTAGAGTTTATACATACATACATGTTTACAATCCATAAATAATATGGGATGCGCACGTGCGCTGCGCGAACCGAAGCGTTACCGATACGTGCTTATCCGGCGCATTGGCTCATCAAAGAAACGACTCTAAAATTAAATACCCTCTTTGTGAGCGAGGCAGGCCACCGTGGTATCATACGAGTCGTATTGACCCGTACAAGTTACTCATTGGTACTTATTACCTTTGCATTGTGAGCAACACAGTCCTTAAGAATATTTGGATTGTCGTTTCAGATTAGCATGTCTTTGACCGAAGAAATCTCTGTGTTCAAACACATTTGACGAACGAGTTACGACAAACCAATGGGGTATTAATTTTAATAGTGATATTACTATGACGGCAGAGCAGTATACAATTGTCACCACCCCCATCTATCCCGAGGGTGTCGTACAATGCGACTAAGGGTTAAGACAGCAATGAGTAATGGGCAGCAGCGTTCCGCAATGTACTGTGATTTCCGTGCCCGATTAATGGCAATAGGCTCGCTCGCCACCTAGGCTATTACATGGGACCTACCAAACCTAATTCGCGAAACGTGGTTGTTAATTCACCTATATAGTGTGTTTGTGTTTGTGTAATACACTGGTACAGAACCTGCGAGTTATATAAATCAATTTTGTGTAAAAGAAAATATCTGGAACCTAAATCTTGATTGATTGAAACGTGTATAAAATGTAAATTAAACAAATTCGTTATGTTTATGATAAAGCGTAAAACTTTTTCTGAGATTTTGTGAGCCTTTAAGAAATAATATTCTGATTAACGGGATTCATTTGGACTGTTATAATCGAGTTTCATAAATAAACAAAAGCAAGTCATGTCAACAGACTTGCATATTTTTTATCTTTAAATACATAATCTTCGAACACTACATGTGTACATAAATTATTTTACGCTACTGTCGTTCCTTGGCAAAATACTACTCTATAAACAAATTGCTTAACCTAGTTAAAATTTAGATTGGTATCTTAATGTGACATGCAGATTAATGTTAAGTTATATATCTCGTACAATTAGTCGTATAATTGGTAATGGTACAACTTTTTCCTATCACTTTTAATTACGGCTATTTGTATTCTACAAATATATGCCTAATTGATTGTAGACGGGGTTTGTTACTTAACCTTTTGTCCATTAATGAGTTGGGAAACGATGTGTAGTAGAATTAAATTTGAATTAATTTAAGCAAAATCCCTGATAGCAGGAATGTTTGAGGTGGTATTTACTATTCCATGTTTATTTTTGAGACAGGAAAATTTGCTATTGCAACTATAGCTAGAGACCGGTGATGTTGGATTTTTGATACTTAATAGATGTAAGTAGAGGCCACTCAGAGACGTCAATTAACTTTAATGAGTATTTAATGTCAAAAAATTTTATTCAAATCTAGACCATAGACCCGGCAAGAACAGCGGCTAGTTTAAATTGTCATTTTTTACGTTAAGTACTCATTAACGTTATTTGACATCTCTGAGTGGCGCAGTTAGGCTGGCCATTAGGTAAACCAATCCAACGACAGTCGCTTGATGCTCTTAATCAACGCCCGTCGATCATTCTTATGTATTTTGACTAATAGGAGTTATCGATAATATAATACTTGTAGATTATATCTATGTAGTAGGAGAAATGAATGATGTTCTATTGATTGGTTTGGTGGCACTCCTACAGTCTCATTGCTCTCACTTTAGTGGTATAACAAAGACGAGGAGTATAGTTTTGGTTTACTTGCACGTAGGATTTACCTCCAGAATAATTCTTCCCCAACGGGTTCTAGTTAATAAGTTAATCTGGGCTTTTTCGCACTTAGCCTACTGATTGGGCCATTGTGCTTTAAAATTTATCTTAAACCAACCATTTCTAAAGACAGGTAACTATTTAATACGAATGTATGAAAGTCTGAAAAAGTTCTAAAAAATATACGCTGAAATTAATGCACGTCCTGATATGCCAAGTGGCTTGAAAGTCCTGATTGGCTGCGATCATATTGCATAATTATGGAAATCCCCCTAAATGTGTTCACGAATTCTCAATTATATGTTCCTTCGCCTCCATGTTTCACTTTCACAAAGCTCCTGTTAGAAAAGCCGTGTTTCATACATTGAGTTATAAAGTAATAGTAGTTCAATGGTTTCATATTATTTTTTGGCTGCTTCCCTGTCGCAAGTACCTATTCATCCTTGACCCCACCAGCTGTTCAGCAACAACTCACCACACTGTTGCGTTTTGTTGCCTATCGTAAAACATTGTCATAAAAATAATAACTGTTCCCATATGTATTATTAACTAAGCTTATTGGTAGGTACTGTCAGCGGCGTGTCAGGTTACTTCAGGTTTATGAAAAGTTAAATCGCAGGGTGAGTCTACAAAACAATTGTCATTACTAGAATACAATATTGTCACCATTCCCGCCTCTCCAGTGGGTATTGCACAAAGCGAGGGCGAAGCGCCCTATTCACATAATAGGACCTGAAATAAGCTAGGGAAATAAAGCTAGGTTGTTTAAACACCTCTGCGTACCCCCTAGGAAATAATAGGGCTTCTTTACATACCTATCTATGAATGTATGTGAATCACGTGGAATACGAAAGCAAGATATACTAAAAGTGTAAAATTAAATAAAATGAATCACGTTATTTGATCCTTCTTCTTATTTATTATATTTTCTGTGGTGCAATGGTGAACTCTATCGACGTTTCTGCGATTGTGATAATTAATAACGTTGGCGTTGGTAGACAAAAATATATATTTTATTAGAGACCTTGAGCTCTTATGTGACACTGCAGGCACGTACAGCGTTAGGCTCCGACTGTACGTGCAATTGTTACTTTACCACCCATCAAGCCGCATTGGACTGCAACTGCACGGTAGATAGCCTATTGTTCCTGTATTATTAAAAAAGGACCAGGTCAAGAGACCTACCCGAAACAGACGGTCATGCATAACGGACATGAATGAAATTGTATGACGTGAAAGACGTATGTAAGAATCGTAAGAAGTCATCTCTGCCTACGCTGTGGGAGAAAGGCGTGATTTACGCAGCCATATATGTTCGTGTACGGTCGGCTAAAAGAGTGGTGAACCACTTTTAATTTACTTTGCTAGTCATCGAAAATTACGACAAGCTTCATACTGACAACTGTGACAAACGTTAATATCATAAGATAGCAAAGTTGTCAGGTCAAGATGCAAGCAAAACAAATCTTTATTGTTCTATAAACTACAAGCGACATTTAGCCTTAGGGTGGTACTCCACTTTCTTGGCCGACCGTACGTGGAAACCACCAATAAGTCAGCTGTGATAAACGGAATGACTTTTCCAACCAAATTATCTTCCTGTCGTATAAATACGTCAAGGTCAATTTTTTTCAAAGGTGTTCTTTCTCTGCGTAGAATGCGATTTGGAATCTTATCCACAATGCACGTGGTCCTCTTTTGCGATAAAAGGCGGGCAACGGTCGATGATGCTTCAGATGTTGCCATTTTATCGCCAATTATCTCGGAATACAGGCCGGGTGGGCGTCGGGTGGTTTTTGCAGCTGGTGAATTATAACCGTTGCCCTGTACAGTATTCCAACAAGGCACGGGAAAATTAACGCGTCGACGGGCCGTCCGTGAACTGAATTTGTAAGTTTTCCTCTTGTACGAACAGTATAGAGGTACCTACGCGCTGAATACGACTCAATATTTAAATTAACTGCTAAATTGCTCTTGGCGATTGTTTTTTGTGAACCACCAAATAAGCATTTTCTCTCACTCACAAAGCATTTCGTTTCGTTATTGCGAATGATCGCAGTGAATTTTATTCGAGTGGGTCAAATTAAATAATGTTTGCTTTCGCAAAAAGCTTAATTACACGGCTGCTAGTCTCATGGAAACTCGAACCGAAATCGACTATTATTTTTAATAATACACGATGCTTTACTGCGGATATATTGGCAATAAGTATGTAGTTTTTTTTTCGTAAAAACACACAATATCCCCGAAGGGGTAGGTAGAGGCTAATTACCACCCACGTTTCGCCAAAGGTTAGGTCCCATGTAATTGATGGCGAGCCTATTTCCCTTTATCGGGCACGTAAATTGCAGTTCATTGCTAGATGGAAGAACAGAAGAAGAAAGCCCATTAGGTACTCAATGCTGTGTTAACCTTACACGATACTCGCGGCAGAGATGTGGACAGTGACGATTGTATTCTGCTTCTGCCGTCACCACACGGCACGTAAAAAGAATATCCTCCCGTTGTCAAGTACTTACTTTACAGACAAGATCTCTGTCCGGTATGTATACTTAAGTAGACCGCGTATGATGATAACCGCATTAGGTCGTGACCGCAAACCTCGTCTGAGGTGTGATGTTTCAGAGTTAAGCCGAGCTTGTGGTACGATACATTAATGCACGTCCTGACATACAACCAATTTTTTTATATTGCAATAAATAAAGCTTTACTTATTCATCGTAAGCTTAAAATTACTACTGCAGTTATTGGATAATACTGTATCCTGATATGTAAGATATAAAGCTTGAAGATGTTTGGAAATGAAGCTTTTTGCGAAAAAACTTTTGTGTTGTTCCTTAATCATCAGTCGATATAATGTAAAATCGTTACACATACATAAATCACGCCTGTTCCCCGAAGGGGTAGGCAGAGGTGAACTAGCACCCACGTTTCGCCAATTGTGTTAGGTCCCATGTAATATTACCATTTATCGGGCCCAAAAATCGCAGTACATTGCTCTTGTTAGGTGATATAAGAGGAACACTGCTGCCCATTCCTCATCATTGATTTATCCGTAGTCGCCTTGTACGACAACCACGGAGAGATTTGGGGTGGTGACAATTGTATTCTACTCTGCCGTAATTACACGGCATTCATCGATACATATTTTACAAAACTAATTTTTTTTTATTTGAACATTATATTAAGGGCCTGTTTCCCAATCGACGGATAAGTTCTGAGTAGCTTACCTGACAGTTCAATTGACATATATATTTCACATTGCAACTGTCAAATGATCTGATGAGGCCAAGTAAGCTATTCAGAACTTACCCGTCGATTGTGAAACAGGCCCTTAATGTTAGAAATTGTATTACGAAGAACTCTTTATTTATTGAAGAGGTCTGAAAATTTTCGAAATGATATTGTCCTGATGCCGAACCCTTTTCAAGCCTCCTCATTTTATTTGTAGTAAAAAGTAGTATTTTTTTTTAGAAAATTGGCCAGTGATTATTCTGAAGAATAAATTAGAGAAGGACACCTGCTAATGATTACATGCAGTTAAGTTTTCTTCTCGCCTTAGTTCTCCACGAAGAAAGAGATATGGCTTATACTCATGTTTATTCTTAGATGTTTATCTGCACACACGGAAACAGTTAAAACAGCGACGCACCATCTGCGGCTTTGTATCGCAACGGTATTTCTTTGAACATTTTTAGAATGGGATATTTTCAATTTCCTTCTAATTTATAGTCGCGTCTACGTTTTTTTTTTATTTTTTGCAAAATTCCTATATGCTTTTACTCTTATTAGCTACAGAGCATATAATTATTGCCAATGGTCTATTACTTTTTCTTATTGCCATATAATGTTTTAAGATTGGCTAGATTACTTACTGTGGACGGACTTACATATTTGAATCGAAATCAAATGAGCTATCAGTCCACTTACACCCAAATATTACCAAAGTGATAAAGTATTCGATTTTAATTTTAACATTATATAAATGTTAGAAAAATTAGTAGAAAGATTTTGGTGGTTAGAAAAAGAATTTCGAAAAATTATGGTCTTGAGGCGGGAATCGAACCCGCGTCCGCTGCTATCCGGGCAGGTGCCTGACCGCTCGGCCACCCAAGACACCAGTGATAGAGGTTTCACCAGAATCTTAGTATAAACACTAAGTACCTACCTAACATTGTAATAGACAATGATTAATATCACTATCAATTTTTAAAACGACTTTGTTAATTAACAACTTCTTTGTAATAGCCAACAACTTTACGGCCTCAAACGAGTGATATGTATACACATCAATTCTGAAATAATTAACATGGCAATAAATCTAGACTTACAAAATTTACTGCGATATTTGTTTTAGTACGACGCGGGCGGTGAGAGGCAGAGAGCGCGTAGGAAAGAGCTACGATTTATTTCATAGTAGGTTTTACACAGCTTTTACTATACATCCATCGAAATGCAGACGCGTAGGTGCAGTGATTCTAAGGGCTTTTAGTTTTTTTTACAATTACATATGGAAAATTCTTATTTCTTTCGGCATAGTTTTCTATAAAGAAAGTGTAAACTTTCCTAATAGACAACGTTTTTTAAATTTATGCATTGAATATGAATTTCATCGTCACACATCACATACTTGTTACTAAAACCATGAATTGTAAGTTTTATTATATTGTACCTACTCCTTTTCTCATTACAGAATAAATGTCAAGCAAGCTTTGACTATAATGGGAGACAGAGCTGAATTTCAATCATTAAATAAAATTTATACTGTATTGTATTGTAAACAAAGTGTATTATGTCTCGGTGTCAATATTTTTTCTATTCTTGGACTGAAATTTGAATGTATAAATAATATGAATCCATATAACATAGCTTAATACAAATTGACAATAATAAAATCTGTATAAAAGTTACTATCCTAATTCACATTAATTTAAATAATTTACCAGATTTACGTATAAAGCGCCGGATACCTTTACAAAGCTAACAAAGTGGGCTCTCTGCTCTTTAACAACTTTTACTCGACTACATTCCTAAATTTCATGTAGCTACTAAACAAAATTTCTTCATCGCAAAAAATAACGACCAATTTCCTTTTCTTTATCAGCGTTCTAGCAGAAAATAAATAACTTACATTATTTAGAATTTAGGATACCCTTGTGGCTTATTTTGATAATATTTATGGAAAAATAAAAATGTGGACACATCCCCTCGGATTCAGTTTACCGCATTTCGTAACAATTAACTAATAAAAACTATTAATCATGTATTGCAGAGCAGAATACAATTGATGGTAGGTTTGGCCGAATGGTCAGATCACTGGCTATCAAACTAGAGGTCCCGGGTTCGAACCCTTTGTGTTTTTTTGACGGAGTGGAATATATTTACGCACCATATCAGCCCCTAGCTAGACGGCTGACGTATGTAAAACTCGGTCTACCTAAAGACGGAATTACGCCACTAAACCACTCCGGTGTCCCCAAGCCCTTTGAGTGGGGAGAGTCTGGGATCCGCCGTGAGGCAGTTCACCAGTCTCCCAGGTTCGAACCCTGGTACGGGCAAATGTTTGTGATGAACCCATACATTTGATCACGAGTTGTTTACTGCCTAAAATGACCAGTTCCGGGTGTAAACTAGTTTTGAAAATAGATGTATGCTCGCCAGTTACGTTGTTTGCTCCCCTAAAGAGGAAGGAAGAAACTGAAGACTTTCGCCGTGTGTATTGGACCATACATACGTGCTTTATTAGGTAGTATGCCCGATTTGGCCCACCTTCGCCTACGATAATGACGTCACAGTCACAGAACTATTTGATGATGATGGTGAAAAACTTATGAAAAGTGTTATCTACAATTAAGTGAGTAATATCTCCAAATTATTAATATTCCCAGGCAAAATAATTAAAGTTATACTATACTTGAAGAATAAAATATAATTATTTTTATTTGCAAGTGTGTGGCTTTGGAAAATTAATGAGGCACATTTGTCAACACCCGCCTCCCGTGTTGAATTTATTCGATAGATATATTATGCGTCGACCGGAATTCCGCGCTGTGGATTTTGTACAGTACAATATTAATGTCAAAGGGGTTATAACATTCTGAAATGTCTGTATGTTCCTATATGACCTGGTAGATCATAAACAACTAAATAACAATCTGACGACACGTTAATTTCGTTCTGTTAAGAACGACTTCCCCAATTAACATCCCGTCAAGCTTAGTTATTCAAAATTACTTTCTTTACAATGGAAATCTTAGATTGTTAATCTTGAGATACGCGCTAAGTTCTTCAATAAGGCATTCATGTGATTGAGACATCCCTTAAATCAGAACACAAGAATCTGATGTTATATTGATTTAATGATATGTTATTTAAACAGCACATTCATAATGATTTTCTTGGTATAGTTAGTAAGTAACGTTATTCTTTATTAAATGATTTGTGCATCGCGTATTGTGTGGCAAGATATATATATTTTTTATTTTGACTTATATGTATATTCGATCCTACTTAGCATAATAATGCTTCTTTAAATATGGATTTAGATAGATTAGGTACAAGAATGTGTCGAATCACTGTAGACAAAGTCAAATAAGTGTTGTCTCTTGTCTTCGTCTTTGAAGTTGTAGCAGCTTTTGTGTAATCTGTAAGATCAAAGAAGTCGTAGTGTGTCGCGCTTGTAGGTACATTCCTCCTCGTTATTGGCTTAGTGATTCGTGAGAAGGGTGAAACCCAGACCATTATCTAAAGCTTTCTTTTATTTTACTTATATATTATATCCAATAAATAACAATAGGTGGTAATTCCCCTTTGTCTACCCCTTTGGGTATAAATGGCGTGATTTTTGTTTGTTAATAAGGAATATTGATAATCGGAATATCTAAAATTTGTCAATTTATTTTGCGATGAAATAAAAAAGTTGGCATACAAAAAGTGGTTTAACTATTTTGGCTAAGTGAATTGCATAAGAAAAACGTCTTTGAAATAGTCGCTAAGTCCAAGACAAGCTTTGCATACATAATCTGTTTTTGTATAAAAAAAGTTAAGTAAAATTCACAGCGATGTCAATCAATTCATTTAAATACATAACGCAATAGGCATAATCGATATTTTGTTAAAAAATAGACAGCCAATATGGCTCTCCATTATCAGAAGAGGGCAAAAGACAAAACGGTTAGTGCGTTAGTGTAGGCAGTTTTTTGGATGACATTCAACGACGCGTGGATGCAGTTTGCCCGCAAACATTCGGGGCGTTTATTGTTGCTTGTATATGTGAAGCCGTATTTGTGGGTCCGATATTGCAGAAAAACAAGCAACTTCGACATTTTGAGGCAATCTGCCGCAGCTGTGAATGTTAGCTGTAGGGTTGTCGGTGTTTAGTATTTCAAATTTGAACGTACATACATACATAATTCACGCCTATGTCCCCGAAGGGGTAGGCGGATGTGAACTAGCACCCACGCTTCGCCAATTATGCTAGGTCCCATGTAATAGGTGGCGAGCCTATTGTCATTTATCGGGCACAAAAGTCGCAGTACTTTGCTAGGTGGTAGGTATAAGAGGAACGCTGCTGCCCATTCCTCATCACTGATTTATACTTAGTCGCCTTGTACGACACCCACGGGAGAGATTTGGGGTGGTGACAATTGTATTCTACTCTGCCGTCACCACACGGCCGGCCCAAACGGATGACCCACTGAGGATTAACGATTGCAGATGCAGGCGGAAACGCTTAACGTGTCTTCTGATTCAGAGATGAACTCGAGATAGTATACTTTTGGTTACCAATCTTAATAAACATTATTTAGTTTATGATGGCTTCTAGGCTATGATTCTTCGTAGGCTTTGTAAAACTATTGTTTATACTACGCAACTTCTCTACTCCTATAAATATTTTCCAAGCAATTACTCTTTTCAGTAAGTACCTACGTTAGTTACTACGTTATATCAGCATGTGTCGTAGCACTTATAAACAACCAGGGATTCCGCGTAGTTGTATTGTACAAGGTTGCGTCTAAAGACATTACGACATTGCATTGCGAAATCGTAATGTCAAACGTAATTTGTCAAATGCTACCATTAACAAAAGGACATCCATCAGCCTTGATCTGCTAAAAAAGCTCCAATAAAATTTGCTAAACATCCATGGTCAAACATTGCCGTAGAAATAGGTTAACGAGGACACTGGGTACATTGGATGATAAAGCCTTTAAATTCTTACGACCTTCTGCTACATTGTTTTAATGTCTATTTTATTTATACTAAAAATATAGATTCAGAGAGGATGTTTCCAGTGACCAGTCATTTTAGTCTAATCTAACTGAAACACTGATGATACTATCACTCATCTCATGTATGCCATGGATAGATTCAGTTAAATTAAATTCCAACCATTGCACTGATGCCTGTTTAGGGTTATTTGAAGCATTAAAATGTATAAAGAAGCGATCAAAACGGATTTTCTGTTTGCCACTATAACTTTTGTTACTTAAATGAATCGTGAGAGAAAATGTTCTAACGATATACGACTGATAGCATATACTTAGCATAGTATTTTATTAATATGTTAGCCATACAGTATACTGTTTTATTTATATGTTTACTAATTTTGCATAATACCTTCACGACTTTATAATCTTCACGGCTGAATAATAATGAAATTGTCAACCCTATCAATAGCATTCGAGCTGCCGACTCAAACAATGGCTGTTGACAAGGAGTTTGCATGCTATCTGTCAATAGATGGCGCTCAAACGCAGTCAGTGGTGCACTTAATATGCATATTATGTGACAAGCGGGCGGTGTGGTTCAACAGCATAGTTGTTACCTTAAAAATCACGCTCCGTGATCAAAGACTAGTAGGAGTGCATAATATTTTCCACGTCCAGGAGGAAATATTAACTCAATGCGACGATACTATTCATTGAACACGTTAAGGGGCTGTTACAAATCTCAATATATTGTGATAACTGTTTGTTTTCAAACTAGGCCAGTGTCAGTTGCCGCTTATTTAATCAAATGTGAATTATTTTTATTAATATTGTCATTTGTAAATACAGGCATTAATGTCAACTTAATTTATTTAAAAAACTTTTTACAATTTATGAATTCGTGCCGCTACAGTGCCTAACTAATCATTATTTAACTTTGCCAGTCTTACAAAGTGCTGCAAAGTTAAAGAGGGCCCGACTTTTGCGAAACGAATTGCCTCCATTTCTCCTCCGACGAATCTCAGCGCTTTGTTTTTGCAAAGGCTCGTTTAACTTTTACATCAGACTCCGTATTTCACTCGATTTTTTCTGTATCAAATATAAAGTAGTTCAAAATGTTTTCGCGTAATGTTGATCTTTGAAGTTGTTCTCTAATTACTGTTCCAAAAATATCTCATGTTTGTGGTAAAGAATGAATCCGGTAAATAAACTTTCACAGTCTGGAGAGACGATCTTCATTATTCACCCTTACCTACCTAATTTAATCTACACGTGGTCTATAAAAACGAATAAATGCCATAATTTGTGCAGTTCTGCTCGAGCTCAGCAGGCTGATTACGCAATTCTGTTGCTAACAATTCATGATTGAATTTAATAAAATTGCTGGTTTCGCGATTATGTATTTACGATTTGACAGTCTATCACATCGTACTCTATTAGTAACTGAAACTGTAAATACGAAAGCAACAATTTCATGAATTTTCATTTGATTAATTAATTCTGCCACGTAGTTACGTGGCGTAATCAGCCTGCTGGTTCATCTGGTACAATCTCAGAATGCCGAAACGCGTTACTCGGGACTAGGCTTGGTTACGTCACGTAAGTATAAACTTATTAAATTGAACTGCTTTAGAGCGTCTATTTACAATTAATGCTTTTCAGACTTTTTTGGATTTTTTATTGGTGGTAGGTAGGTTTTTCCGAGTTCGACTATTACTACCACCATCTTAACAAATTCTGTCATTATGATAAGACCCTATGTAGTTGAGGGCTCCAGGAGAAGCTTGATTTTATCTTTCGAACTTATAATCAATTATATTTTCAGGAGAAATATTTGTATGTAAAGAGCTTCCTTATCTTGCATAAAAACTAATAAGAATCTAAAAAACAGACGTAATTAGGTAGAACTCTATAATGCCTAGTACTGTGGGTCGTAAGCTGAGCATTGATTAGTAACAGTGAAAGTTGAGTTAATTCTGTAATATTTTTCATTTCTGATCCAGTTCAGTCTACTTAATGTAAATATTAACGGGCCTTACTTTAGTATGAATTCCAGAGGTTGGATCTTGTGTGACCGAAATGTGGGACTGCTTACTGCTACGATTTTTTGTAATTGTCCTCTGGTCAGATCCATTAGTGATTTTCAAATAACGCCAACCTTCTCATACGCATCAGCGCCAGTGTTTCGGATTCGGACAATCTATTAACGTCAGCCGTGTAGCTGGCGTAGACCGGCTTCATATTGTGATATCTGAGTGCGGTTAAGACGCACGTTTCACTCCACATTCCTTGTGTTCTCATTTATCAATCCGTCTTAGTTTGTGAGTTTCAATTAGTTATTGTGAAAACATTTGCGTAGAGCTATTTTGGATCAAATAAACTAAGTGAATGTCTGTAAATGTCTGTTTAACAATTGCTTCTTTCCGTGTAATTTAAAGAGGAATGTGAATGTTTGGCGGATGAAATTGAATTTAAAATTGTCATTGAAAAAAACATAGGTACAATATATAAATCACGCCTGTTTAACCGGACCCGAAGGGGTAGAAAAGTAATAATATAAATACATAAGTCACGCCTATATCCCCGAAGGGGTAGGCAGAGGTGAAATAAAACCCACTTTTCGCCAATTATTTTCGGACCCATGTAACCGGTGGCGAGCCTATTGCCATATATCGGGCACATAAATCGCAGTACAAATTTATATTGCTAGGTGGTATGAGAGAAATGCTGCTGCCCATTACTCATTGCTGTCTTTACCCTTAGTCGTCTTGTACGACACCCACGGGAGAGATGGGGGTGGTGACAATTGTATTCTGCTCTGCCGTCACCACACGGCAGTAATAATATACTAGGGGCAAACCTATTGCCATATACGTAAAACACAGAAGCGTTTGAATGAGGAATAAGGCCTATTCCTCATTAACATATTATTCACCTTGGATTTTATTCTACTCTGCCGATACTACACGACTGTGACATAAACTCGTATATTCCTAATGCTCTGTCTAGTTAATATAATATGATACTGACTGTGCTGTCTCCCAATTTTATATTTTATTATAATAAATTGGAACTTCTTGCAGAAACATTATTTTCTGAGATAATTAAAAGAAAGCCTCAAACGGAAATCCAATACACAACAAACCCATAAAACAAATTTCAATCCGAAGGATCACAATCTCGCCAAGATGTCAATCTCAATCATCCTATGAGTTTGATCACATTAATGTTTTCGGAGATTTGCGAGCCCATTTCCACCGCCATTAATTTTCTTAAATTGAGTATGTCGAAAAATGTCTGACTGGGACTTTTATCATTTTGATTTGAGTCGATTTAGAAACGAGTGTCGTATAATATTTATCCCGATTTCTTTATACAAGTAATATTTTGTTTAAAAAGCTCCTTTAATGTTTCCTTTAATCCTTTAATAATTCCTGGATAACCAAGACGAATTTGTGCCTGGTAGCAGTTTCTACCTACTATCTATATCTACTACTACCTTGAAACGACATGAATCCATAAATTACGCATATTTATCCCCGGAAGGGTAGAGGTAGCTCAGTCTTAAGTGTTTTGAAAGAGATCTTATCAGAAAAAAATTTAAACTTAATTACTACTTTACTATAACGCTATTGTGATACTTGTCCTGTGAAAACAGTAATGGATAAGTAAATAGTTCGGTGATCATCACTTTAAACTGTCAAAAAAAGTTAGCGAATAGGCCTACAGAGGGCCTAGCCAAGTGGCTTATCGAACGCATAGAAAACAAAAGTAATAAACTGACGTATTGTTTTCACGGTAATATGTCATTTTCATACATTTTGTATTCTATGCGTTCGATAGATAAGCTAATACTTGGCTAATACTTGGCTAGGAGGGCTGTTCCTTATATCTTGACTTAGTAGTACAATAGCAAATACAAATTTTTCCTACAAATATCTAACATCAAAGATTCCGGTCAATCCGTGTCATCAAACAGTGGCCTTTTTGGGTCGTCGCTGACCCGGCTAATTCCATATTCCGGCGCACCCGTGTCGATAGTGACGTGTAGCTGGATGAGGGTGGAATGTCCGAAATTCACGTCATATAATGCCGGCTTTGGACGTGTGTGTATTTAGTCCGACTACCCAGTATAGAGATAATGTTCTTTCTGTAGTTATTAAACGTAAGTTGAGTATACAACACAGATTATAAATATACCCATTCAAGATTGACTTAAAAAGGTTTGAATAATTTGTTTTAACATTATGTTAATGTTACTATTGTACAGGCAAACATCACTTCTGTGCACTTGATTCATCCAATCTCACTAACCTCATCATGCATGGCCATCGGCCTTTTTAATATACATAGTTAAAATTTGATTATAATACCCAAAGAGGGTTAGTGTCAGGCAGGCGGCCGGCTGTAAAACCTAAGCCAAAACTTTGAGCAGTATGGGTTGGAATGTTGTCATTCCAATCACTTTTTCCTTTCATCGGTCTCTCGACATGGTCCGTTCCATCTCTTTTCTATACATTCATTCATCATTAGCACCTTAACGGTGTGATGGATGATATGAATCAAAAGGGAGTGGATGGCTTGATGACGTCTGACCGATATGAATGGAAGAGGAAACATACTGCGCCGACCCCAGATAGACTGGGAACAGGGCATGGAGAAGAAGTTTAAATTTCATTATAAAAGCTCCACCAATGCCTTCCCGTGCTATTTCTCCATTCACTTCCGACATTATCCTTTTTGACATTCTCCTTTCACTCGTCCTTTTTACGTGACCTAACGGTGCGAGCATCCCTTTCTTAATTCTTGCCATTAGTTGTCAATATACCTATGAAAATCCCGTGACTTCGTTACCTATTAGAAAGAACAACTGGCTAACGGAGGTTGCTTAGTAGCTTCTATAATTAAATTAGCGCCAGGGCCAATGTGCTGAACATTTCGCAACTCCATTAGTCGCGGAGTTGTAATAACAATGGCAAATTAACATATAATAATTGCGTTAGGCGCCTCTGATTAACTTCACGTCAGCCTACGCTTACTTGTACCCGGATTATAACTCAATTTCCTCCGGAATTCTGTCTATATTGGTTAGGGCACTGACGACATAGGGTAAAGCCACCAAAGAGTACGGATTACTGAAGAATACACAATGCTTTACGCCAACTGTGTATTCAAACGCCAGCATTATGATAGTTGTTCGTAGTCGTGGTGGCTTACCTAATGAAAATAATTTTATAATAGTATATTAGGCTTAACCAGCTTGCTTTTATGCTGGGACTGGAAGCAAAAAAATAACATGAAATATGCCAGCCATAACTCACCCCAGGAGGGTTGTAAAAGTCGACTAAGCGAGATAGTCTGGTATATACTAAAGCGCACCTTTGAGCACCCAAGAGGACTAACTACCAACAATAGTATACCCAAAGAAAGTTGGTGTCAGGCGGGCAGCCGGCAGTAAAACCCAAGCTAAGACCTTTGAGCGGTATGGATTTATTATCATAGGCACATTCAATGACCTACACTTCACAATTTTTTGAACTAGTTTGTAGAAAACTGAATTGAAAGTTGATACTAAGTCAGATTTCTGGCACAATTCTTCAAGACGCACCTTTGTTGTTCACTTACCTATATCTCAAAAGGCCTTTGCCTTTGGCTGGTCTCTAAGAAACAACCCTAAGCAAGTTGAGACGAAAACAAAACAACCTCGTCCTCCCTTGTCAAGCTGCAAAGTCTTTTTATTGTTCAAGAAAACAACTTGCCTTTGCATTCGTCCATATCAAAGGTTGGACATGACTTCCTTTTGTGCCCGAGTCAATTATACGATGAAAAAGAGAAAAAGAGAATCGAATCACAACGGAAACAAAGATATTTGTTGACGTAACGAGCCAGTGAGATAGTCCAGCCTGGTGGATAAATTCATAGGGTGGGTGACCCAGTTTTGATCGTCTAAATCCAATAACTTTATTTATGATACGCTTCAAAAAACTGATGTTCGCTGGAGAGTATAATGCGGATATACAAAGGGTTGACTCGTTTGTTCCAGTATCTGAACTGCGTTTAACATCTCGGGATGTTTTTCCCCCAGCATATTTATGAACGGGAACACGTCACTGGTGCTTTGTTATCATATTATATTGTTGCGACGATATACTCAATAATAGTTCGGGTGGGTATGATTAACTTTAAATATTCCGTAATTAATAGTTCAACTTACATATGTACTTCTAAATTCTTCTATCGGCTCACGATCCATAAATAAGTTAATATTGCTATTCTCGATTTTGCTGCTTGTTGCTTTTGCGAATATGTATTTACGGTGTGTGGTGACGGCAGAGTAGAATACAATTGTCACCACCCCAAATCTCTCCCGTGGGTGTCGTACAAGGCGACTAAGGATAAATCAGTGATGAGGATTGGGCAGCAGCGTTCCTCTTACACCACCTAGCTATATACCTACTGCGACTTTTGTGCCCGATAAATGGCAATAGGCTCGCCACCTATTACATGGGACCTAGTATAATTGGCGAAGAGTGGGTGCTAGTTCACCTCTGCCTACTCCTTCGGGGATATAGGCGTGAATTATGTATGTATGTATGTATTTACGGTGTCTTAAATCGCACTATGTTAGCGACTGAACTGTCAAATCATAAATAAATAGAAAACGCAACACTTTCATTTGTCCGTGATAGAGTTAGGTATGTAATAATAACATAACACGCGGGTTCTAGTCCAACACCAGGGGCCGTACCATGAAATGTTAGTGCGCTCCAAACGCGGGTGACAAAACGGGACGCCGCTCTACTCGACTTATAGCGTTGTCTCACTTTGACAATGGGAATTGAGTCGCGTTTAGAGTTGATGGTAAGGCCCCAGGACAGGGTAAAGTTTTGAATTTTTACAGCCATATTTTCGTTGCAATAACATGACATTTCATTGTATACGCAGTTAATAATTGGCACACTAATAGAGTTCAATATCTACGTCAAAATCTTTATAAGTTGATTTAAGAAATATTTCCTGTTCCAAAAGTACACTTTGTCAAATTTTCTTTGTCCTCGCGGTTAATATTGCCGCTGTTATGATTTAGGCGCGCCGTCGTCAACAGTGTCATCAGCTAATGAGAAAAGATGAGTCCCGTGTCGGCAGACAGTTTATTACTTTAACTTTGCCAGAATTAAGCCATTTTTCACTTTTATATTGTGCTCGAAATAGAAAAAGGAATAAATTTGACAGTAGGTAGGTCACAATAATACACACTGCTTTAAAATTACCCTTTGTGTACATCTAATCCTTTTACGATTTATTACATACTTAGGTACATGTATAAATCACGCCTGTTTATCCCTGAAGGTGTAGGCAGAGGTAATATAGCACTCACGTTCCACCAATTATCTTTGATCCCATGTAATAGGGGGTGAGCCTATTGCCACCTATCGGACACACATTATATCACAGTATATTGTTTGGGAGGAGCTCGCTAGCGCAGTGGCACAGCGCGCTTGGCCTGCGATTGCGTAAACTAAGTAATTTCGCTAAGGCCGGTCATTGGATGGGTGACCAAAAATTTATTATCTCGAGTTCCTCCGTGCTTCGGAAGGCACGTTAAACTGTTGGTCCCGGCTGCATCTGCAGTCGTTAGTACCCACCAACCCGCACTGGGCCAGCGTGGTGGGTTATGGCCCAATCTCCCTATATTCTTCCATCCATAGGGAAGGCCCGTGCCCCAGCAGTGGGGACATTAAAGGGCTGGTGATGATGATGATGATGATATTGTTTGGTGGTATAAGAGGAAAGCTACTGCCCATTAGTCATCGCTGTTTTTAAATTTAGTCACCTTGTACAACACCCGCGGGACAAAGAGGGGGTGTGGTGACAATTGTATTCTGCTCTGTCATCACCACAGGTTCTAAACCACTATAGATTTCCAGCGTATAAATGCCTAATTAATACTTTTAAGTGTATATTGATTGGTATATTGGACTACTTGGCATTTAAAATATAGAAAACATAACATCCAATTGTTATGACTCAGCACAATATTTAAAGCAATGCATTAATAAATCGTAGCGAAGTACTAAGCATTTAAATTGCAGAAAACACTAGCCTAGACTGTGATTGTTTACAAAATACATAGTTTCAACTTACCACAAACTGTAAAATTACGGGATCAAATATTAAAAACCGGCTGTCCCATATTGGAACAATTCCCTAAATACATAAAACGAGTAGGTACTGACTTGACGCTTCGTTATTTAAGCATCAATTTAGTGGCTCAGTAATTAATGATGATGAAATGTCGCTGTCACAGTTTACGTGTCACTTGTTCGTTATTAATACTAATGGATGACAATATGTTTCATTGCAAAGTTTGTTGGAGTAATAATTTTGGCTATATGCATGCTCGAGTGTTTGCACTGTTTCAAGTAGGAAATTGAATTTATTCTTCCATACTCCCTATATTCTTCCATCGATAGGGATAGTCTGTGCCTCAGCAGTGGATTCAATAAACGGGTGCTGATGATGCACTAGCAGTGGAGATATTAAACGGGTTGTGATTTTGATGTTCTTATTGGTAAGCACCAAGCGATCGCTCTTAGGCGACTTTTACTACAACGCTGGGGTGAGTCTGTGCCGGAAAATTCTTAGTATGAGTACAGTCGAGAACTAGCAGGGACGACAGTACCGCCATCGGAACCTACATTAAAAAAAACCCACATATTGTCTTGCCCTCCATATCGCATACACAGACATTTCCGTAGTAATCCATAAAAAATACATAAAAAAGCTGTAAATCCGAAGTTAACTTGTCACCGGTAAAGCTATTTGTACTCACGCCTATAATAAAGTATGCTACGCAGTAAATGCTACAGAGGTCATAAAGCAAAGTAATTAATTAGACATCCAGCGTTTGTTAGGATTTATTCTTAACACTTGATATTGCGTTTCACGGCATAAAAATAAGATAAATGCCATTTTGCGACTTTAATAAAGTCATACTGGGCCCTCTAAATTATGTAAAGTAGCAATGTTATGGTCTCTTCTGCTGAAATATTACTTAATATTTACCGGTAGCAGCTAGGCTCGTGCGTAGGTGCGTGATACTGCGGCTTATCCCTATAAAGTAATTATTATACCCATTTGAGCTTTAAACAGTGCAAGTAAGCTAATTTAAGTTAGGTACATAACCAGCTGGTAATCTTCTTCTTCTTCCTGCCCTGTTTTCTCTTCCATTCATATCGGTCAGACGCCATCAAGCCATCCACTTTCTTTGATTTATATCATCCATCACACCGGAAAGGTGTTAGTGAGCGGACCATGTCGAGAGACCGATGAACGGAGAGAGTGATTGGAATAACAACATTCCAATCCATGCTACTCAAGGTTTTGGTTTAGGTTTTATAGCGGGCCGCCTGCCTGACACCAACCCTCTTTGGGTATGCTGTTGTTGGTGGTTTGCCCTCCACCATACGGGTGCCCCAAGGTGCTTATTGATCTATACCGGGCAATTTCCCTTAGTCGACTTTTACGACACCCATGGGATGTCGGGGCTGGCCTATTCTACGTTATTTTTTTGCTCCCATGCTAGCATGGAAGACATATACAAGCGCCTGGTAATATAAGACCTTTGTTGCCATTGACTAGCCAAGTTTTAATAAATGCTAAAAGTTTGCGACAGATCAAACAGCTATATAACTTTAGGTGCATTGGAAATGTAAAACAGTTAGCGAAAAATTCTCCTAGTTTGATACATTTTACGTGAAAACTTCTCGAAGCAAAGGTAAATGTTTATGCGCTAGATTAATCTAGAAGAGATAATTCGAAAACAGATCGTCATTTGTTACCTGTTTAAAATCGTGCGGTTTCTTAGTTCCTCAATCAAACTGTTTACGTCTTGTTTATATCACAGACTACATTTAGAATAGGCGTGATTTATGTCCGTGTGTACACTTAGCTAATCACCTTGTAACATTTGAATATCTTGCTAGAAGAAAGAAAAAGTGAACTGATGTTTGTAACAGATTGTTTTTGCGTGCATATGTTCGAAAAATACTAGATGATAAAAGCTGGAGCTTTCGTAACTGAAAGCTTATTATAGAGATCAAAACAAACCTATTGGACCTAAAACGTTGCGTGCTATCGTAAAAATAAAAAATTACAGTTCCTAGTAATCTAGCCCAAGTTAATCGGTTTAGGCGTGGATACCAAAATTGCGTGTGTTTATTTGCCTTTCCAGAATTCAAACCCAAGAGTCCCGGTTTTGAATTCTGGTGTGGCACGGAAATGTTTTAATTAACACCTAGTTTTTTTCATTTTAAAAAGTTAATATAATTAATAATACTTATCTCAGCTACATATTATTAGTTAGCAACTGCAACACCAATCAATTACACTCATAGCGCTTAAAATGCATATTAATTATCCACAAGTCTGAGTTATACCAATATTAATTATAAGCTTAAAAAGTTTTGATATAAGCTCGGCTTAGCCATTAGTGGTTTGATGTACTCTATTTATTATATAGAGGGGATTTGTGAAAAGCATACAAAGTATTACAAAGGTTTCTGTTTATTGTTGACTTAAGCTCATTAAAGGTTTAAACTTACCTTTGCGTTCGGATACACCGTTTATGCAACTAGTTCCTTTTCAGCGGCAGTGGGATATCTAATTGGAAAAAGCTCGTTTTTTGGAGTTTACCGCTTGTTACGGTCCCGGCTGGCCTCTCCAAAACGGGTTTATTGCTTTTAGCCCCTGTAAATAACGTCGGCTTGAGAGTCGGGCTGGTAAATTTGTAGGTACGTAAATACAAGTCATATTGAGATCTTGCCTCAATTAACGATGTTGATTCGCTTTCTGATCAATGTCGTGGAGTGCATTGGATGTTGATTTGGAAACGAGTTCAGAGATTTAAGTCGTTTCTAAATTGAATTTAAATAATAATTTTTGGTTGTGATTACATTGGAAATAGTTAAATCCCACTTAAATACCTCTCAGCTCAATGGAAAATGAATAGTTGTAATAATCAATAATCCCGTATTGCTATGTTCAGTTATTTCCGCAGACATTGAAAGAGCGAAGAGAAATGTAATACATTTCCCTCTTTAATTCATAGAGATTTAAGACAATTAAGACTTACTGCCGCACTCAGAGACGTCAATTAACTTTAATGAGTATTTAATGTCAAAAATTTTCATTCAAATCTAGACCATAGACCCGGCAAGAATAGCGACTAGTTTTGAATTGTCATTTTTTGACGTTAAGTACTCATTAACATTATTTGACGTCTCTGAGTGCGGCAGTAAAGTCATACACACATTCAAAATCACACCTGCTTATCCCTGAAAAGGAGGCAGAGTGTATTACATCGCTTGCTGCTCGCAGTGTTGATAAGTCGTGTACTGGGAACACTGCTTTCTTTTAAGGATCTACATAGGCAGGTTCTATCAGCATCTGCCGTGGTTTTTGGGAAACGCTACACAGAAAAAAAAAATTACTTGAAGCAAGGAATATTATTTCATTCAAGATCTTTTCGAATTTCGATATAAGGAAACACGCAAATGTCTTCGCCCAAGAAATAAAATGTTTCGTATTATAGATATCGGGCCAAGAACTAATTTCTTGTCTCAAATAAAATGTAATTTCTTGTTTCAAAACCTAAAAACTATAACATCAAGATAGAAACCATTTTTATGCAAGTATTTGTCATTCTTCTACTAAGATAAAAAGGTTTTATGACCAAGATTAATACTATCTTGTTCCAAGCAGCAATGCTAGTTTACACAACATCGGTTATTTCTTGTTAGACACTCCACATACTCCATTAAAATCATGTAAAGCTCTTTTTTTAAAAGTATAATGTTTTGACCCAAGAATGAAAGTATCTTGTTTCAAGAAGCAGTTCTAATTTACTCGAAAGCTTAAACTTCTTAATACAAGACATATTTGATCTTTGATTAAACCGGCATTTTCTTGTATGAAGACGTTATTGAGTTTTCACCCAAGTTTCATTTTTTGTCTCAAATAACTAATAATGACTTGTTTCAAAAGCTAAACACTAAACCCCAAGATAGAAACTATTTTAATGGAAGTATTTATTATTCTCCTATTAACATGAAAAAGTTCTACGAGCAAGATTTATATATATTGTCCCAAGAATGAAAGTATCTTGTTTCAAGAATCAATGCTAGTTTACTCAAGAGTTGCAACTTCTTATAACAACACATTATTGAGCTTTGATTAAAAACGGTTTTATCTTGTATGAAGACGTTTTTCAGTTTTGACCCAAGAGCGAATCTAATTTCTTAGCTCAAATAAAAAATAATTATTTGTTTCAAAAGCAAAAATTATAACCTCAAGACAGAAACCATTTTAATGGAAGTATTTGTTATTCTTCTATTGAGATCAAAAATCTCTACGAGCAAGATTGATAGTATCTTGTTGCAAGTAACAGTTGCTAGTTTACTCAAAATCGTTTAGTTCTTGTTGTAAAACGCTACATACTAAATTCAAATATTTAAATCTCTTTGTTTATGCGTTAAATGTTTGGACCCAAGAAAGAAGTATGTTGTTTCAAGAAGCAGTGTTTATTTACTCGAGAGCTGCAATGTCTTATAATAAGACATTTTTGAGCTTTCATTTTAAACGGCTTGTTCTTGTATTAAGACGTTTTTTAGTTTTCAATGAAGTGTTATAATTTCAATGAAAACTTAAAAAGGTCCTTATAGAAGAACAATCTGTTTTTAATCAAAGTAAAAAATGTCTTAGGGCCTGTTTCACAATCGACAAGTAAGTTCGAAGTAGCTTACTTTGAAGTTCAATTGACATTTATTTCATATTACAACTGTCAAATGATCTGTGAAGTAAGCTACTTCGAACTTACTTTTCGATTGTGAAACAGGCCCTTAGTGTCGTAGTGCCGTGTGAATCACGGCAAAGTAACGGTTACTTTGACGTAGATCACACGGCGCTACTCCCGACACACATTAATACTGGAAGCAAGACATTTTTGGCTTTAATTAAAAACAGATTGTTCTTTTATAAGGACCTTTTTAAGTTTTCATTGAAATTATAACACTTTATTGAAAACTCAAAATCGTCTTCATACAAGAACAAGCCGTTAGTATTAGAAACACATTTATACCTAATAGGTAGGTTATCATGCTTAAATAATAAAAGTGTATTCTTTAAATCTATGTTTATTCACTTCAGTAACAAGATATTAATTTTTTAAATCGGAGAACAGCATTGGACCTGAAAATTCTCACTAATGCATACAAACCAGTTATTTTAATATTTAATTTAACCATTTAACCACCGTCGTCTGATATGATGCAATAAGTACAGCTCGTCTAATGACGATACAAGACAATTATTAAACATTTATGTTATATTGCTGAGTTTATATAAAAACAAATTTAAGGAAAAACGATTTTACTTTTATATTGAAAAGACTCCATACAAACCTAGTGTTGTTTCTATTTTAATACTACATTCTGGGTTTAAATGAAACCTGATAGGTACTGATGGCACTCATTTTTGTTTATATTACAACTACATAAGTGATAGGACCTACTTTGAATAAAGTTTTAAATCCAACACGTTTTAAACTTACGAGTAATAATTATGTTGTATTAGGCCACGCACTTCAAGTCGGCGGCGAACGAGCGGCGCGACAAGCGCTGCGGAATTAACTGCCGCACTCAGAGACGTCAAATAACGTTAATGAGTACTTAACGTCAAAAAATGACAGTCAAATTCTATTTAATTGCTTTATCTGGAGATAATCTTGGGCTCAATTCGATTTTAGGTTATGTAGAAAGTTTTTCTGCTAATATTTATTGTAGAATATGCACTATGGACAAACGAGAATGCCAGACTGCTATTTTAGAAAATGAAAACAAAATACGATTACGAGCAGATTATGAGGAAAGTAGAATTAATAATACTGGCGTAAAGGAAGATTGTGTGTGGAATAATCTCAATAGCTTCCACGTTTTCGAAAATACCAGTGTTGACGTTATGCAAAACCTAGTCGCTATTCTTGCTGGGTCTATGGTCTAGATTTGAATGAAAAATTTGACATTAAATACTCATTAAAGTAAATTGACGTCTCTGAGTGCGGCAGTTAATCTTCTCTCTCCGCACTGCTGGTGGATCCGCTCGCCACTTGCATGCAGAACGCGTCTTCAAAAATTAAATTATTAACTTATATATTATTTATATAATGACACATATAAATCACCTCCTACTGAGCGGATAGGCATTGGCGTATGATCACAACATTCGATCAAAGACACATATTTGATCTCATTTGTTTTGCTTACCTTATAAGCTTTGAGGTGAGTATTGTACTTAATTATTTGTAATACATTACAGGAAAAAGCAACAGAATTAAAATCATTTTCTTTAATTAATATATGATTAACTAACAGAAAGTCTGGATTATCATATTTGCATTCAAACAAAGTATCAGTGATAGTAACAGTTGTAATATTACAGTTTGGAGAATTTAGAACATATGTTTTTTCAATTTGTTTACTGTCAAGTCGGCGCTTGTCAAACAATTTGTGGAAAAAAGTCAAATGATCTTTTAAAGAATATTTTGTTCCATAAATTCTCTGACAATTTTCGACAGGACAATGGTAACAGTTTTTTATATTATGAATTAGTTCTAAATGTAAAATATATTGTTTGAAATGAACAAGGTCAATATTGCACTCGGGACACAGCATTTTACAAATTTACTAAATATCTAAATTTAAAACATCTATGATGTACGGTGGGACTGAACCATAAGCCGTGTGAATTTGAAACACTTTCTTTTGAATGATTAGATGGAGGTGCTCCGCTATTTGAGGATATTTGGCGTGGAAGACATGGTAAATTTTGAATAACAAGTCAAACGCCTTGGCAGCCGAATTCATGTGATACTTAACATCATCTATGATGATATATATCTGTGAAAAGTTCTGCAGCGGTCCTTTTATTAGCACATAAGGTTGCACGGTGTCACCTCGCACTGCAGCCTTCTGTTTTTGATTTCTTATCACATCATCGATATCTCCAGCATCCTGCAAATAAAAGTAACAAATTAAACATTATATTATGTTTGGGCAGGAGAGTTGAGGTTTATTATTACACACACAGCTACATAAGTGAGTAAATAAACAAGTGAAAGTGATTTAAATGTAAACTAAGAGGTGTGATGAATTTAATATGATAGCTTATTCTTATCTGTCCCCAACCAACAGTCCCAAACCCAAGTCGACAAATGGGGGTGAAAAGAATTACACCATTCTGAAAACATTATGCTTGCAGAGTCGGCCAAAATATGCTCATCTAATCTGATACTGTTGGATCTAAATGCAACCCCTTTGACTACCGACATTAAAAAGAAAGCTACTGTATACAACGTGTCCCAAAATTCAAGAATAAGTTTCTACCTGAGGGTGGACCTACTCATGACTACTCCGGGAAAAATAAGAAAAATAATATATCTCAAATATTTTAGAAATTATAAAAAATATATATATTTTTTTTATATCGACACCCCTATTTATGTTTTCAACTACCATGAGCACAATTTGTAAAATATTACTGATATTCTTTTCGCATCGGCAACCTAGTAGCACTGCTTTTCATCACAATCCTTAAAAATCCCAGAATTTTACTATGTACCTGTAATATTTCAGGTAATAGTAAAATTGATTACTCACAATAACAGCAATTAACGAGGTGTGGTTTTTGTTTAAATAGCACGCATATTTTTTTGTGGCCAGTTTTCCTGCAGTACAATTCCAAAATCTTGGTTAGTTGCGCCAACTTTTAAAAAACTTGCCAGACTAGTGTTCATACATATTTTTTACACCACGATCAGTAAAAGTTGACTGAATGTACAAATGTAGGAAAATTTTAGGAATGAAAATATATTTGGTTGATTTTTGTGGAAACACTATAAAGGTTCTGGGATTTTTAAGGATTGTGGTGGAAAGCAGTGATACTTAGGTTGCCGATACAAAAAAAATATTAGTAATATTTTTCAAATTTTGCTCATGGTAGTTAAAAACAAATGAGGTGTCAATTTTTGAAAATTTTCATATCTTTTTCATAATTTCTAAAATATGTGAGATACATTTTTTTCTTATTTTTCCCGGAGTAGTCATGAGTAAGTCCACTGTCAGGTAGAAACTTATCCTTGAATTTTGGGACACGTGTATATGCGTTTGCAGACATGACAATTAAATACGAGTGACTCTTATCATATTCTTTTGCTAAGACAACAAGTTTCTACCAACTAACTGTTAATTAATTTGACAGTGGGAATAAGTGTAATAATAAAGATTATTACATTTATTCCCACTGTATAATTTTTTAAAGTTGACACTGTCCACCCCGGGTAAATTAATATGGGGGTGGACAGCGGGAATACACCTTTTAATTGACGTCTATGAATGCAGCTGTTTGTAAACAGTTACAAATACAATTAAACAAGGATATAAGTGCAATACTTACATTCGTTTTAATCAATAAACCTCGGATATACTCAGTGGCTGAAAATTTCATTTTGCGTGATTTTCGGCCTTTAGGTGGTATTAAAAAGCCTAAAAGGTAGATTTGGACCGGTATTTTTTTGTCTGAAACAAAAAGTGAAATTAGAAATAATACTGTGAAAGATATGATGAAGAACCCGTGTTCTGATCCCATTGTTGTATTATATTGTACATTACAAAATATTTTTTTCATCCCTTTTCAGGCTAACCTTTATATAAACATCTGTTCTACTTTACCAAATGTCACGTTCTGAATGCAAATACTCAAATTATTACCAAAAATATACAAATTGTTATACCTATAATACTTGAAGCTCCTTCAATCCCTCATAACTATCATCAGAACTCAATTTTGGTAGAAATGGGACCAAACTAAAGGTAGGTATGATTTCAATTAACAAAAATACTTTAAATCTTCATAAACAACAGAGTTATGAACTAACAATTAAATTAAAAAAAAACATCCTAATCGAGAATTTCCTTTTTATTTAAGTTAAAAATACATACACACCATTGTCAGCAATGTCCTCTAGACATTCGATTAATGTTTTTGCATCATCATTGGACACAGTATTTCCTCTAAGTGTTAAGAGTTTTGAGAAGAATGGTTCCCAGTTTTTAAAAAAGTTAAGTGATTTCTCTTTATACTGTCTTTCAAAATCCAGAAGTATCTGAAACCAAGTAGAAAAATTTGAGTTATATAACACATGTAGCTATGCTTCTCTTATTATGGAAAGAAGTTGTTCTTTTTAATTGGGTAGATAGAAAAAAAAGCGGCCAAGTGATTGTCGGACTCACGTACGAAGGGTTCCATAGCATTCTCTACAAAACCGGCCAAGTGCGTGTCGAACTCAAGTACAAAAATCACGTATGTTGTATGGGAGCCCCCTTAAATATTTATTTTATTTTGGTTTTTAGTATTCTGTTGTTGTTCATAGCAACAACAGAAATACATCATCTGTGACAATTTCAACTGTCTAGCTATCATAGTTCCATGATATACAGCCTGGTGACAGACGGACAGCGAAGTCTCAGTAATAGGGTCCCCTTTTACCCTTTGGGTACGGAACCCTAAGAATAAAAATTTAACAGATGAACTTACTTAAATACCTACTCAAACCCACACACATACACACACAAACAAACATTCATACATATATACATAGCTTGACAAAATCATACCCCTTCTTTAGCTTTACCTTAATTTGGTAAAAATAAAAAAAATTACTTACCAGTGTGTCAGATTTGCTATCTTTTAAAATACTCCACTTTTCGATAAACTCATGCACAGTTTGGAATTTCTCTTTGGATCTTAAATGAAAAGTGTTGTTCCATTTCTCGACAACTTGTTCCCAAGGATCATTATTATGTTTAAGCCAAATCATATCATCATGATTTGAGACAGACTCTGAAAAAGTTTATGAATTCTGGCAGTGTATGCCTACTTGGTATGTTCAAGTAAAGATCCAAATCTAAAGGGACACCAGAGAGGACAATTGATGACTCTTCATCAAGTTGCATCAGTTCAGTGCAATTAGCTTTAATTATAGGTAGATCTTGGCTTATTGAAGATGCCGTTTCAGTATCAGCAAGCGAGTCCAAGTAGCCCTGTATGTGAGTTTGCAACTTTATTCTGTTCCCAATATGAGGGCAAAGTTCTTTGAGATATGTTTCATTGGAAATCAAAAATTTGAATTGTTCAATATTAATATCATTTTCTGCAATAGAATATAATATTTAAACTATAAATAAATGCTTTATGAAATACAAAACTTCAAAGGTAGCAAACAATATAAGAGTATAGAAATTAACTCGAGCCATTACAAAATTTACTTTTGGGTTCACTTGTCAATTGTCATTAATAAAGATGTAAAAACATATGGCATATTATTTTATTCATGTATAGGTACATTCAATTAACACATTAAAGGCAATAATAAAATAGGAAAATAAATCTTTTTTACCGGTATGTAGGTACCTAGTATACAATGGACTATAGCAGTGAAATCATCATCAGGAGATCATAGGTATGTGGTCGTCCATTAATCAGGCGAGGCTCCAAAGGGAGGAGGGGGGGGGGGGGGGGTTCGGCAAAAATCACGAAATATCACAAGGGTGATTCATATTTATTTGTCATACGCGCGATTTTTAAACCGTAAAGCGGCGAGTAGTGTGATCTTTACTCGCCGTTGCCAGGCAACGAACGAAATTAGATATACTGGGGGCCTAGACAAAGTAACACACCGACAAAGATAACGAAGTTCGATAAAGCAAAATGTACGGGATTTGACGTAAGTCGTCGTGAAATCACGTGACCAAAATCGTCTTCGTAAGTTCCTGGTTATGTTGGTAGCGCAAGCTAAGACGCTGTAGATACCAAAGTAATATGGGCGATCGTGACGAACTTCGACAAGTTATCGTTATGAAACTATTGCCAGTTGGCTACGGGCCCTGTAATTACAGATAATTAAAAAAAAATCAAGATTCTACTTTGTACGTACAAAATATACACGTGATTTTGAGGGAGGGAGGGGGGGGGGGGGGGGGTGTGAAAATGCTACATCACATGATTAACGGATGGCCCCTATACTGAGATTACCGAAGGCTGCACTAACTAAATTAGGGTGTTCAATGAGGTGGAGGGGCAATAACATACCTATCTTCTTATGTTACCTACTTTCTTATATACGTACAAACAGTTTGGTTGTAATTTTAAAATGACCTTGGAGTACTACTTAAATTTGAATTTAACTTTGTATGCACACAATCTGATAATAATAACTGTGCAAGATGCGATATACTATTTGAAATTCTAATAAAAAAACACCCAAATATTTGATAAATTACTTTAGACCATACTTTATACCAACCAATTACTAAAAAAGTTTGGATGAAGAAACAGGTTCATTCTTACATCCTTTCCCGGTGACTGTTTATGTTACAATTTGCACTTATTGTGTTTATGCATCTATCTATTGCGGAGACATTAGGGCATACAAAAAAAATCACATTAAAATTATCAAAATATTAACCTACAGCTAGGCTTCGCCAGCCATGCACGTCCTGACCTGTTGCACGAACACAATTTTTCCCTATGTAGGTATCATATTAGAATACGGGACTAGACGAGAGATATGTAATGTAAGGACTTGCTAATACTCTAAAACAGAGCTCTATTTGGTTCTATACAACTCTTTATTAAATACAGCAAATTTTGCTAATGCAAACTCGTTTCTATAGGTACTTACTTAGCGACCAATATACCATTGTATGACTGCCTGGGCACCTATCGTTTTAGTAAATACAAGTAGGTAGGTAACTTACTTTTGAAGTTGTCCACAACGTCTGGCGGCGTATCCCAGCTTGCCAAAATGCTCTCCAAATTGTTGTCCATATTCACGAAAAAACGTTTTCATCCCACCATCTCGGAAAAAGCGTTTTTGCTCTTCGATATCTGAGTGCAAAAGCCGTTTTTATCCTCTAGAGGTTAAAGTAAATTTGAATTTAGAACATCGTGTGCAATGAGTTTGTGAATTCAAAACATCATTATACCTATTTATTTCTACCTCCATGGTGCCGAAATTATCATGCAACCTATTTTAATTTGTTAAAAACTCAGACTCGGAACCTTCGTGGTGTACTTTTTTTGTAATTTGCTTGCGCGCGCCATTTTCTTTTCACGCCATAAATTTGTTAAAACCTTGGAGTTCCGTGACGGTCAATCAGCTTGGCTTCAATGTTGCTTTAAACATTTTGATCGTCTACAACGCTTGCTGGATGCTTGAGTCAAGCATTTAAAAGCTTTTTAGGTCTGTTTGGTTTGTTTACGCTAGCAACGGAACCAAAACATACAGAAAATCAACGTGCTTGACTCAAGCTGATTGTCCGTCTTGGAACTCCATTAGGGACGGTAATTTTTATTAGGTACTTACAGGTGTGTCTGGATGAATGTTGCGGGTGTGGCTGGGTGGATGGGTGGCTGTTGGAGGTGTGTCTGGGTGATTGGGTGTGTCTGGGTGAATGGGTGTTTTGAGGGTGTGTCTCGGTGAATGGGTGTTTTGTGGGTGTGTCTGGGTGAATGGGTTTTTGTGGGTGTGTCTGAATGGATGGGTGAGTATTGTGGGTGTTTCTGGGTGATTGGGTGTTTTTTTTGGGTGTGATTAGGTGTTTGTGGGTGTTTCTGGGTGATTGAGTGTTTTTTGGGTGTGATTGGGTATTTTGTAGGTGTTTCTGGGTGAATGGGTGTTTTGTGGGTGTTTCTGGGTTAATCGGTGTTTTGTGGGTGTTTCTGGGTGAATGGGTGTTTTGTGGGTGTTTCTGGGTGAATGGGTGTTTTGTGGGTGTTTCTGGGTGAATGGGTGTTTTGTGGGTGTTTCTGGGTGAATGGGTGTTTTGTGGGCGTTTCTGGGTCAATGGGTGTTTTGTGGGTGTTTCTTGGTGAATGGGTGTTTTTTAGGTGTTTCTGGGTCAATGGGTGTTTTGTGGGTGTTTCTGGGTAAATGGGTGCTTTGTGGGTGTTTCTGGGTGAATGGGTGTTTTGTGGGTGTTTCTGGGTTAATCGGTGTTTTGTGGGTGTTTCTGGGTGAATGGGTGTTTTGTGGGTGTTTCTGGGTTAATCGGTGTTTTGTGGGTGTTTCTGGGTGAATGGGTGTTTTGTGGGTGTTTCTGGGTGAATGGGTGTTTTGTGGGTGTTTCTGGGTGAATGGGTGTTTTGTGGGCGTTTCTGGGTGAATGGGTGTTTTGTGGGTGTTTCTTGGTGAATGGGTGTTTTTTAGGTGTTTCTGGGTAAATGGGTGCTTTGTGGGTGTTTCTGGGTAAATGGGTGCTTTGTGGGTGTTTCTGGGTGAATAGGTGTTTTGTGGGTGTTTCTGGGTTAATCGGTGTTTTGTGGGTGTTTCTGGGTGAATGGGTGTTTTGTGGGTGTTTCTGGGTGAAAGGGTGTTTTGTGGGTGTTTCTAGGTGAATGGGTGTTTTGTGGGTGTTTCTGGGTGAATGAGTATTTTGTGTGTGTTTCTGGGCGAATGGGTGTTTTTTTGGGTGTTTTTGGATAAATGGGTGTTTTGGGGGTGTTTCTGGGTGAATGGGTGTTTTGTGGGTTTTTCTGGGTGAATGGGTGTTTTATGGGTGTTTCTGGGTGAATGGGTGTTTTTTGGGTGTGTCTGAGTGGATGGGTGTGTATTGCGGGTGTGAATGTTGTGGGTGTTTCTGGGTGGGTGTTGAGAGTGTGTTTGGGTTAATGGGAGGGTGTTGTGGAAGTTTCTGGGTGAAAACAGAAACTGTTGTGATTGTATTTTTTTTTGTATTTTGCAATTTCCTCGTTGGGGGGGATGAAAAGTTACGTGTTGCACTCGAGTGCAAAGATTTTTCACCTTGTGCTCTTTTGATTCCCTCGCTATCGCTCAGGATTCTAATTTTTGAATCACTCGCTACGCTCGTGATTCAATTTTAGAATCCTTCGCTAGCTCGGTCATCAAAATTGAGCACGCGGTTAAAAAACAACTTTGCACTCACGTACAACAAATAACTATTTATGTTCTGTGTACCTACTTACTTATTCTTATTATTTTAACACGAATCACATTTTTGAAGAAGTGGCTGGTTGGCACAACGTTGCCAACCAGCCACTTCTTCAAAAATGAACGAGTCGGGAGGAGAGAGACGGGAAAACGAGCGAACGAACAAACGACCAGCCAGTCTGATCTGATTGGCTACACAAACGAATGTTGCCAGCAATTGATTTGATTTCCCAAAATTAAAATTATGAAATAATAAATGTAATGTAATTATTATAAAGTACCGTTTTTACAAATATATATTAACAGGGTGTGTTTTGCTTATAAATACGTAAAGTTAAGAGTTATGTCATTAAAACATGCGTACTTGGTGGTTTTATTGCTTCTTTACCCGACTGCGCAAAGCAAAGAAGGGTGAAGGGTGAATGGTGCCGATTCTGATGGCACAAACGAAATTAAACTCAACTAAATTTTAGTTTAGAGCTGCCAGATTGCAAAAATGATTATTAGGTTTCCTTCATCATTTTTCATTTTAGATAACTATTTAGGATATATAGGTAACAATTTAACGTTAGTTAACAATTCTCGCATTTTTTACTTAGGTAATAACAGGATTTTTTTACGTGTACGAGATTAATGAAAAATGTTAAAGGTTAGAACATAAATTGATTTTCATATTATCGTAATAACGAAATTAATTAAAACTAACTAAAAAGTGTAAAAGCAGAATAGAAGGATCAACCGACTGTCCGATCCTTCTATTCTGTTTTTGAATTCTGAGGCTTACTTTATTCTTTTTAGTTTTGTTTTTACGCAGGCGGGATTTTTGTATTTTATGATTAATTTTTGTCCTTAGCTCGTTGCGAATACTAGACTTTGCTTATATGACAGTGTATATGAATAGCGTGATCAGAGAGAGATATGTGGTTTGAATGAAGATATAGAAAGGGATGCTCAAATAGTTCGGTCATGTAGAAAGGATGTGTGAAAGTAGATTAACGAATAGGATTTATGAATCAGAACTGAACGCAGGTATGGGACTAGGAAGACCTCGGCGAACGTATTTCGATCGAATCGAAGACGTTCTGAAAAAGGGCCATGTCAAAAGTACTCGTAACCGCCAAGCATGTATGAGGACAGTAATGAAAGTAGATGAAGGATCGTAGCAAGTGGAAACAAGTGATCTCTGCCTACCCCTATGGGAAAAAGGCGTGACCGTATGTATGTATGTGTGTAATAGACAAAATGTATGCAAAATACGCGATCATTTTGTCACTTAGTACTTCTCTTACAATGGGACTTACAAACAATTCTACCGAAAGATCTATCAAAAGCGACAAACCTTACACGAATTCTTTTCAAGGGTAAAACAATTTATATAGCAACACTCATCAAACTGAAATTTGATACCTTTTTGAAATTTTGCGACAAGACTTGTCAAGATTCATGGTTCTTGGCCCAAAATTGTGCAGACAATAATATCTTGTCGTAAGATCGTACAACAAATAATATTTTGCGACAAGGGGGTTGGAAGTTTGTATAAAAGTCCTATGTTTTTGAAATAAGAGACTTGAAATTTAAAATGCATGCTCTATTAAGTGTGTGATGGTGTACTAATAATGTATCTCTAGAAATCAACCCCCTTTTGGGGTTAAACGGGGGCTGGTAATTTCCGAAATACCATTCACTGATTACTTAATCTTGATTGATTATAACACCTACAACTACAAGTTTGAAATTTTGGATGGAGATTCCTGATAGGGTTTAGACGTCCGCTGAGAATGCATTTTCCTAAACTCCACCCCTAAGGGGGTAAAACGGGGGCTGGGAGTTTGTACGAAAGTCCGATGTTTTTGAAGTAAGAGACTTGAAATTTAAAGTGTATGCTCTATAGAGGGTATGGAGGTGTACTAATAATGTATCTTCATAAATCAACCCCCTTTTAACATTAAAACGAGGGATGGTAGTTTGTATGTAAGGCCAATGTTATTGAAGTTAAAGTAATTATGGCAGAAGGATTGTAAATGGTAATTTTCTTTTATTTTTTCTTTTTAGGTGTTAGGTATTTAGCTTTTTTGATTATAATTAAAGATTATGGGCAATAACCATTGAACTACTATTTACTTTATAACTCAATGGCAATAACTACTTAACTCCACGCATACGAAGTCGCGGGCGGCCGCTAGTATACTAATATGATCGAACCTATTGGATCGAAGGTGTTAGGTCATTATTTCATTACATATGTATTGTTTTTACTACATTTTCTTCTACGGACACCAAGTTGGATTTCATTGGGAGAGTAGAGATATTCTTATAGGCGTGAAAGGAACACCGTCTATTTTACTCAACATCGTATACGCCACTAAAGTTTGATACCTTAGTATAAAATAATTTATTTTTCATCCCACCATCTCGGAAAAACCGTTTTTGCTCTCCGATATCTGAGTGCAAAAGCCGTTTTTATCCTCTAGAGGTTAATAGTAGATTTTCCATCAAGTGCACAAAACGAATCATTTATGTCCGAGACTTTTAGCAGCCCGAGCTGAAGGCGAGGGCTGATAGTAATGTCGAGGATAAAAATGGTTTTGTGGACGAGGTAGAAACTCTGCTTTTCACTTCGATTGCGAGGAAATAAAACAGTAGTTTATCATATCATTTCTTAAAATTCAATCTAAAATTCGTACAGTTTTGAATATTGAAGGAAATTATTTTTCCCATTGATATTAGGCTTGGGCTGAAGACCTATACAGCCAAGTATAAATTAATTTTGAAATAATAATTTTCTTAAATTAATTTAATAACCTACCGTACCTACTTAAATTAAAATTTTAATATATTTTATGCCTTAAAAAACGCATAAGTATAAAAATATTAAAAAATAACAAATTCTATCTCTGAATTTCTTATTGTGTTTGGCTGCATGGCTCATTTTCTTTGCCTTAATATAGACACATTTATGAGTAGATACGTTAATGCTCTAGAGCACAAAATTCGATTTTGTGCAGCCTATATCCTGCACAAATAAGCACTTTCAGAGCATGAGAAGTGAAAAGTAAATTTGAATTTAGAACATCGTGTGCAATGAGTTTGTGAATTCAAAACATCATTATACCTATTTATTTCTACCTCCATGGTGCCGAAATTATCATGCAACCTATTTTAATTTGTTAAAAACTCAGACTCGGAACCTTCTTGGTGTACTTTTTTTGTAATTTGCTTTGCGCGCGCCATTTTCTTTTCACGTCATAAATTTGTTAAAACCTAGGAGTTCCGTGACGGTCAATCAGCTTGGCGTCAATCTTGCTTTAAACATTTTGATCGTCTACAACGCTTGCTGGATGCTTGAGTCAAGCATTTAAAAGCTTTTTAGGTCTGTTTGATTTGTTTACGCTAGCAACGGAACAAAAACATACAGAAAATCAACGTGCTTGACTCAAGCTGATTGACCGTCTCGGAACTCCATTAGGGACGGTAATTTTTATTAGCGACTACAGGTGTGTCTGGATGAATGTTGCGGGTGTGGCTGGGTGGATGGGTGGCTGTTGGAGGTGTGTCTGGGTGAATGGGTGTTTTGAGGGTGTGTCTAGGTGAATGGGTTTTTGTGGGTGTGTCAGAATGGATGGGTGAGTATTGTGAGTGTTTCTGGGTAATTGGGTGTTTTTTTGGGTGTGATTGGGTGTTTTGTGGGTGTTTCTGGGTGAATGGGTGTTTTTTGGGTGTGATTGGGTGTTTTGTAGGTGTTTCTGGGTGAATGGGTGTTTTGTGGGTGTTTCTGGGTGAATGGCTGTTTTGTGGGTGTTTCTGGGTGAATGAGTGTTTTTTGTGTGTTTCTATGTGAATGGGTGTTTTTTGGGTGTTTCTGGATAAATGGGTGTTTTATGGGTGTTTCTGGGTGAATGGGTGTTTTGTGGGTGTTTCTGGGTGAATGGGTGTTTTATGGCTGTTTCTGGGTGAATGAGTGTTTTTGTTGGTGTTTCTGGGTGAATGGGTGTTTTTTGGGTGTGTCTGAGTGGATGGGTGTGTATTGCGGGTGTGAATGTTGTGGGTGTTTCTGGGTGGGTGTTGAGAATGTGTTTGGGTTAATGGGAGGGTGTTGTGGAAGTTTCTGGGTGAAAACAGAAACTGTTGTGATTGTATTTTTTTTTGTATTTTGCAATTTCCTCGTTGGGGGGGATGAAAAGTTACGTGTTGCACTCGAGTGCAAAGATTTTTCACCTTGTGCTCTTTTGATTCCCTCGCTATCGCTCAGGATTCTAATTTTTGAATCACTCGCTACGCTCGTGATTCAATTTTAGAATCCTTCGCTAGCTCGGTCATCAAAATTGAGCACGCGGTTAAAAAACAACTTTGCACTCACGTACAACAAATAACTATATTATTTATCTTAGTGAATAACATGTCAAATGACTGCGCGCCGCCCGCGACTGCGTGGAGTTAGTTTTTTTTTCTCCCAATGCGGAGGGTGAGGCGGTAAATACTCATGTATACCCACGTCCCCGGCCAGCGTGGGTTATGTCGGACTCAGCCCCGCGACCTGTGCGATATTACGTCGTCTTTCGACGGCCGCCTACCGACTAAACACCGCCAAAGCTCCTACGCCTCTAGTGGAGCTATCGGAAGCAGCCACTGTCTCTGAGGGAGGCAGTGGTGCTTGGAGTTAGTTATTTGCACGTGGTTTAAATATGATGCTGTCTTTATCTAACTTATAAACAAATGTGAAACAACACCTTGTTTAAGAGATGTCTTACTTTAGACACCGTTTTGTGGTAACACCGAAAAACTTCAATATTTTCAGTTACAGTTTTGCAAGCAAATTGTCGCCATTTTGAATTTATCGTATTAAACAATGTAAAATAAATTATCAGTTACAATGTAATGCATTTTATTATAGTAACATTAAATTGTCTATACGGTTCAATTTATTTCAATATGATAGCTTTATTAGTTTTCAAGATATTGAAGTAATTGCAAGTGACCCAAAACTTTTGCTCCCGAGTGTAGTTTAATATCTCCTGTCGAGTGACGTGTTACTTGATTAAATATTGTCTTAGTTCTTTATTTCAGATTTGACTTACTTGTATTAAACAATTAATATCTCATGTCGAGTAACGTGTTACTTGATTTGATATTGTCTTAATTCTTTATTTAGGTATAACTGTTACTTGTATAATGGTACAATTAATATCTCCTGTCGAGTAACGTGTTACTTGATTCAATGTTGACTTAGTTCTTCACTTAAGATTTAACTGTTACTTGTATGGAACAATTAATATCTCCTGTCCAAGTAACGTGTTACTTGATTCAATATTGTCTTAGTTCTTTGCTTCAGATATAACTGTTACTTGTATGGAACAATTAATATCTCTTGTCGAGTAACGTGTATCTTGATTCAATATTCTCTTAGTTCTTCACTTCAGATTTAACTGTTACTTATATGGATCAATTAATATCTACTGTCAAGTAATATGTTACTTGATTCAATATTGTTTTAGTTCTTCACTTCAGATTTAACTGTTACTTGTATGGAACAATTAATATCTCCTGTCAAGTAACGTGTTACTTGATTCAATATTGTCTTAGTTCTTTGCTTCAGATATAACTGTTACTTGTATGGAACAATTAATATCTCTTGTCGAGTAACGTGTATCTTGATTCAATATTCTCTTAGTTCTTCACTTCAGATTTAACTGTTACTTATATGGATCAATTAATATCTACTGTCAAGTAATATGTTACTTGATTCAATATTGTTTTAGTTCTTCACTTCAGATTTAACTGTTACTTGTATGGAACAATTAAGATCTAATGCCAAGTAACGTGTTACTTGATTCAATATTGTCTTTGTTCTTCACTTTAGATTTAACTGCTTCTTGTATGGAGTAATTAATGTCTCCTGTCGAGTGACGTGTTACTTGATTTAATATTGTCTTAGTTCTTCAGTGCAGATTTAACTATTACTTGTATGGAACAATTAATATCTCCTGTCGAGTAACGTGTTACTTGATTTAATATTGTCTTAGTTCTTCACTTCAGATTTAACTGTTTCTTGTATGTAACAATTAATATGTCCTACCAAGAAACATGATACTTGATTCAATATTTTTACATTTTTGATTTAAGAGTTTAATAAATTCTCAAGCTAAATAAGGCTACATTTTGGCACAAGAGTTAACTCTTAAATCAACACCGCAAAGATAAGAAAGTGTAATTCTAAATGTGAGAAACTGATCGGTTTTGATTCAAAGTATAAATCTTGAACAAAGTAATAAAATTCTTGTCACAATACTTTCAATCTTGAATTTTAAGAATTCAACATTCTTGAATCGTTAGTGTGATTATCTTAGTTCAAGTTATATATATCTTAGATCAAGATATATCAGCTAAGACATATCTGGTTCTTGTTTCAAAATAGCATTTTTTTCTGTGTAGGGAAAACCTTGGTGGGTCCTCGAGTCGAGTCTTGCATACGAGCACTTCCTGAAAGGGTTTCTCTAAAAAAGCCTCGCAGTTCGCTACGAATCGGAGCAGAGGAATGCTCTGCACATTGCCCATCCTTTTGTCGCTTTGTACGATACCCGAGGCAGACACAGAAGGTGCAGGTGGTGACAATTGTATTCTGCTCTCGCATTACCATAGTTTTTAATCAATTCAATTTTTATGACACGGCACTTTATTATACAATGAAAATTTTAATATTTATCCAAATAATATTCTTGTATATTTAAAGTTCTTTTTAATTCATTATCACCGGCTTGTATCGCGTCGCTGAGAACCTAAGCTATATTTGATATAAAAATAAACGTTTTGCTATACGTTTACTTACGTGTGCCGTGTGGTGACGGCAGAGTTGAATACAATTTTCACCACCCCAAATCTCTCCCGTGGGTGTCGTACAAGGCGACTAAGGATAAATCAATGATGAAGAATGGGCAGCAGCGTTCCTCTTATACCACCTAGCAATAGCAATGTACTGCGATTTTTTGTGCCCGATAAATGGCAATAGGCTCGCCACATATTACATAGGACCTAACATAATTGGCGAAACGTGGGTGCTAGTTCACTTCTGCCTACCCCTTCGGGGATATAGGCGTGATTTATGTATGTATGTTTTTGCTATAACAGTTAGGATTCCTTCATTTACTGTGTTAATGTTGTTGACAAATCACAAGACCGCTTCAGGAACGACCGAGCACTTGCGTCTAAGGCAAATATTTGCGGTACAGCGTCTGCTATATACCTAAAGTCAGCTAAAATTTACTCTTGTGTCCAAGCTACAAGGTTTATATTTAAACGGACACAGCTGATGTCTGCTAGCTTATATTGGCTGCGGTCAATTAGTTTCCTGATTGGACGCAGGATCTAAGATTTTTTTTATTGAAGCGACAATATTAGCTTATATTACGATTTACGACAAATACTGTATTAATATTATTGCCAATTTCTGGATAAGATGTGAGTCTATGTAGAGATCTAAGAAACGCACAATATTAATGTATTTGGCGTTTCTTGAGTCATCAGTCATCAGTGAATTCGCTGTAATGTTCGATCCTGTCATAGTATTAATATTTTTAATAAAACATGTGTTGATGTTGTGTTCAGCCTCATTAAGTAGTCAGTATGTTATATTTTCATTGATTTCATTATACGAGAATCTTAAATTGTTTCCCAAAACTGCTAACTACATTAAAATTCCACACGATCACATTGTTTAGGAACATTGTCAGGGCTGTTTCTTTTTCATCACATCGGGGATCTTTAATTTCTCAATGTTTAATGGAAAATAATGTATACATTTTATTTTTGCATCAACGGACAGACACAAGTCAAGACTTCTCGACGAGAATATAATGGATAATTGCCAAAGTAGGATTTTAGGTGTCAACATGCTTATTATAGACCGCTGAAATAGCTAAAATTAAATGTGAAAATTGTTCGAAAATTTAAACTCATCTCATACGTAACGTACTTCGACCCAAATGAGATCTGACATGTCGCTCTTAAATACAAAGATATATAACAATAGAACGCATCCAATTATTTTTTCGCAAAAATAATTTATCTTTGTAATCAACACACACACACATTGTTGTTGAAGTACGTATAATACAAAACTGCACAAGTCAAATAATACTTCGAAACATTGTGAATTCAAAATGTATGGCATTGACACTTATTTTTGCTAGAAAAACGTGTTTGATTTGTCTGTGTGTATGTATATGTATCAACAATTCGCGTGAGGTGACACGTGTGGTGGCTGCAGAGAAGAATGCAGTAATAATTAAATAAAAATAAATAAATAAATAAAACGTATATTTTCAGAAGAATACAAAATACAGATTATCGCTAGCGCCCAAACTAGGTAATCCTGTCTTATGGGGGCTAGAATTGATTTAACAAAAAAAAAAACAATTTTCGTTCATATATGTTGTGTGCGTTGTTAACAATTTCACGGATAGCATGGCAAGGTGTAATAAAAAAGTATTATCTCTAGATATAAATAATTGTGTTACTGCCTTGCGGAGTAAAAGTATATATAATATTTATAAATATATTTATGAATTAATGAAGTATTTTTAAATCCCATCTTGTTTATCTTATATAATGTACGGCGATCGGTTATGTAAGTATAGAGATAATATGTGTGTATTTGTGTATGTGTGTGAGTGTGTGTGTGTGTGTAATTGTATGAGTGAGTGAATGTATGTAATCTAGTTATATGTAACCACTTAATAACAGTTCTGTATCTCTATAATTTTGAGTGAGGAGCCATTTTATGATAACAGTTTTAGCAGTAGACGGATGACAATCTTTGATCATACATCTGGACACGACTTTATTATATATGTAAGGGTAAAGGTAATCTCTGTGTCTTTTACCAAATGCGGTGCGAACTGACGGTGTTGCAATTTTAAATACGCGTTTCTTAAGTAGGTGTTTGTGGTTTTCATTGCTGACGACTACTTTGTGTGTTGTTATTACGGCGTTAAGGACGTTCAGCCTCCGTACACTCAGGACCTGGCTCTCCGCGTATAGTTGACTTGTGGGGTAGCGACGTGGCCTATTCAACATCAATTATTATCACCATCGCTGCCTTTTTCTATTTATTTATACTAAAGCGAGGAATGAGCAGCAGCGTGCCTAGTGCATCATTGCCATTTTCCGAGAACACTATCAAAGTTCTCGGAAAATGGCAATAGGCTCGCCCCCATTACTTGATACATACATACATACATAAGTCACGCCTATATCCCCGAAGGGGTAGGCAGAGGTGAACTAGCACCCACGTTTCGCCAATTATGTTAGGTCCCATGTAATAGGTGGCGAGCCTATTGCCATATATCGGGCACAAAAGTCGCAGTACATTGCTATTGCTAGGTGGTATAAGAGGAACGCTGCTGCCCTTTCCTCATCACTGATTTATCCTTAGTCCATTACTTGATGGCTGAAATTATCTGGCGTAACGCGGGTGTTAAAACACCTCTGCCAATCCCTTAGGGGACAAGGCGTGATTTATTTATGTATATGTATGAAAAGCTGTATTATCCTGGATAATATGATTTTACACATTAAAATTTCTACCTCGGTGCCCACTTAATCAAGTCTTAAGTTCACATTGACGTATTGTTGTCTAAGTAGTATCGCGCTTATCCAGATTAACCCTAGGTGCTTAGAACTTCGTACGTAATATAATCTTCAGAGCCGTAACACGAATCCTTACAAAACGAGTATTGACGTTGACATAGGTGCTTCTTATACGGCCATCTTTTTGCGATTTAGAAGCTTGCCAAGTTCGTTAAATAAATAATGTCTATATTTTTGCGGTCTAGACTAAAATGTAGCGCCTGTCTAGAATTCGAAATCTACGGACTACGGACTAGTGGAATAGATCGTCATAATATTAGATACATTAGTAAATATTTACGATAAGTTAAGCTTATAAACTCTGCAACTGAACCTGAGGATTTTATAATGATTTGTGGGCACCTTTGTTTCATTCTGTAATTCTTACGTACAACCGACATGCGCATAAGTTTTACATTCCTATATTTTTTTAATCGGATTATTCGTAATTTGCTTCGAATTTTATCACTGTTGGGGTACGTACATACAGGACTTCTCTATGAATGATATATATCCTGAACACTACAATGCTAACTTACGGCGGGTCCCAATATTCTATCAACAGTTGAAGATAGACGTACTACAGCTTAGTTACTTAGCAACTTCTGTTATTTATCGTAATATAGGTAACAAGAAATGCCAGGCAACTAAACTTTAGCAAGCTTACTTTTAACTGTAGATAGATTATAATATATTGGGACCCGCCGTTAGTCAATAAAAACTAAGGTGCAATAAAAAAATTATAATTGTGAATTTTACAATTTTCCACACCTACATTTTGCTTTGAGAAAGAAAAAAAATTTACAATTTCGATTGTTCAATAACACCATATTATGTGTTATTATATTGTGTATGTTAGCATGGATAGCTGTTAGAACTAATAGCTGTAATGGATTAAGTATAGATATCTGTTTCTATACCTCTGGTCCATCTCTAGTAATGAGTTTTAACAGATGCGAGTTACTTATTGCTGAAACAGGAAAGAACTCTTGAGGAGAACATACATACATACATACATACATACATAAATCACGCCTATATCCCCGAAGGGGTAGGCAGAGGTGAACTAGCACCCACGTTTCGCCAATTATGTTAGGTCCCATGTAATAGGTGGCGAGCCTATTGCCATTTATCGGGCACAAAAGTCGCAGTACATTGCTATTGCTAGGTGGTATAAGAGGAACGCTGCTGCCCATTTCTCATAATTGATTTATCCTTAGTCGCCTTGTACGACACCCACGGGAGAGATTTGGGGTGGTGACAATTGTATTCTACTCTAACATCACCACACGGCAATGAGGAGAACTACGTAGTAAATTATATATAAGTAGGTATACGATGGCGTAACTTTTGATATCTGTTATAACAAAATTACCTACAGAATATAACTACGCTAGCAACTCGAAATTTCTTGAAAGAAGCGGAAAAAATTAAGGCGCGCTACGGAAAGCAACTACGGCATGTTAATTAAACTGTTGGTTACTATTACTATGTTAATTTATGAAGTAGCCTTTAAACAAAGTCAGAACTTTGAATGTAGTATAAGATCCTCGTACCGGGCGGGCTACTTTAGAAACAAGTTACTGTTAACAAGTTTATAATTTTCCACTGAAATTGTTGAAGCTCCTAAACTAGATATCAGATTTTTTTATCGTTGCCTTTTTACTTTCTAACAAAATTAAAACATAATTGGATGTAGTTAAGCAAAAAGGGAGCACTATAATTTCTAACTGTAACATTCTTATTTATTACAAATTATACAGACTAAACTTGACTAAAGAAAGTTTCAACATTTAGATTGCCTAGCATTAAACCTTTTGTAATATAACTAACAATTATTATAACTATGACTATTTATTGTTTCAATTATAACCTACAAATACAAAAATTCAGAAAACAATCGAAACATTAAGGTGCTAATGCGGAAAACTAAGAAAGTGTTTTCAAAATGTTTCTTCCATTATTTTCTTTGTAATATTTAAAAATAAAAACGATATCAATTACAATTTTCTAATATGCCCATGCTTACTTGCAGTTCTGTCGTGGAGGCAACGGACGTGCAGTTGAACATGCGCGTGGGCATACATACGGGGCGCGTGCTGTGCGGCGTGCTGGGCCTGCGCAAGTGGCAGTATGATGTCTGGTCCAATGATGTCACACTGGCCAACAACATGGAAGCGGGGGGCGAGCCTGGGTCAGTACTACCATGCTCAGAATAGGAACTTTCTGAATTCTGAGTGGTGGTCTTTATAAATGTTTTCTACTTACTATTGCAATATTGCATGGTCCTATACACCATTGACTTATTGTGTTGTTTTGAAAGACACTGAATTTTGTATAAAAAAGTATTTTTTTAACTATGTATTTAACATTTTTTTTAAATAAATACGTAAATTGTAGCTAACCATTCTTAATTGATATTAATAAAATTGGTGCTTTCGCGATTACCTGTGTATTTAACAGTTTCATTTGATAACGGAGTGCGGTGTGAGAGACTGTTAAATTGTAAATATATAGTCGCCAATGTAACAAAGTAACAATCTCATTAATATCTATCGAGAATTGTTAGCATGCAGGTGAATAAACTGATAAATCACTAACCGTGGGCGTTTCGGGTTCGAATGCCAACTCGTCAAAAATTAATAACGCAGGTCGTATTCTGAAACTAAACAATGTCTTGTAACGGTTTCACAGGAGAGTCCATATCACCCAGGCGACGTTAGACAGCCTAGGCGGCGCGTACGAGGTAGAACCTGGTCATGGGTCTAACAGGAACGCCTACCTAAGGGACCACTCCGTGCAGACGTACTTCATCATACCGCCACCACGCAGAAGAAAAGTAAGAATTGAAAATTAACTGTATTCTGTTTACAGCCTCCTGGGTCTTAATTCCACTTGCAATGGCCTCTGAGAACAGTAGGTACATGTTTTTAAAGATATTACTACTACTTGACAATTGTTTATTTTTAAGGGCCTGTTTCACAATTGACAAGTAAGTTCGAAGTGGCTTACTTTGCTCAACTCAATTGACATATATTTCATATTACAACTGTCAAGTGATTTGCGAAGTAAGCTACTTATAACTTACTTGTAGATTGTGAAACAGGCCCTAAGTATGTAGTATACTAGTCTAGACCCTCGTACCGGGCGTGCTACTTTAGAAGCAAGTTACAGTTTACAAGTTCATTAATTTCCACTGAAATTGTTGAAGCTCCTAGATATCAGGGGCCTTACCTCAACTCTAAACGCGACTCAATTGCCAATGTTAAAGTGAGACAATGCTATAAGCCGAGTAGAGCGGCGTCCCGTTTTGTCACCCGCGTTTGAATCGCACTAATACTACATGGTACGGCCACAGATCTTTATATCGTAATCTTTTTACTTTCTAACAAAATTAAAACATAATTTGACAAAGATAACCAAAAAGTGACCGCACTATGAGACGTTACGTTATGATGTTAAGACATTATATAAATTGGCTTAATAATTAATAATAATTGGTAATAAATAAATGTCTTTACAGCAAATAGGTTTTCTAACGTCAAATTATAATCATTATTCCCTCTACTAAGATTCGAACCTGTAACCTCTTGCCCGATAGCCAGCGATCTGAACATTCGACAAAACCGACTGGTCTGCCATGATATTTTCGCGCTGGTTGAAAGTGAAAACTATAATACCTTTTAACCTAACTATATTGTATTCGAGCTACAATTCGGCCCATTTAATTAATCAATTTCAGAGTTGTTGTAGCCCTGAGGGCAGGTCTGTACAACTTTAAACTTTGTAGCGTACATGTATATAACGAGAGGACTTAGCGAGACAAGAGATCGCTCAGTTTTGGATAGTTATATAAAACAAAATCAACTTAATTAAGCCCTGAACTTCATAATCTGTAACCCCTACCCTTATCCTTTTAACACTATTAATGTTTAATCATGTAGTGGATCCTTTTGTATTTGCAAAAACGCAATTTTCAATGGTCTGATCATTCGAACTCCTTTACAATGGTGAAGTTATGCGACCGTTAGGTTGTAATGGATGCAAGAATACACCAAGCTGGTCCAGTGCGGATCGATGTGTATTAACACCTGCTTTTAACATTAAAAATGTATAAAATCTAATTGTTTACATTTTATTTCTCTATGATAATCTTTAAGTTAGCTGTGCCTCTAAAAGTACGGTCGTTCCTCGCACAGTTTTGAGCTTTCGAGTGGAAATATCTACGTTACGTATCATATATGATAAAAATAAATTGAATGCATACGTAAACAGTGCAAAAGGGCGGCCTTATTGCGTAAAAGCAATCTCTTCCTGACAACTCCGATCGAAATGATAAATACAATTTGTAGCAATGTATAATTATGTAGTTTAATTTAGTGTAGCTGGGCCTTTTCCGCACTCAGCCCCCTGATTGGGCCATTGTTAGTGTTTACACTCTCTACCACCATCATCCCACTCCAACCAACCCAGATCACCAAAAAGTTAGCAGCCTTTTCAGACTGCTACAGGCTTCTGGCACATGTGTAATAATAAACGGAATAGAGAATAAGGCTGCTAGGCGAGCAAAGCCAGTTGACAAGCTTTTACTTTGTTCCGTTTATTTACTCATGAGCTTCTGGTACCGATGCTGGAAATTAGAGAGCCTTGTATATAGGTAGGTATCATAATATAATTTTGTCGTGCTCTTCCAGATGTGCCTCTCGGCTGGCGTGGGACTTGGTTCTGGTTCACGCCGGAAACTGTCCTTCAAGAATGTCTCCAACGTCGTGGTACAACTGCTGCACTCCATCAAGTTCAACGTAGACGTGCCCTTCTCCAACATGGCGGCCTCCCCTCAAGAGCTAAAAGCCAATGCCGCTAGAAAGGTACCGAATGCAACCTTAACGATATTGTCCCTAAAGAACTAGTCGAGGCTCAGTTGTTATTTGAAAACCTTTTAATCGATGGTTGTATTTTTTTTGTAAAAAGAAACGTTATTCCTTTTTGGGGTAATCGTGGACGATTCTTTAATTAATTGTTGCAACTATGTTTCTCCCAAAATGAAATGCCCATAAAGGTGGTGGTTTTAATTAGTGGATTAGGCGGTGTAGAACTTACAGGCAAATTATAGAGGATTAAAGTGTCTTCGTAGGCGAATGTAAGACTTCTCGCGATTATTAGTGGATTATGGTAGATTAGATAATGGATATAGTGGTCGACGTTTTGGGAGCGATCTGACCCTATATTATGTAAGCTGATTTCAGTTGCTTTCGTCTGCCTGTCTCTCTTACTCGTTGAGAATAATAGCAAAGTATTAGAGTGACGGGTAGACCAAAGCAACTATAATCGGTTTACATAATACGAGGTCTGGTCCACGGTTTCAGACTGGGTCGGTTCGTATTTAGTTAAAACAAATAACTGCTTGTTGCACAGTAAAAACTTGGTTTTTGGAGCAAAAAGATTTGCAAATGATCTCTGAATTCACGGGCTGCAATTTGAATTCACAAACAGTAAAAGCTTGTAGTCTAGTGAAAATATATTGCAGTTGACCAGCACTTAAAGTAATCTAACATAGTTTTTAGGGGGACATCGCTTTAACTACTAGGTATTTAATACAATTTAAGGATGAAATGAACCTTAACGTTATTATTATGTTTGTTAAAAAATACCGCATTGCACTGTGACAATGCTTAATGGTACAAAGCACATGTCGACAGCTTTTCTTCAGATGTCTCGAGTGTTTCGTAAACCGGTATTTTTGTTCCACTACGTAAGGTAAGTTCTGTTTTTATTCTACTTGAAATTTATCCACGTTGTTGTACTTAACTAATGTGGTAAATGTATGTGTGTACTAATTGTCTTCTAGTAAAATGTAAGTGTGAAAGCCATTAATGTTTCCTTTATGAGTTAAAACCGTGTACCTGTTGTATTTGCTACGTTATTGATTGAATAAGCTGATGTAAAATTTCTTCCCTGTTTATTATATTTCCCCTCCAAATGTAAATATTGTACCTACTCACACAACAATTTTACATAAACACTTCGGATTTCTTTTTAAAAACAATACCTAGTGATATTTTGAGTAAGTAAGGTAAGGTCCAATTAATATTTCTTCATGATCAAAAATCATGTTATCGATACAATCGATTTTAGAATTAAATATGTCGTCACTGGTCGATTGTAACGTGAAATTGCTTTTTATTTATGTTTTAGAAAACACTGGAATAAGCGAAAGTGTTTTCGTGCAATAGGTAGCAGACATTAGTTTCAGAAAAGAAATACATACATACATACATAAATCACGCCTATATCCCCGAAGGGGTAGGCAGAGGTGAGCTAGCACCCACATTTCGCCAATTATGTTAGGTCCCATGTAATAGGTGGCGAGCCTATTGCCATTTATCGGGCACAAAATTCGCAGTATATTGCTATTGCTAGGTGGTACAAGAGGAACGCTGCTGCCCATTCCTCATCATTGATTTATCCTTAGTCGCCTTGTACGACACCCACGGGAGAGATTTGGGGTGGTGACAATTGTATTCTACTTTGCCGTCACCACACGGCACGGCAGAAAAGAAATCCTTTTAATAATTATTAGTATTGGTGTATTTAACATTGTTAAAGCAATGAGATTGTAGATTGTTTAGGTATCATATATTATTATGGATGAACTTAATTTGAAACCCTTGGAGAACTACACAGAAGAGTTACACGCTAGTTTTTTTGTTGTATTTTTAATAGGCTGAGCCTTTGACCACAATCTCGCCTGATCGATAACGATGATGAGTTCTAAGATGGTACACGCTCGCCTAGAAGTTTCACGAAAGTATTCTGTATAAAATGGTATAAAACGCTCGTTGTAAGTAACACAAGACACCGCTAGAGATACAAGGGCTGGTTGCGTGAGATCATATCCAGCGTCCGTTCGTGGTGCGGATTGTGTCCGTTCATGGCGCGGAGTGGGTCCGTTCAAGGCGCGGAGTGTGCCCGTTCATGGTGCGGAGTGTGCCCGTTCATGGTGCGGAGTGTGTCCGTGTGTGGCAGGTGCTGGACCTGCGGCGGGCGCTCCACGCGGAGCCCGGCTCGGCGGACGCGCTGCGGCTGGCCAGCCTGCGCGCCGACGACGTGAGCGCGCCCCCCCACAACACGTTCGACGCCGTCATGCAGCACCACCTGCGACCGCACCACCCCACGGTCCACGCACCGCGCTTACACTGTGCCTTGTGCTGTTTCACGCCACTTGTGTCGGTAGCGCCCGGTGCGTCAGGCGCGGTTGGTGAGGGGTTTCGCGGCGTAGACGTGTCGAGAAAGCACTTTGATTTCTAAAACTGCTAAAAGAAAAAAGCAGTCTATTTTTCGAAACTAGAGAAAAGTAATAAATAGGTCTGTACTGAATTGAATCTTAAATTAGGATTTTGTTAACATTTCTTGGGTAATTAAATTATCCAATAGGAACGCCTACCTAAGGGACCAGTCCTGATTTTGACCCTAGAGAAAGTCTGACTTGACTTGAGTCTCAATTATTATTAATTTCTTGGGTTATTAAATTACATTACATTAGTATTGACATTATAAACCATACTATAATAACGTTAAAAATAATGATTATTTCTTGCGTTGTTTGGTTTATGAAAATTACTGAGATTTAAGTTCCCTATCGCCTGAATAAATTGATGAAACGAATCTGCCTACCGATCAATCTATTTTTTTTGTTACATGTATTACCAACTAATATAAGTGAAACACTTTTGGATGTATTCTTCGATTCTAACTATTTGCCAATGAATGTTTGTAAAATACCAATTTAACCCGATTTTATTTAAAAAGTATTTTTTGTAGTTTTAGTAACTGCTTCATGCATTCTCGATACGATTACGTTTCGAATCCTTCGAATGTTCGTGCTTGGGGCACAGGAAACCGCTCGCTGCCTCTCGCCTTGCGAGAAGCGACGAGTGTAGTCTAACGGGCGGACATACTACGGCTACTGTTTGTGGTTCCGTGCCTCTGCTTGTAGGTCGACCAGATGCAATCATGTTCTTTGCTTGGGTAATCATGTTATCACAATTAGAGACAGTCGGCTTTTTCATCCTAATGCTCTAGTTATCTCTCCAGCAAAACATTGTTAATTCAGATGGATGTTTACTGTGTAGACTACGAAAATATCTATTCCTTTCGCACAATTGTATCTTAAAGAGCTATTAATACATAAACCTAAAGATATGAGATCGAATGCTCCTGAGTAATTGGCACGGAACTGTTAAACAGGTAGTTACTGTTGAATTCGCACAAAGAAGGATCGTGACACTGCACAAAATACACACATATTAGAATTGTGCGCATTTTTGACCAAGAGCCCGCACACATTTTGCACTCAACATGTATGCGAGTTCACTTGCACTAGGGGATGATAGAATATGGTTCGCAGACTAGGTCTAGATTTAGGCGCAAGACGAAACCATATTGCTACCCGCCCTGCGTTTTTATGATTTTCGCTTAAGCCCCTTTCGTTCTTCGGCGTGTACCGGTCCATCGGCGCTCTTTGTATGAAGATACGCAACTGGCCGCACGCGGTACAAATGAAAGCTACTATGAAGCTTCATACAAATTGTGACGGTCGCGTTCGCACGCTACCGGCGACACGCCGAAGAATGAAAGGGCCTTAAGGTGATTTTCCATCAGAGTGGCGAGACGAGACGAGGCGAGGAGAGAATTAAAATCGCACTGACCCGTTTCCACTAAAATAGCTATCGCGAGCTCACGGTATTCTCAGGTAATAACACGGTAATAAGTAGCAACGAACAACAAAAAACCTATGTAGATATCAGAAGCAATATGGTTAATTTTTACACAAACAAATATTTCAATTCGCATATTCTCGTCACACTGTTACCACCAAAGATGCGCTAGGAGAGGATTGAAAATTTGTCATACAAATTTCAATTCTCTTCTCGCCTCGTCTCGTCTCGCCACTCTGGTGGAAAATCACCTTTATGGTCTTGTAGAAGGCGTCGCGTCGGCGATGCGCGGCGCGCGACGGTAACTTGGCTTCACGGTTTCCTAGTAGTTAGCTGGTTTTTGAGTGGTGGTTTATGAACTAAATCTATTCAGCTTTCTCTCTATGAGGTGTGCACTGAAGCTTCGTGTTCGAATGCTGTTTCGCGAGTCACGTCCATCTGTTCGCTTTGTCACTCGCCTCTAGCAAACGTCAAAGACGAACTGTTAGGTATCACAGTGTAATGTTACATTATGTTTGATTTTCACTGACAATATTTCCACATTTACTTATTTATTATTATATGAAGGCACAGTTTATTTTCGGTGTTCCCTTGATTGCTCCGTTTTAGTTGCTGGTTTCCAAGCTTACTCTTTGTTTTTTTTTATCAATGATTCACACTCTTTAATGCTGTATACACAATACATCTCTTTAACTTCTTGATTGTCAAATAAAAATACCTTATATAATTGTTAAACAGTGGGTTTGGTGACTCAGTGTCAGGCCGTCTGTAAAATTTAAGCCAAAACATTGTGTAGTATGGATTGGAATGTCTTCGTCATCCCAATCACTCTATCCGTTCATCGGTCTCTTGACATGGTCCTTTCCATCACCTTTTTTAACATTCATTCATCATTAACACCTTTTTGGTGTTATAGATGATATTAATCCAATAGAAGTGGAAAGATTGATGACGTCTGACCGATATGAATGGAAGAGGAAACATACTGCGCTTATTCCAGATAAACTGGAAACAGAACAGGAAGATATGTTGATGATATAAATGTTAAATAATTGTTGACTCAAAAGAATAAGTTGGCGCGTAATCCCATGACCTTACTGTTCGCATTAACATAAAAATTGAATCGTTTCAAAATGTCCCACAATCCCCCTGGAACATTGCGTGGAAGGCTCAAATACACCAGCAACTAACATGAGGCGTCTGCTCGTTGTTTTTCAGATATTCCGACCTTGGACATTTATTCCTCAACAAATACCCGCTGAAACCGTAAGCGCAGACCAATGTTGTTCGAATGTGTATTATTGTTTTCCACAATTCCACTGGGCAAATCGCTCGAGCTACCCTCAACGTAGGCAAAAACCTCAGTATATGTGAGTCACACCTGATCGCGACAGCAATGTTCGCACTATCACGACTTTCTGACTTCAGGCCGAGGGATAGTCGAATATGAGACAGCGCGAGCACTCAGAACCATCCAAGATCACTGTTATGTCATTGGAACTATGATTTTGATTTCGAAATTGTTATTGTTACAACGGATTTTGTTTGAGAATAAAGTCGAACGCACCGAACTGTGTTTCACTCGCCCCCCAACTCGCCACCTCTGCACCGGCATGGCATGATCCTCCGCTGCCGATTTACTTGCATGGAACCCGGCGGTCATTCTGTACCAACTTGACTATTAATATATTTTTTGGTTTGTGCACGATTATTTCATTTTCATTGCGGTGACAGTACTAACTCTTATGTTTCTCTAACCACATTCCTCGACTTGGATGGAATAATCTTACACAAACGTTAGCCTTAAGTTCTCTATGTGTACAAATTGAAGTGTAAATATTGCATTGAACAAATAAATGTTTTCAAGGCTGCTCTTGATAATTTATCGATGTTTTCTGGAATACTCTTATTTCATTTACGTTGTTGTTCTATTAATGTGATGCTGCTTCGGAGACCGGAACTTTTTCATTCTAAGGTCAGTCACTTGATGTGCGTAGCATGGCGTCGGCATGCGGTGTACCCCGATCTCGAAGCCCTTCTATATCCGACTGATTGTTGTTCCGTAATCCCTAACTGACCTATATCCGAAAAGATGTTTCTTTCCATCCAAGCGTAGGAGACCTGGCAATGATATTTCGTTAGACTCGGTGCAATAACTGCTCGGTGTGTGTTTACAGAATAAAGTGACGGAGAAGTTCAAAAGGCCTCTGAAAAAGCGTCACTCGTCTGTGTACCACCAGCCCACGAACCGCGTGAACAAGTATCTGGCGCAGGCGATCGACGCGCGCTCCGTTCACAGGGAGAAGGCGACCCACGTGCATCTGCTGACTCTCTGCTTCAAAGACAGCGCCAAGGAAGCTCAGGTAAACTTTTCATGGAGACCAATGGGCTAATTAATTTCAATGTACAGTCTACATCGACATAGCGATTATGCAAAACAAAACATGATGCCTTTCTCTCACAGGGGTAGGCAGAGACCACTTTTTAACACTTGCTACGATTCTGTGTTAAAAATTCTGATCAATTTAACGAGTTTCGCGTAAAGAACAAAGCCGTTTGCAAAGTTATAACTTACAAAAAGATGGAGAAAAAGTATTGTTTAGCTACATAATATTTCAGTTGCTTTGGTCATAACAAAATACCGGCATTATTTCAGTACCGCGCCTCAACCGACGGTGGCTGGGCGGGGTCCCTTGGTGCGGCGATCGGAGCCCTAATAGCCGCAGGGGCTCTTCAAGCGGCCATCTTGCCTCGCACCACGATAGTTCTATTGCTTTTCGTGACGGCATTCGCTTGGTCCGCCGCCGTGCTCGCACTGACGTTAGCAGCGAGACTGAGGCTTGTGCCTTGCGATGTTTCAAGGCCGTTTGCGTTGAGGAACGCTATTACCACGTTCACCATCGTTCTGGGGTACGCTGTTGGGCAAGCTAATGTGGTAAGTGCGCTTTGGCGTTTTGTGCGTTTAATCAATGTGGCATGCGTTCAATCCTAATCACCATACATACCCATACATACATAAATCATGCCTATTTATCCCCGAAAGATAGGCAGAGGTGAATTAACACCCACGTTTAGTAATGGCACATTTTTTTTACACTCACATCTATTAACTAGCCCAAAGTAAGTAGCCTAAGCACTTGTGTTATGGATACTAGATGACGAACATATTTTTAATATAATTATGTATATAAATGTTGAAAATATACTATATAAACATATACACAACCATGACTCGGAAACAAACATTTGTGTCATCACAAAGTTTGCCCCTACCAGGATCCCAACCCGGGACCTCTTGGCCAATACCCAGCAATCTGAGCATTCGACCAAAGCGGCCGTCAAACATTATATACCAATGGCGTTAAAAAATATATTTATGTCTCAGATCGCAAGTATTTCTCGATAAATATGTGATCTGAGCCTTTCCTTTTTATCGCCCGAGGTAAAATCATAGTTTTATGTCACCCCAGGACCAGGAAGTGGGATTTTCCGTACGTGTAGCGGGCGGAAAAGTTCACTTTATGGTCAGGTGTGACATGTCTTATCTATGTAGGTAATAGGGAGCTAGTCTATTGACATCTAACAGCCGCGAAAATCGTCGTAAATTGGTTAGGTGGTATTAGGGGAACGCCCCTGTCAATTATTTTGAATATGGGGGGGATGATCATCCATAACTCACCACGCGGGTCTAGTGCGCATTGCTGGACATTAACGATTGCAGATGCATCCGAGATCAACGGCTTAACGTGCCTTTCGAAGCTCGGGCGCACTCCAGATGCTTTTGACCACCCATCCAATTACTAATGTAAACATTTCATTGTTTGTGCAATCGCAGAACGAGTGCGTTAAGCCCCTGTGCCATCCAACTCCTCCAGAGCAAAAGTTACATACATACATAAATCACGCCTATATCCTCGGAGGGGTAGGCAGAGGTGAACTAGCACCCACGTTTCGCCAATTATGTGAGGTCCCATGTAATAGGTGGCAAGCCTGTTGCCATTTATCGGGCACAAAAGTCGCAGTACATTGCTATTGCTAGGTGGTATAAGAGGACCGCTGCTGCCCATTCCTCATCACTGATTTATCCAAAGCAATTGCACTGATTTATACAAAACTCCATTTGCAAAATTCCAGGTGACATGCCGCGAAGTGAACGTGTGCAGGAACCTAACAGAGAATGTGACGACTATGAGCGAGATACGGCTGATGACGGGCGACGTAGCCGCCGCGCTCTGGAGCAGCGGGGACCACAGGGCATGCCCGGTCCCCTTGTACATACCGCTCGGGTGCTGCCTCACTATGCTCACTGTAGCAGTCTTCTTGCGTCTGCCGATTCTGGTCAAGGGCATACTCCTCGCTGTCGTCACCGCGGGGTACATGGCCGTGATCATGGCTTACCACAAGGATCTGTTCGATTGCTACGATCTGATCACCGAGTAAGTGACTGTGTTGATTGGTGCGTTGAACCATCTAATTCTTATTCATAATTGGAATAACACGATTCATCGCTTTAAAAGTGTTCGAACTTTCTAGGTTGTATACCGAATACCTACCGTTCAGCCTAAATGTTAGAGAGTAATGAATCCTGGTCATATAAAGGTCTCTTCATACGTAACGGGAAAATACCCCGGACGGGACGTTGGCGGGACGGGGTTGGGGCTGCAGAAATATCGTTTCAAACAAAATGTACCATGAAGGACTTTATGTCACGGACGAGACGTGCACGGGGCTATTTTGTACGAGAGCGACCCCGTCCCCGTCCCGTCCATGTCCCGTCCTGGGTATTTTCCCGTTACGTATGTAGAGACCTTAAATTAACTTAATAGTCTCTTAAATTAAGAATGCTCAATATTGAAATAAAGTGTCTAGTAAAGTGTGTCTGTCTGCCAATGAATTTCATACAAAGTTTCAAAAAACTAAAAAAGTTACAAATAAACTCTATGCCTTTCACTTACGTACGTACCTACTTAACTGACAGCCGTGGATCCTTTACAGCATCTACTGGGTTTTGCGGAAGACGAAAACCATTGAGGGAGCCTTGAGCTTAGCATTCGAGAACGTGTTTCTCGACAGGCATCTCGCTACCCTAAAGGCTATCGAATTGGTAAATTCGTAACGGGTACTTCAAGTTATCATCGCAAAAACAAATCAACCTCAGTTTCCGAGATGTTCAGGTGTCTTTATGTGACCAGGTTTTATTTCTGTCAAGCGTATTTATATAATAAAATCTTGTTTCCTATATTCTCTTATTTCTTTCCAAACAATTCCTTGCACGTTCCTGCAGGCCGAGTGTAGTGGGTTCGGCGTATATCGCGTCAGCTTGGACGCTTGCATTAGCTCTGGCTGTGCTCCTACACGCGCGACAAACAGAGTGGACGGCGCGACTTGACTTTCTTTGGCAGGCGCAAGCGCGCGACGAGAAACGGGATATGGACGCTTTACAGGTTAGTTAAGTCTAGGTTTTATACCGCACATTTTGATAAAAAGTACAACAAAAAAAATTCAAATATTTAGCTTTTTTCAGAAATTTTGTTTTATCAGATATTAAGCTTTATTCAGAAACATACCAAAATGTTGTGACGGTTATAAAGTGTATCACAACTTGAAATACTGCTTTTTTATCATTTGTAAGTACTAGTTGTAAATAAGGGTGTATCTTGATTACCCGCGACAGAAAATCTGACAGGAAGGCGGCTGTACTGGTATGGGTGTTATGGATATAATGAGCATGTGAGCAAAATAATACGTGAAAGACGATATGAATGGCAAGGGTGTAAATGATTTTATGACACGGAGTTGTATGGTAACTAACTGCTCCGACTTTAGATAGCCAGGGCACAAGGTATGCGAATGATGGTGAGACTCGATGTTGAAATAAAGTGTTTTAATACCAATAAAATTTGTCACAGGCATCCAACAGGAGGATACTGTTCAATCTTCTACCCGCACACGTCGCTACGCACTTCTTAGATAATCAGTTCAGAACCAATATGGTAAGATTAGAGCAGCGTACTATACAATAGCTTATTGTAGGTACTATCAGCATCACAACTAGTTAAACACTTTAACAAGGTCTGTCATACCTATAATAAGCATTATTACAATCAAAAAATAATTCTGTTTGAAAGAGATAGTTTGATAATTCTGTTCTTGTTTTTGACAAAAACAAACAAAAAAACAAAAACTCAAAACTGTCTACTTTTGTGCACTCAAAATTACAGAGTGCGTTCAGGCCAATTTGGTTTTGAGTAAGGCTTTTCATTAAACTGAGCAAACTAACCAAACTTTGTCCAACGAATTTCGCTGTGTCATACACACTGCTGCAATACAATAGATGGAAAGGATCTGTAACATACATACTGACAATGATACCGACGATGTCTAAAACTAAGACTTTCCCGCAGGACCTGTACCATCAGTCGTACCAACGCGTGGGTGTAGTTTTCGCGTCCATCACCAACTACCACGAGTTCTACATGGAGCTCGACGGCAATAACCAGGGTATGGAGTGTCTCAGGCTCCTGAACGAGATCATCGCCGACTTTGATGAGGTGAAGTATATACTGATAGAATCCAACAATTCCATTTTTGGACCATTTATTTTTATTTTTGAAATATCTCTTATCGTAGCAACCTAATTAATTCTGAAAAAAATATATAGTGTTCTAGATGACCAAAGCTCCAAATGGTTTCGTAATTATCATAACTTGTTTTTTTTTTTTTAAATGTTGTCAATTATCATCGTGTCAATTTAGTCGATACTAAACGCGCGTGGACTAATGATATTTGGCCTCATCCAGTCAATATTGAAATAATGTATATTTTCGCAAAGTGGTTAGCCATTGCAATTGCGTAAAATTAACTGCTTAGCGAACAGTTAATTTTACGCAATTCCAATGGCAACCGGTCACACTGTGACACGTGAGACTATAAAAACTATCAAATATAATATTTCAAATAAAAACTGAAAGGAATGCTGCGGCGTAACAATTGACTTGCTTAATAGAAAACGAGAAGTTTAACTTTAATTGGAATTTTAAAATTTTGCGAAACTTTCTATTACCACAAACCAAACCCACCCCACATTATACGTCACTCACATAAATAAACAGCTATTTTGCCAAATTTAACTGTTTCGTTTTTTTTACAGCTTCTAGGGGAAGATAGGTTTAGCGCGATCGACAAAATCAAAACCGTTGGCTCTACTTACATGGCCGCCGTTGGGTTAATACCCGATAAGAAAATGACGGACGATGTCAGCTCCCGCAAACACATGGCAACACTGGTGGAGTTCGTATTCGCTATGCGCGACAAGCTCAAGGATATCAACGACAACTCCTACAACAACTTTATGCTAAGAGTTGGTAAGCAAGTAAAGTATAGGCCACTGTCCTGCCAAGTCTTGTAAACGTAATTATTCTGGTACTGATATCGTACTCCGTGTGGTGGCGGCAGAGCAGAATCAATTGTCGGTGGGTGTCGTACAAGGCGACTAAAGTAATGAGGAATAATTGTAAATGTAATGAGGAGTGCGCAGTATTATTTCTAGTACTGCGTTAAATGTGCTTTGTAGATGGTAATAGGCTCGCCCCATATTACCCATATTACATGGTACCTAACATAGCTGACGAAATGTGGACGCTGATACACCTCTGCCTAATAATCTTAAATAAATTCTCAGAACTGAAGCCTATGGTAATTATTAATTTTAACCGAATATATCAGATTTTTTGTAACTTCTCTTAGGTATTAACGTCGGCCCTGTAGTAGCTGGAGTCATCGGCGCCCGCAAGCCACAGTACGACATATGGGGCAACACAGTAAACGTCGCATCTCGCATGGACTCCACTGGTCTGCCCAACCACACTCAAGTCACAGAAGAGGTGTACCAAGTATTGAAGGACATGCTCTACCAATTCGTTTGTAGAGGCAAAGTAAAAGTAAAAGGCAAGGGGGAAATGACGACTTACTTTTTGACGGACAGAGCTCCTTCGAACGGCGTCGTTGTGAACCCATTGAATGGCCAGCCTCAGAACCCACCAACGGCTTATGGGGGGGTAGCAACACCTCTGGCTATGCTCCAAAACTCAGCTAGAAGAGCTGCCGCTCAACCGTCACGGCTACCACCAGTGCGGGAAACGTCAGTTGCCGCTGAGAACGAGCCTTTGCTGCCAACAAACGGACATCAGAGCAATGGTAACCATAAAGGTACCAAAGGGAGAAGGAATAAAGATGCCGAAGAGACCCCTCCACCGCCGCCACCGCATGGGATAACAGGGAATCCAAGATGGCCGCCCCCTCGAGCTCTAGTTCCCCCTTGGCCCAGGCCTCAAGAACCGCGACCTCCAGCCGCTCATAAGAGGCGACCTCCAGCCAGGCTGCCTAGGCCGAGATCCAGTGAAAGCCTGCCTCTAGCGAGAAGTCCGCGTGTCCATTCGTCAGCTGACGAACTGAGTTCTCTTACTCGTTCTCCTAGTCTCAGCTCCTCAGACGAGAGTTACTCGAGGACTACAGACGCTTCTCCATCACCTCCAAGGCCGACTCAGTGGTTGCCTCAGCAGACTCGACCACAGAGGAACCCTTGTCCCGCCTACGACTACCCTCCAGTGAGAGCGGCTAAGCCCACAGCTAACCATATCAATGAGATCTACGCGAAACACAAGTTGAACAAGAAACCATCGCTCGACGATAAGTTCCTAGATGAAAGCTTGAATTTCCAGAAAGAGGAGGAGAAACTGCAGAGGAGTATTATAAATATGCTACAAGCGTCCGCCAAGCGGGATGGGTGTTGCCAGACTGATAAGAAAGTTAGTGACCGGTTGACGAATAGGACGAATTCGTTTTCGAGTTCCGGCAGCAGACCTAACAATCTTAAGCATCTGAACCATGACAGCAGGGAGTTGTTTACGAAGCGGAGTCCCACGGACGTGGCATGCGTGCCGCCCTTCGAGAGAGAGATACAAAGGCTGCTCGATGATAAGAATTTATTAAAAAATAACGCACAGAAGGCGGAAAGGAAAGAGTTGAAACTCGAACTAAGGTAGGTTATTCATTATTATCTCACGTGCTGACATTAATAAAACCTTGTTAGATTTTTGTCCTTGTTAATAAAGTTGGCCGCAGAATACAATTGTCACCACCCCCAATCTTTCTCGCTGGTGTCGTACAAGGCGATTAAGGGTTGAGACAGCGATGAGTAATGGACAGCAGCGTTTCTCTTATATTACCAAGCAATATACTGCGATTCAGGTGCCTGATAGATAGCAATAGGCTCGCTTCCTATTACATGGAACCTAATATAGCCAGCGGAATGTGGATTTAAACACCTTTGCCAATCTTTATAAACAGGCGTGATTTATTTATGTATGTGTTATCTAAGCATACCTACCCAAAGAGAGTTCGTGTCAGGTAAGCAGACAAAACCTTTAGCAGTAAATGGATTGGAATGTTGTCATTCCTATCACTTTACGTTTATCGTGTTCACGACATGGTCCTTTCCATCTCTTAAAAGGAGTGGATAGCTTGATGACGTCTCTGACCAATATTAATGAAAGAGGAAACATACTGCGCCGGCCCCAGTTAAACTAGGAACAAGGCATGAAAAAGAAGGTGCGTTATTTATACAATGTCTAATAAAAAATAATAGAATAGGCTCGCCACCTATTACATGGGACCAAACTTTATTGGGGAAAGTGGGTGTCAATTCACCTCTGCCTAACCCTTCGGCGATATAGGCATGATTTATGTATGTATGTATGACTAATAAAAAATGGCCTTTTTTTTGACGGAGTGGAACGATGCTACGAATGCTAGACGGCTGACGTGGGTGGTACTCGCCTGACCTAGGTCGAGAATACGGAACGAAACCACGGTGTCCCCAAGCCCTTTGAGGAGGGAGAGTCTGGAATTCGCCGCGAGGCAATTTACCAGTCTCCCCCCAAGATTTATGTATGTCTAATAAAAAATGTGTTTTCAGGGGCCAAAACCCTGTGCTGGAACCGCTTCGCAACTGCAACAACAACAACAGTAGCCCGCTGCACGCTGTCGGGCTAGCTGCCATCACGCAGTTGCCTTGCGTGCAGCCGGCAGCCAGCGCCGGCAACGGTTCGCAACCGACTAACTTCCCAGGGGTTTTACCCACGGATGTCGTGGTCACTCTACCCTCGCCGTCGCGACGGGCGCCGGGGAGAGCCAGGTAAGGTGCCAAGTCTTTTCATTTTTTTTTATTCTCCCTATATTTTAGGGAAGGCAAAGGGCCAACCCATACAACCATGTCTTTAGTATAATATATTGTCTGAATTCATATGAAATAATGAGTGGGTGAAATGAATTTTACGTTAAAATATAGGTGTCACATATTTTAACGCATCTAGGGAGTGCTTGGCGCGAATTGAATGGTAACAGAGTTCATGATGGAGACTGATGAAGTGAGCAAAACCACTTTATAAGTGGTTTTCACCACAACATCAAACACATCACAAGACTTATTGCACATCAACACTGATGCTTGTGCATCAATATAACACCACTTTCACTGCACAAAATCCACTCTGAAACATTTTTTGAATTATTAAAAAGAAATCTGACTGACACCACTGAAACGCGCCAAACACTCCTATTATTTTTTATTAGCCTGATAGATCCCACTGCTGGGCAACCCTCCATTTCCAGCGATCCCGAGTCAACTCAGTCCATGTTTTGCAGTATCATGCCTCCAGATCGCCTCTTCACCTCTTTCTAGGCCGACCTCGACGCCTTTGGCCATTTATTATTAAGTTTTTTTAATGCTAGACGGGCGAGCTCTTGACCTTCATCTTACCTGATGGCAAGTGACCATAAGGTCCGAAAATGGAATCGAACTTCACCTTGATGCCCCAACTACAGAAGTACTATCCCCGGAACACAATAAAGCTGTTAACATTATTATTATGGCGACAAATGTTAAGATGGTGGTAGCAGCCAGGCGGTCATGAAGTCCTACCACCAACCAAACCTAGTACAAATTGGTACTCTCTTGGGGATCGAATCTTTGACCTCTGAGATATAATTCCGGTGGGCGAAATAGACCACGGAGGCGGCTGAGACGTACAGTCATATGATAATAGCGTTAAATATTGGAAACCTTTTGACACAGACCGTTAAGCAGAATAAGCTGTGGTTTCCCGTTCCCTCCTGCCCTAAACATTTGAACCATTGGTTTTACTCTAGCCAAATGAAGAATCAATCATCTAGTCTCATTTTATATTTAGCGGCATACGAAATCTCTGTAAATTCGTAAAGTAATACAGTAAATCGAGAAACGAGTGTACAGCACCTCAATTAGACACAATCAAAATTGCCCAATCATTTTGCACTGTACATCAGACAAGATAAGGTGGTTAATCAACTTTTCAATTTCGACAATATTGTGTTGACTATATCTTGTTCTAAATGCTCAGGGTTGGTTGGTTAATGTGACAAGATCTACCAGCTAAGTAAGACTTAGCTAGCAGGATAAATGATGTTTGAAATTGTTTTAGTCCTCCCTGCGAACGGAACGTGGATACAGCTTCTTCCAAAGAGAAACAAGAAAAGGAAATCCAGGAACGACTACACAGCCGGGTAAATGTTTTTAATTATTTGTTTGCGAGTTAGATCATCATCTTCCTGCCCTGTTTCCAGGTTATCTGGGGTCGGCGCAGTATATTTCTTCTTCCGGTCGGTCAGATCATTTCGGTCAGACGTCATCAAACATCCACTCCCTTTTGATTCATATCATCGATCACACCGGAAAGGCTAGTGATGAATGTATCTGTCGTGGCCAAATCGTAGAATTGATCACTTCATGATGTGGCCGACCATTCCATGAAATGGTGGCATTTCATGAAATGGCCAACTAAAACTGACCGTATCGTTGAAAAGTCAACGTTTGATGATATGTCCATCTACGTTTGGCCATATAAACATTTTTAATCCATACTGCTCAAGGTTTTGGCTTAGGTTTTACAGCCTTTGCCCGATACCAACCCTTTGGTTTGGCTTCCATCATTCGGGTGCTTAATGGTCTAAACCAGGCAATCTCACTTTGTCGACTTTTACGACTGGGGTGGTCGGGGCTGGCACATTTTACGTAATTTTTTTCTCTCCCAGGCCAAGGAGAGCATGGAATACGACTTTATCAATAAATCAATCAATAAATCTCACTTTTCAGGTGACCACTTCCAATCACAGAGAAATGGGCATCTACGGCGAGAGTCAGTCCGAGTGGAGCTCCTCGTGTTCGGAGGGCGAAGGCGAAGGTGAGGGGTGCCAGCCTGAAAGCACCGGGTACACAACCGACGACCCAGCACTGGAGAACGTGTCCATGTTGAACGAGGCCGGCCTCACCGACGCCGAGGCAGCGCTCAGTGACGTCAACTCCTGCTACTTTGACCATGACGACGTCTCTTCCCGTGCCTCATCCCGCCTCCTCGACTCCGAGGCCCTCGTCTCCTTGGAGTCCCTCAGCGCCATCTATGACTCGGACGAGCCCGCCCACAGGTACCTCGCCAACATTCGCACCGTCAGCGAGTCCATCACCAGGAACTTTGGCCAGCCAGCACACGTCACCGACGGCGAAAGCGACGTCTAGTGCTGCCATCTCTGCTGTGGAGTGTTGCCTTCCATTACGAATTGTGATATCGAATCTCAAGTGATGGGCGTCTGAAGTAGTGTAAGACGTTTTGCTCTCTAGTTTGCGACGCGGCGATCAATACTCACCGAGCGTTCGAACACTGGCATTTGACAGACGGGTCCCTGTATTTCGAGTTCGTCTTCTGCGATCCACGTTGCTGATGTGCCTGTTTTTTAAATGATTTTACGGTGTAAATTGTGTCAATATGTACCTATTGTCTATATTTGAAGTGTATGATATTCATGTACAGCCGAAGGTGCCATATGATGGCTTACGCGTCATCTAGGTGTATGGGATGATCTCTACAATTATAAGGTGCTCTGAATTAGAATTATTTGTGGTTTGTCTTGTGATAATGGTATAGTTATTTGCACTCGAGCGACCAATCTCTGTAGAATCCTGTTGGCTAAGGGCTGGCCCCTGCGCTGTTGTACTATTTATCTCGAGGTAACGTACTCCTCCTGAAACCTATAGCTAGGTAAGACTCGTTGAACAGAGTGGGTATCGAGTAAGTATGTATTCCTGCATTTCAATTTAACTAGTTTAGTTATACTGTTACCATAGACTGGTTTAATATCTAGATTGATGAATTAATGAAAATAGTTAATATTTCTCCATGTATTCTGGATAATTAGGTGGACGAGTAGCTCGCCACAGGTCTGTATATTGCAGTATTAACATTATAGAGCATTTTCAACTCACGGGGTAGTCTCAGAGCTGTAATAAACAATTCCTTAACAAGTTATATTACATTTTTTTTAGGGTTCTAGTCACTGCGCAAGTATGTATGAATTGCAGATGTCTTGGAATATTGAAATTAATCTAAACGCAAGTGCCATTTGAGTAATTAAAACTACTATTATTGCATAGTTATTCCCTCTTTTGTACTGTGAGTGATTTTGAAAGAACCGGTCAAGGTAACATTGTGATGAACAAATAACATTATACAATTAGATATTCATATTATATTACGTTAAACAGTACACCTTAAAGTACAACTGACACGAAAACACCACTAGCGAATATTTGTTGTAAAATATTGTGGTACAATTAAAAGAATTGATTTAATGCTATTTTTTATCAAATAAGTTGACTTGTCAATTTTCATGTAATCAATGTTATTATTTAGGTGTAAGCAATTATTGGTTGGAATTTTCATGACTTATGTAGGTAGGTAGTGACCGCAAAAACAGACTATGCAGCAGTAGTGATATTGTACTTAACTTAGTCTCACATTGGAATTGTGCTGTACCCGGCAAGTGATTGCCTGTTAAGGGCAGTACTTAATTTTTGTTAAAGTGGTTGACGATTATTTATTGTTTTATATCTTTCATTGCCATCGCTGAATATTTAATTAATGACGATTCAATAGCATGAGAATGCTATGCTTGTGATGTTTTTTTTAATCTGTTATTGTTAGTAAAGGAATGAGTATTTGATTTTTATTTGAACATTATATAAATGTTAGAAACATTAATAAACAAACAGATGATCAGAAAATTATCTAAATATTAAAGCCGCGGCTGTATGTATGTATTTATTGCGGGGGAACATAATAGTTCTGACCTATTTTCTTTGTTAGTAAAGTAAATAAATTTATTTTGAACAAAATTTAATTTTCGTACCTGTCTATGTTCTACTTTGCATTGTTTTTCTATACTATTGTGAATAGTTACTACCATTAACGTATTGTCAGCGTAAACTTATATAGACTGTGGTATTGTATCTAACATTAAACTTAGAAGGAACTGTACTCAGTATAACATTTGCGATCCTCTATTGTATATATTTAAACTGGAAGAATTTATTATGAACTCCAATTGGATCTATGGAAATTGTTAACCTTTGTAAATATTGTTATCATCTCAAGTGCTATTTTGCCCTAATTAAATGCTAAGTGTGTAATGCTATGAAGAGAAGTTATTTTTTGAAGGATCATTTTAGTTTTGCTGTTATGTTCTTCATATTGGATTTTTTTTTCTTGTTCATATATTCAAACATAGTGCCAAACTATTTTATGTGTATGCGCTTGTATTCAACCGTTTTTTACATTTCTTTATTGATATGAAATCATCTCACTTTAAAATTACATATTATATATATAGTTTTACCGATTTAAATCCATGACTCCGAATCAAAAATATAGGTTGGATCTTTCCGTAAATCCTTTAGATAATTATTAGAAATTTTAACAATAGTAAATTTTACTCTAGTAATGTACTCAGGGCGGAGTTATACTACTTAATATAGTGCAATGTATGGATCAAATAAACATTATCAAAATTAGTGATAACGTCAAGTCAATCGTAAACTATCCTATTTACTGTAAACATTCATGAGAGGAAATTAATAATGGCTCAGCAACCGAAAGCAATCATTTACTGAAATTTCGTGCCCTCAACTGAACAGAGTTATCTTGCTAAATTCGAGTATTTTCCCATCTAGTTAAAGTGATCTTATAGAGCATTCTCTAAAACTCTCTGATTAGAAAGAGACTTTTATTGATTCTTCTCTTATCGCTTGCACACCTCGCAGTTGCACCAAAATGTGTTTTTGAAATACAAGATCGTTAAATTATTAATTAATTTTTTTTGTACATTATATATAAAAATTGTGGTTAGTGGTATAGGCATCTGCCCGGACTGCTATAATTTTTCTAAATTTTTCTAACCACGAGATCATTTGCTACCAAGTCTTAAAGTTACCATTTTGGCATTATGTCGGTTCAGTTACGAGGCTGCGATTAATCAGTATTTAGTACTTAAATAGGCAGGTCTACCGAAATTTACAACGTAACACTTATTAAACATCTATTTTTGTAGACTCTTGATTGCGCATTCTGTAGTTTATGTAATGTGTATTTTTATTTATTTTCAATTCAATTAAGCAATATTACTTACAAATTAAAAGTGGTTTACATGATTCCGGTGGTTTTATTTGTGTTATTGTAATAGGCATGATGACAAATTTTGAAAAACTACACCATGTTTTTCTTAAGTGTCTACTTTACCCAAAATAAATGATATTTTTGTAAAAATTTTCGATTTCGATAGAAAAAACATGTTTTGAATAATGCAATTTAAAATTTTCAAAATAGCAATGGCGTCTGTGTGACGTCACTATTCTGTAAAAAGGCCAGTTTCTTTATTAAACTAGTGAATTTGATTGGCAAATAAAATATCAAAATGGAGATAACTAAATAATGACGTCACGCTGCGTTTTAGCAAATATGGCGGAGTGCTAAGTTTTGTCCTTTCATTTTTATAAAATGAATATCAATCACAAGTATAATCTGATAACAAGTGACTATTAAAGAATCTCCTTATCCTAAATCATTATATCAGTGATTCTTTGATAGTGTCATCATCCCTATTTTGAGTTGTATCTATATTGTGTATGTTACTTATATTTTCCGCCTTTTAAGGTAAATTTAAAACAAAAATAGTATATATAGACACCATATTATACAACAAACTTATAGTTTAGATATTTTTTATTATCTGCGACCTATTTCTTTTAAAAGGAGTTCTAAGTTTTTGCCTTTGCTGCTCAGAACAAGGTCAAGCACTCTTACGTAGCACGTAGCTTTTGCAGACGTTAGCTATCGGAAACCTTGACTAGAATCCGCGCGTAATCCATGTATGCCACCAAAAAAGGAGTATTCGATAGAATACTCCTTTTTTATGAAATAGATAATAAAATAGTGATTTTCTTATAGGTGGGTATATTCTTCCATTTATTGGGAAGGCCTGTGCTCCAGCAATGGGAACATTAACGAGCTGGTGATGATTTGATACTCTGAATATAGCGTTTAACAGTAGATAATAATCTTCAAGTTGAGCTCGAAGAAACAATGCTATGCGTCATAATACCTAATATCCCTAGGAATTTGACTGGCAAGTTGTAAATAGGTACTTCATAAAAGGTTACATAACATTAAGTTTGCGGGTCAGGTGTGTAGCGCACTCTTCCGCATACTAATGCCCTTCGCCTTGAAACACCATGTAAGACGGTGTCACTGCAAAAAAAGACCTAAGACGAAGGATTAAGACTCATATCTAAACTTGTTGTCGCCTGTACCTAGACAACAACGGATGCTATGTAACATAACATGACGTCGATGTGGCCACGTGTTTCTAATGTCAGAAAAAAATCGTTAACACATGTCGCCACTTTTGAAAACGATTATCTAGGTACATACTATTTGACCAAGTCGTGCTAAGCCAAGGAAGTTTCTTTATATCGTAGACTAGAAGCAATTTTTATTTTGGATGACTATTTGCTACGACAAACAAATTTTACGTACTTAGCAAATAATTAGTGTTATTTTTCTTTAAAATTTCTTTAAAGCTTATTTTTTTAATTACTCCAGGGTGTCCCCATGAAATCGTTGGCATGGTAATATTGATTATGCATACAACCTATTGTCATGCAGACCCATTTCCTAACTCATTCTGCTGGAGTTTTTACTCGATTTGGTCATGGAATGACATCAGCAATAAATCATACAAAATAATGTGTCTATTACGCTCATGTTTGCGTGTGAGTGATATAAACAGCAAATACCAACGCACACAAACGGTAAACGTTGTAACTTGGACTTAGCATGTGAAAGGCCGGTGGTGTCGCTGAGGTGGTGGGGTAATCAAGAGTTCTCGTAACTAATGACTCAGTTAGGCAGTTATCATGGGCAGTTTCATTCAAAATAATGTGAAATAGTTGGTATGCGAGTGCAATACAACCGAAGCGAGGCAGGTATGACGCGGCAAGCGCAGCTGGCCCGAATGAGCGCGATAGCGATTGGCTGCCGGCGGGAACCGGTCGGCCGCTCCCCCCGCCGTGCCGTCGCTACAAACAACTTCAAATTCTTATTCATGTTCTTTCGCACGACCGTTGCTGTCGTTGGAAGCGCACCCGCGCCCGTATTCCGCGTAATCTTATCGAAATGTGCTCAATACTACGCGATTTGTGGATTCCGTGAATGGATTTGCACAAGAATCGAGTGTCCGAATTGGCAGAACTGTGTGCCCGCCGCTACGAGTGTCTGCGATATGAAAACGCACACAGGACCTGGTGTTTTTGTTCTTTTTGTTTCACCGGTGGATCGTGAGCGGTCCCGACGCAGAGTTACCTTTTCCATGTGCATCAGATAGTGTTGTGCTCCTGTTAGTTTGTCGACAAACTAATATGCTAGCTAGTGGATATTGTGCCTGGTGGTGATTAGAGTGCGATGAAGGTGACAGTGTGTTTTGGGTCGGTGCGAGTGCTGGTCCCGTGTGGCGGCGGCGATTTGCTGGTCAGGGACCTCGTGCGGGAGGCGACGCTGCGCTACAAGAAGGCTACTGGACAGGTCGGTGTGTTCACTAAAGCGTTTTCGCGCGATTTTCACGGGCTGCCATTGGTTCTCGCTAAATGTTTACGTTTGTGGGTTGAGTAATATGAGATCGGAGGACATTAAGGTAAAAAAAAAACATTAAGCTGCCTCGAATAATTGGGAGCCATACAAATATTTAAGTGATAAATTAAATTATACTCAAATATTTGCATGTCTCTGTATTTTTATATCTGTACCTATGTCTGTAATATGCGCCGTTTCACAATAAACAATTGTGGTTTTTGATGGTCAAATGAATACAGGAAAATAATATGATTGTTATGACGGCATGACGTTACGCCTTAAGCTTAACCACATGAGGGTAGGTTAACTGTGACAAATTTAAAGGCAAAGGGAACACAATTCTTTGTCCTTCAAATGTCATGTGGTGTCTTATTAATCTTACATAATCTGCGTCTGGCAGTACTATTTTCTTATATTACAAAAACATTATCTTCGTGTCCAAGATTTATGCCAGAGTTAGAAGAGTCAGCGACTGGCTGCTAAGCTTACGTCTAGTTTTTGCGCTAACGATCATTTGGCTATGGAATGCCAGGGCATGAACCACTTTCGCGTTAACAGACATCCAACAGAACGGAGATTAGCGGTGCTTATGCGGTCAAACCACAATCAAAAACTGAGTTTGCATAATTCAGATGACATTCATTTCCATTGTGTAGATTTGCGAAATGTTATTTAAATATAGCTCAGTGCATTTATAAGTAGAACCGTTAGTGTCACTACAAGGATCCTCATTCCCGCCTCCACTATTTTCCGATTAACATTTTAATGTTCTAAGTTACCAACTTATCGGTATTTCCAGACACAACGCTAACCTTGACACACATTGAAATTTGGGCTTTAGGATAAGAAACTGGTTTCGCTTAGCTATTGGAGAAAATATTTGATGTAAAATCGAATAATACCTACTTCATTTTACACTATACTTAAAACAATATAAATCACAGTACAGTATAATTCAGATGGTTGAAATTGATTTTAAAACAATTTGGACAAAATCAAGTTAGAAATATAAACAGCCAGATGCTGATGTAAAATTCTTAATGTTATTGTTATTAAAACAGAAAAAAACTAATGCATCGACATAGCAGTAACAAATGAGTAAAGAAACGCCAAAAGCAATATCACTGAGAAACGACTGTTTACATTGATATTAGCAGAATCAGGCCCCAGAAATCAAATGTTATACCTAGATATCTTAAGTAGGAGACATTGTACCGCTGCAGGTACCTACTTACAACTAGTAACAATCATGAATTTAGTTCTATTCCTGTAGCAAGTTCACCTGCACCATCACCTGCTCGAGAGACAGACGGCCTCTCGTTCAAAAACGTAGGTAGCCGCCGACCTTGCCGGCTGCGTTACAATCCACCAACACTGCATTGCTAATATAATTAACTCTCACGTTAGAAACACGTAGATAATAGGTACCCATTCTGTAGTACACGTGATGTCTAAGGTCCGGTTTTTTGAGGCATAGCTAACTCAACCAATTGTTAAAAATTCAGTCGGATTTATGATTATCAGTCTGATATTTAAACATTAGTACGTAATAATTTTTAACAATTGGTTGAGTTAACTATGCACCAAAAAGCCGTTCCTTAGCGAACGTTACTTCTTTCCTCAAAAGTCGAATTCAAAGGTGTTTGTTTTGATAATACTTGTCATTGAAACATTTTCTGCATGATCGACTGCCAATTACGCAACAGATATTAAACTAACGAGCGGTAAACATTGACGTGCCGGTTCGTTGGCTAAAAGGTATCGACTTCGCAGCTCGTACCAGCCACCAAGTGACCAATCTTTTCGAATTCTAACGAATAGAATAAAAATGTATGAAACTGATGCTGAGAAAACGACATGGCGATCGTAGTGTCAAATGTAGGTAGGTATATGAGTGTCAAAAATTGACTTTTCTTCGATTTAAAAACGTATCGTTTGCCAATTTGCCATTTACAGTTTTACAGGCACCCTGGGTAAAATAAAGACCTAACTCCCACCTGTAAAGATCCGGGCGAAATGTTTAGGTTCCGTTCTATTGTCACCTCACGTATTGTGTACTCTAAGGACAATAAACAATAAATACTGGGCTCTTTAAAACCGGCAAATCTTTGGAAATAAGTAAGTATACTGCAGTGGAAACAATGGGATCGCGGTTGGTCTCCGCGACAATGGCGTCACTGTTGAAAAGCCAAAATGGCCTTTATAGCGTTGTGTTACAGAACTTCGACGTAATTGACCTGTGGCCCAACTGCCAGGTATGCGATCAACGTTCACGGGCGTGTTGAGAAGTCGAAACACCTATTGTATGTACCCCGTACACTGTACGGATCACGTCGGTGGACCGGTTCTCGGAAAAATGACGAGACATTTCTGTAAGGCATTCCTACATAGGATTTCTTATTTTTAATGTCTCGACTCGTTATTTTAATTCTCTTTTAATGTTCACTTTTTCATCACAATCTTTTCGTACGGACGTAATTAAATGATGTGATGATTAAAAGTAGTTAATTAGGTTAGTTGGTCAGGTTTTGAACGTGGCTAAAGATATCGAAGAGGTTAACATTTTGTGTTATGAATTGGAGATAGATAGGTTAGTATTTAGCAAAGTGCATTTGCAATACAACCACTTATTCGATAACATGTTTCAGTAAACCAACAACTTTATTTTATTTAAAACGTGGTGTTAATATTATAATTTTTGTAACGGAATTTCAACATTTTTCAAAGCCATGAAGCAATAGGTGGTCGGCAGGACGGTTTATCAGTTTTCTTAGAATTCCCAGACTTTGGGTTTAGGTTCCAAGGTTTAAAAAACAAATTAATATCTAAGCAAAGGAATCAGTTTTGGTGTTAGCAACTTTTATGACTGAAGCTATTAAATTTATGAATGCCAGTCGTTTATTAGGGCTTTCTTAACTATTTTGTTCATCTGGGATTTCAAAATGACCGTTAACGTGCATCGTGGAAAAAATAACATAGATCGCTTCCCGAGCCGCGCCACATGTCGGCTTTGGTAGCAAGTGGAAGACTTATTCTTTGTTCCGATTTTTTCTGCATAATGGTTTCCATATGTTTGAGAATAAGTGTTTTAAACCGAATATCAAATAACAAGCCTACACCAGATTTTATTAAAAAAACCGAGTTCAACAAACCTGCAATAGAAGAAGGTTGCTTATCTTTTTTTTAACAGTTCAAGGCAAACGTGTGGTTCCGCACGTAAATTAAAGCAATTACTTGCCTAAAGCGTCTGAAATTTCAGTCGTGCCTGATACGTAGTGATAAGACGTAGGTGGAGGTCATCTGTTGTTTTGTTTTGCAATTAAATTAGGTAGCGTTATCTTATCATTTGGTGACTAAATGATTATTTGGGACGTTGCACGTTGCATGGTTCGTTTGGTATGTAAAATTCAAATTTCTACTTGAGCTATTTTGCATGAGATATTTGAAACCGTAGGTTGAAAATAAGTCTGAAGGAACACATTTCATTTCGACACGTTTTTCGTTTTATACACATCTAACATATAAAAATCTCGTGTCATAGTGTATGCCGTGTGGTGACGGCAGAGTAGAATACAATTGTCACCACCCCAAATCTCTCCCGTGGGTATCGTGCAAGGCGACTAAGGATAAATCAATAATGAGGAACGGGCAGCAGCGTTCCTTTTATACCATCTAGCAATAGCAATGTACTGCGATTTTTGTGGCAATAGGCTCGCCACCTATTACATGGGACCTAAAATGATTGGCGAAACGTGGGTGCTAGTTCACCTCTGCCTACCCCTTCGGGGATATAGGCTTGATTTATGTATGTATGTATGTGTCATAATGTTTGTTATCGAAATCCCCCGAAACTCAAATAGTTCCAGGTAGATGGCAATAGGCTCAACCTCTATTACATCATGGGACGTAAAATAGTTGGCGAAATTATTAGAACGCCTAGCCCTTCTGGGATAAAGAAGTGTGACATTATGTATGAATGTCCTATTCATACATAATGTCACACTTCTATTCTACTCCATAATACAACTGCGTATATCACACTGACACTCGTCAAGTTCCTATGACGCGTCAATAAATGCGTTATACTTATAGCAAAATCGTGTCCTACTCAGAGTAGCTAGGTTCTATAAAGCGGATGCTTTGCTCTGAGCACTTCAGCGATTGGTTGTTTTGTCGTTCAAGAAAGAAACGGGTATCTTTGTCGATTTCCCATTTTTAGTCATTGGAGCAATGTCTAGACATAGTAGTTGACCTAACTAGAGTTTCTATACGGCAACAGACGGATGTAGGTACGCCATAATATGATCGACTGGCTCGAAACTTGTAGAACGAATGATATTCACCGGCAATCATGGCTTGACCTTGTTACGGAGGAAGCTAACAGTATCTAATGTCAATAAATTACTTTAATTCGAAACGATTGTAAGATTCCGGAAGATTATTACATGCTATTCTGTTAGTAAGATTATGTTTATGACAGTCGTACTAAACAAATTGCTGCTGCAAATATTGACACTTCGAAAACTTTATTAGAATAATTAAATCTTCATAATCATACATGAATATGGAGATCCATATCCTCCATAAATTAATAGATAAGCGATGTGAAAGCCACCAGTTCCGCTTATTCAATAAATAGTCTTTATTAAATAAAAAATAGTGGTGATGGCGGACCAGAATACTATTGTCACCACCCCTACTTTTCCCGTTAGGTCTTACAAGGCGACTAAGGGTTAAAAATATGAGGAATGGGCAGCAGCGATCGACGTAGGTACACTACCAAATGCGAGAGATTCATTTCATTGTTTTTGGCGGTTGTGTATTAAAAAGGATTAATAAAAATTAAGACAGTTTATAAGACTCGATAAACCTATTAAAGTTAAAACGTTGTTTAAACACTGATAATTCTTTTACGAATATGCTAGTGTTCAAATAAAAATAGTTAATTACAAGATATTGAAGCTTTTTAGTGGTCAGTTTTCGTTATGCCATAGTTATTCCATTCTTGAATGTAAATTGTTTATACTTAAACCTAAATAAATTATGCAACTAATCGTATGTTATGGAAAATTAATGTAAACACTCCAAGTTATGTTGTGACTCCTGATGTTGTATTGTATTTGAGGAGCGTGTGGTGCGTAGGCGCAGAGTAATGTGGAGTAGGTACTAGGTAGGTACTTAGCACAGGGGCTGAGTCACCAGCACGTGTATCCTGCGTCACTATGGCACATTCATCCGAACACCGGCTAACTTAGCTGAGTAGCGACGCGAACGTGCTAGCTTAGAGCAATTATGCGAAATTCAACCCCGGCCACACATGCAAAGGCCCCCGGTGTCAGATTGCGTTCCAGTATCCACCTACGCGTTTCGGTTTTAGTTTGGTAAGCGCGTCGGGATTATAATTTTCACTCGCTGTAAATTCATCGTCATCTTCATGCTCTATTTCCAAGTTATAAAGGCTGTATGGTTGCCCTTTCATTAATTTCATTCAAACGTCTTCGAGCCATACTACATTATCCCGTGATTTTTTCGTGATTAGCAATCATCACATTGTGACCTAACTATAAAGAGAGACCGACGACGAACGCAGAGAGTTGATGACAATGACAATATGATTAGAGATTGACTGATACCAACCCCATTTTGTGTATGATGTTTTTGGTGGCTTGACCTCCACCGTTTGGGTGCCCAAGGTATAAACAGGCAAAGTCTACTAGTTTACTTTTCTGAAAACATTTAAAAAGTGTTTCATTATAATTATTTATAGAGACAAAAAACATAATAATCCTGCGCTATACTGGTCTACAGAAATGACAGAACTACTGAAACTTTAGCCGGTTTGTTTCTAAATTCCAATTTGACTTCCACAAAACGCTTTTTTTATTAAGTTATTTAGTACAAAAGTAAGTAACCTACTTAAGTTATATAAAGGACACCAACTATGTAAATTCCAAAACAATTTGTACTTTTTATCTAATAATTAATTATGTCTTCTTAGGTAATTGTCTGCGTTTGTTATACATTTTCCGGGCGACGACAGAACCACTGTCTTAGTTAGGCACCTCTTCTTAATCTGGTTCACACTCCTGCTATATATTTTTTTAATTATCAAAGTTAACCCAATTTTAGTGTCGTTAAGTGCTTAGTCTTGCTATTGCGCTGGTTAAAGTGACATCATCTTTTTGGATCCGTTTTAAAAATATTAATGACTTGTTGAAACTTTCAAGACAATGGCTAGATGACGAACGCGGTATAGTTAGTGAGTACTTATTGTGTGAGTAACTACAATATTTTTCGTGGAAGTGAAGATGGATATTCTAGAGTAGGATTACGTCCTTGCCTTTTTAGGTAAAAAATAAAGCGAATTAGAATGCGTTACTGTAATGTATCGGTTAATTAAATTACCTTGAGTTTCTTTATAATAAATTACAATTTGAAAAATCTTCCCTATTTCTGCTAATATGCTATCCTACCACCTTTCTATCTTTCCAATCTCATGTATATTTTAAGATAAGGCATCTCTAATGTAGCAAGTAATAAGTTTCATATTGCATATCGCTTAAAATTAGTACATTTTAATCATTTTAACTTTGACATTGCTATTTAGCGAATAGGCTAGCTAGAATACACGATTAACCTTATCCAAGATTTTGTAAGCTGACATAAATTTTGTGTTAATTAAAGCATAGTTATTTTCGTTTTTACTGCGACTCAAACAGCTAATAATAGAAGCCCCGAATTAAGTACATTTCGTGTGCTTAATTTTGTAAAAAGTATTTACTTTACAAGGCGTGGTAAACCGATTCTAATCTAACAAAAGACACTGCTTCAACATGCAGAGCAAATGTGAACAAATGCGCATCGTTCATTGTTCTAGCTGTGTAAAGCCGCCGACATAAAGGTGGCATACTTTAATTTAATGCCAATGAGCAGCAAAATTAGAATAAATTAAATCAGATTTAGCTTCCACTTAAAAGCTTTAGGCAATGCGGTAAGCTTTTTAATGCAAAGTGAGCAATTTTACAATACATACATAAATCACGCCTATATTCCCCAAGGGGTCGGCAAAGGTGAACACCGTCTTTCCGCTAGTTAAGTTAGGTCACATGTCATAGTTGGCGAGCCTATTGCCATAGATCGGGAACTTAAGTCGCAGTATATTGCTAGGTGGTATGAGAGGAGAGAGGGGCCCACTACTCACCACTGTCTTTACCCTCAGCCGCCTTGTATATTATCGTCGAGCGCCATACAAGGCAACTAAGAGTTATAATTATAACGAGGAATATAGATAGCAGTGTTCATTGTGCACTACCCAGCAAACTACAATTAAAGCTCTCGGTGAATGGCAATAGGCTCGCCCCCTATTACATGGGACCTGGCGATTGTGCGTGATTTACTAATGTATAGACATATGAAATATATATTTTTTTTTTTTTTTTTTTTTTTTCACTCACACCTATCATCTAGCCCAAAGTAAGTAGCCTAAGCACTTGTGTTATGGATACTAGATGACGGACATATTTTTAATATAATTATGTATATAAATGTTGAAAATATACTACATAAACATTTACACAACCATGACTCGGGAACAAACATTTATGGTCATCACAAAGTTTGCCCCTACCAGGATTCGAACCCGGGACCTCTTGGCCAATACCCAGCGATCTGAGCATTCGACCAACGCGGCCGTCGAAATATGAAATGAAGGCATAGTCATAAATCAAGTCGTGCCTAGTACCAAACAAGTTTGTGGTTTTTCCCTCTTGCAACTTACAAGGTTGATCGGTTCAGTGCTCTACGGAATTGATCATTTATTCCCATGGGGCTATAAATGTGCATGTAGTAGTTTTATCGCGGTTAGAAGGCTAGAACAAGCGAGCTCGTGATGAGGCTTCATCGCATCGCATGTATTCGTGAAGCTTGCCAAAAGTGCGGTTGTTTATGTCTTCGAATTGTATTATATTTCTTCCACGCACGAATACCTATAGCCCGCTTTATTCTTGTAATAAATCCTATAATAGGTCTTATTTCCTAAACGATTGGATTTGTTAATATGAATGAAATTTACAGAGAATATAAGATATAATTTTTCTTACTGACTTGACTTGACTCGACTCTTTTCTTAATTTTTCTTATTGCTTACCGATTAAAAGATAATAGTGAGCATTATGTAGATTTAAATAATGCCTTTTAGGTCCTTAAAAAACTCCTAGAACTTTAACATAAATAATTCGTTTCTTAGTAGGCTTGAGGCCTCTTTAAAGCGGTTTACATAATATTTAGCAATATTATTATTACTCCATTTATGAGAGTTGTATGTTAAGCACGTGAATTCAATAAAAAGTTGCGTGTGTACATATTTTTTGAATAATCAATCCACTGTCAACTGTGCGAGCAGAAATTTTTTAACCTTGATATTATGTCTGACCAATGATTTTATTTATACAGTCAAGTTATTTATTTAAGATAATTTTTTGCCAAGAATTATGGGAAGCTATAAAAATGGAACAAGAAACATAGTGCCTATCTGTTACTGATGTTATTCCTCGAAAAATATTCTGATATGAAATCTGATTTAATATTTTACTGTATCGATATAACATACATAGGGCCTGTTTCACAATCGACAAGTAAGTTCTAAGTAGCTTACTTTGCAGATCATTTGACAGTTGTTATATGATATATATGTCAATTGAACTTCAAAGTAAGCTACTTCGGACTTATTTGTCGATTGTGAAACAGGCCCTTATTATTGAGAGTGACCGATTATCAACACGTGTGTTTATTTCTAAAACACAATGTTTATTGTAATGATACACACTTACACAGCATTGTTTTATTTTACGGCGCCTAAATAATTACTATTAATAATAGGATTTTCCAGATTTGTATTTTCGCGTAATTTTGTTGATTATTCTTTCCCTACGATCCTTCGACAAAGTATTAAAGGTATAGATTCTATAGGCAGCAAGTTTCCTGGTGACGAACATAGATGAAAATAAGATTTACCTTAATAACACAGTTCCTTGGTTAAAGGGCTTTTATAGGAGCATGGTTCTATGCAAGTTAGTTTTGTCTCCAGCTTAAAAATCGACTGTATTTATGACGGTAAAATATTCATAAACATTCATGGTGTGTATCACTGGTAAAACTACACGTGTAGTACCTACATTTCTCTTGAATAATACATGGCTACGTGCGCTGTGCGGCGACCATTGAAGCCCAGAGGAATGTGGACGCGACGTCATAATCTCACGCTCTTCATTGCGGTTTGTATGGAACCTGACGCTAATTATTGCTAAAGCTTTTTGTCTGAACGCATTGTTTGTTATTCTGCATATGATACGGTAAAGCGGTAGGCAGAGGTGTATCCACGTTTCGACAATTTTGTTAACTCCCGTGTAATAAGGCTATAGGAGGACGAGCATATTAGAAACAGTCACATAATAATATCGCTGTATAATTTTAGGTGACATAAGAGGAATACTGCTGCCCATTACTTTTGACGGCCGCCTTGGTCCAATGCTCAGATTGCTGGGTATTGGCCAAGAGGGCCCGGGTTCGAATCCTGGTAGGGGCAAAACTTTGTGATGACCACAAATGTTTGTTTACGAGTCATGTTTGTGTATATGTTTATGTAGTATATTTTCAACATGTATATAAATACATAATTATATTAAAAATATTTCCGTCATCTAGTATCCATGACACAAGTGCTTAGGCTACTTACTTTGGGCCAGATCATAGGTGTAAGTGTAAAAATATTTATTTATTATTTATTTATTTATGACTCATAGCTGTCTTCATGTGTCACCTGTGGGAGAGATAGGGGTGGTGAAAATTTTATTCTGCTTTGCCGTCACCACACGGTATTGTTGTTTTGCAAGGGTGGGTATATTTAAAATCCACATGACACCGAGCTATATTTAACATTCATTACAAAACCATTAGGTATTTTACAAAACCAGCTCGCTCGCGTTTTATCGTAACAGTCTGCTGAATTTTAACGTTAAGCCGACTCATTACAATTCGAGTCATTTCAACGCACTAATCGGCACCAGGCCAACTTGGTGGGTTTTGGCCCTACTGAGGCCCTATGTATAGCGAGGCCAGTGCCTGAGCATGGGCCGGTGTAATGGCATAAATGTAAAATCACCTCTAATAATTATAACCATATTCAGTCGTATATCCATCAGTTACATTTGAATATCTTACTACCAATATTATATTTTTTTCGTTTTTATCAATTACACCAAGCACTGTTCAGCCGTTAATGGGCTGGTGATGATGATGCTAATAAATGTTAAAATCACCTATAATAATTATTACCAAACTGTATGTTCATTAGTATATCCATCAGTTACATTTCACTGTCGCAATTATATATTTCAGTGGTTATCAATTACAGCTCGTACTATTCTATTGTATTGAGTATTCTGAATTATGATCGGTGGTAAAAAAAATTGCTCACCTATTTTTAATGAGTGCCGTGGAGTACTGCCATATTCTGTGGTTTACGTAACGTAATTTATGCAACGGATATAGAGGCAAAGTTTTTAACTGCTAAAAATGGTGTGCAACATTGTGACTTTCTACCGAATAACAGATATCAAATAGACTAGAAAACGTTGTACTTAATATTCCACTGGCAATACTGGTTAAGTATTCAGTACACTCCTATTAAATATTGGTAAATTGTTCACGAATAGGACGAATTAACATTGCTGTGGGTACCTGGAATTTGATCCTTCAAAGTACCTTTTTTGTGACAACGTCGTTTGATGCGGCCAGATTGGAGAAGGGTGGGTGTCCATGACTAAACCGATCGTTAGGGCCCGAGCCCATAGTACGGACGTCACGATTCCCAAATCATCACGATTCACGGGAAACCAAACCGATAAAAGCGAACCAAACGCGAGGAATTAAACAAAGGACTGAACAAAAAATTGTACGAAGTAAAATAATAATAATAATAAGTTCAAAACAGACAATATACACTTATTTTGATGACAATCCCAAACGGAAAAGATAAACCATTTATATAACCCCAAAAACATGCAATCACCATTTTTAAATCTAATATCATTGCAAAACTACAGCACACTAACTACACTGAGATATTGCCCTTTTTAACAGATAAGTATCATCCCTAATTCAAAAGAGAGAATCAATATGTTATAATATATAATATAATTTTTGTTACTATGTTGTTATGTAAAATGCGTTGAAAAAGGGCGGTAAGAATATTTGAAATACAATAAACAACTAACATAAAAAGGAGAAAAGCATGTTTTTTCTCTTTCTCCTTATATTGGGAAACAAGATATCTACGAGCATTATATGATTGAACTGAACAATTTTTCGCGAGACACACCAGTCACTTACAATTACGTCGACAATTATTTAGTTGCGTTAATTCTGAACAGTAATTGTACGCAGCGTCGTTGTTTTCTAGACGAATGTTTTTGTTCTGGGGCAATGGACACTCCGTGCTGATGGCCAGTGTCTTTCGTCTCGAGCGGTTTTTATCTGCTCTATGTAATTATAGAGACAGGGCAGGGCTTATACAGAGGCATCATTAACTCACATAGTCCATCTCAGCGCATGTGTACGGTTAGACGCGCAACGAATAAAACAATAAATAAGTAACATTGAATAATATTAAACTTTTTGTTATTTGAACATCATGAAAAAATTAATAATATTCGATAAAAAATTTTGATAATTTCAGCATCAAGACTTAAATGTTTCGAAATAATTCTAGAGTTATACAAGTTATAGTAATAATGACCGGCATTTTGTATTAACTATTTTTATTTCCATATTATACAAGTGTTGGACAAATTATTAATGTCCTGGATTACGTACGTAGGACGCGGCTAAGTTTTCGCATCAGGACAATAATTCAATCAAACACTTTGTGAACTCATTTTCTTTTTTTTTTTCATTTTTCCTTGTTTACAACTGGTAAATATTAATTGAGAAGGCTTTAAGTTACCATGGAACTAGTAATTATCAATAGGGAAGGCTTCAAGTTACCTTAGAAATAGTAAATATCATTTGATAAATTTAAAAATTAAGTACTTACATTTCAAAAGTTTAGGTGACAACCCTACGCATCTTACCCTCAAAAGAATGCTACCTGTGGTCCCACAGGCTCATTGTAAATCTTTTTGACTGCGGCCGACTATTTTGGAGCCATCCACGAATAGACACGCCTATCTATGGATGTAGTTAATGACTGACTGCGCCACTTGCATGTAATGTGGGCTCCGACGCAACGAATACATTAAATTCTACTGGTTACAGCTTTAAATGTTTTTGTTGGGATGGTGTAGAATTAGATTCATAAAATCATATTAATGGAATCATATTAAATAATAGCCGTGTAATTTCTGCTGCGACTGTCGAATAATGTGACTAAGGTATAAGACAGCGAGGAGTAATGGGCAGCACCAGCAGTGTTCATCTTATACCACCTAGCAATGTACTGCAACGTCGTCTCAATAGGCAGTAGCCGTGCTCCCTATTACATGGGAGTCCCATGGAATAGGGGGCACGGCTATTGCTAATTCAGTCAGTCTAATATATCTAATTGGCAAAACGTGGGTGTTAATTTCACCTACTGTTGGGTAGGTCCTTCGTGGATGATATTTGTGGATGAGTATTAAATACGTAGGTACATATATTGATTATAATTGTGACGGACATTTATTTTATGGTGAGTGGCTCCTTAGTTGTAATTGTATCTACTATTATTAGAAGTAATCGAGAGTGAGCTTATATGGATGATTATCCTCGTATTATTTTGCTTGCACCACGTAGGCGCATGTCGAATGCCAAAAGCCAATGACGCGCTTGAGACAGAGCATGCGTGGGATAATTTTTTTGATGTCAATACTTGACAATGCCAGAGAAGATTGAAGGTTTAGATTTTGCGTTACCTTCAGATTTTCGCTCTTAAGGCTACGTGGATAGAATTTTTTTATATTACATATTTCCTTTTTGAAATCACATGTCACACACGTGTCCGCAAAATTAGGAACAATAGATTCTTATAATGGACTTCTAATCTAAAGTTTATTGTTGTTATTGAAGTATCTATAATATAATCTGTAACAATAACATAATACTATACTGTGTTACTTCAGGCAGTCTATAATAAACAACTACCATTGCCACCAACTTATCTGTTCAGGCGGCGAAAAAAATAATTTATTTTCGCATAGATTTAGACGAATAAGCTCGCCACTACATGGCTACACTACATATTACATGGGACCTAACATACTTGGCGAAACGTGGGTGCTAGTTCACCTCTGCCTACCCCTTCGGGGATATAGGCGTGATTTATGTAAGTATGTATATTGTACTTTTAAAAAGAAAAATAGGTCACATCATTTATTCTCCTGATGCGAGAATCAAACCGAGAATCAAACTTCCCAATAATTTTTCGTATTTTTTCTGACCGATTATTCTTTGAAATATTCTTTTCACTTCTTATGCTCTGAAAGTGCTTATTTGTGCAGGATATAGGCTGCACAAAATCAAATTTTGTGCTCTAGAGCATTAACGTATCTATTCATAAATGTGTCTATATTAAGGCAAAGAAAATGAGCTATGCAGCCAAACACAATAAGAAATTTGGAGATAGAATTTGTTATTTTTTAATATTTTTATTCTTATGTGTTTTTTAAGACATAAAATATATTAAAATTTTTATTTAAGTAGGTACGGTAGGTTATTAAATTAATTTAAGAAAATTATTATTTCAAAATTAATTTAATACTTCAGCCCAAGCCAAATATCAATGGGAAAAATAATTTCCTTCAGTATTCAAATTATAGTTTGAATTTCAAGAAATGATATGATAAACTACTGTTTTATTTCCTCGCAATCGAAGTGAAAAGCAGAGTTTCTAACTCGTCCACAAAACCATTTTTAACCTCGACATTACTATCAGCCCTCGCCTACGGCTCGGGTTGCTAAAAGTCTCGGACAAAAATGATTCGTTGTGTGCACTTATATCTACTATCTATTAAATCTACTATTATTAATTTATATAATACGTACATACATACATAATTCACGCCAATTTATATAATGATTGAAGAAAAATCAAATACCTATGTAATTTAATTGTACCCACCTCATGTTTGTCTTAATCGTGGACCATGTAAAATTTTTGGAAGAAACACCGACGCCCTATGTTTCTTTTCAACATTAAAAAGTAATTCAAGCAAGTTGCGTCTTCATTACTCGAAGAAAGATACTAGTGTATTTTGTTTGACTAATTGTAGCCGTGAGTCAGTTTCCTTCCTGTTCCACTCGTCGGTAATATGACTGAGCAACAACTAGGTACAATTATGACTGTTACTATTGTTCTAAATTAAATTCAGATTAAAATACGGTCAGGGAAAATACACTATTCTGCCCATCATAATTGTATTCCTGCTATTCTTCCAACATATAAAAATCTATAATAATATAAGGGCCGTATGGTGACGGCAGAGTAGAATACAATTTGTCGCCGCCCCAAATCTCTCCCGTGGGTGTCGTACAAGGCGACTAAGGATAAATCAGCGATGAGGAATGGGTAGCAGCGTTCCTCTTATACAACCAAGCAATGTACTGCGACTTTTGTGCCCGATAAATGGCAATAGGCTCGCCACCTATTACATGGGACCTAGTATTGGCGAAACGTGGGTGCTAGTTCACCTCTGCCTAACCCTTCGGGGATATAGGCGTGATTTATGTATGTATGTATAAAAATCTCATGTCACAGTGTTTGTTATTGAACTCCTCCGAGTCGGCATGACCGATTAAAAAAAACATATTTATTCAATAAGGGGTAGACAGACTGGCTAACTTACGTCATAATTAACGTCCACATTTTTCCAACGATGGTAGATCACATGTAATAATTTGTGGTAGGTCCCAGCTTTATTCATTTTCCAGATCCAGCATTGCCACAGAACGTAGATACATACATACACAATTCACGCCTATATCCCCGAAGGGGTAGGCAGAGGTGAACTAACACTTACGCTTCGCCAATTATGCTAGGTCCCATGTAATAGGTGGCGAGCCTATTGCCATTTATCGGGCACAAAAGTCGCAGTACTTTGCTAGGTGGTATAAGAGGAACGCTGCTGCCCATTCCTCATCACTGATTTATCCTTAGTCGCCTTGTACTTCGACATCCACGGGAGAGATTTGGGGTGGTGACAATTGTATTCTACTCTGCCGTCATCACACGGCAATAGTTATACGTACTTTCTCTGTTCTGTGGTTATACGTATCCATTATAATGAGACATCTGCCACGGAAGAGATAAGGGGTGATGATTATTATAATCTCGGGTGCAGATAGACGATCAGCATAATTATAATGGTCACCACTACCGTCAATACGGATTATTTTCCTGATAAATATTATCATAAATATATTTAAATGCGTAAGTGAGTAGATACTTTAAGAAGTATCTATCAGTCATTATCAGGTATTTGCGTTTTACAATAGGCAAGTTATCTGGTTAAAATGGTATTAAGACTATTCGTTTTATTGTGTTTGTTGTAAATATTCATAGAAGTAGCATTTAGTGTGGCGCTGTAATGTAATTAATCTTAGTTCAATAAATACCTTCAGATTAAATAGATAACAGAGTATGGAGTTTGAACCTTTTCAATAAATCGTTGTTATAAAGGGATTATCTACGTATACCTATTTGTAATACCGGTAGGATTTTGAATGTCACGGACCTATCTATGTCCGAAGTAGGAACCTATCGTCATCTACAGGGCACATTTACTGCAGTAGGTATACCTACCTATTAGATTTATGGCGGCCATACCACAGGGAGGTAAATCGCCACCATTTGCTTTTGCGTGAGAACTATACATATAAGTATTTATTTGAACATTATTGTATAAATTACCCAAAGAGCAATTTACCCAAAGAGAGTTGGTGACAGGCAGGCGGCCGGCTATAAAACCAAAGCCAAAACCTGCGCTGCACAAGCGCTGTCATTGGTATCAGGGACTACTAGAGTTAAAAAACTAAAACAGTGCCTAGCTAGCTGCGTGTCATAAATATGTATACTAGGTGCCCGTATGTATTTTTCATATGTAGCTGGAACAAAGGTTGCTCACAACAATAATGGTAACCGTACTGCGGCGGGATCGTGTTTGCCATTGTGCTGCGTGACCTACGCATTGTGCCACCGTTTCCGCAAGTGTGCAAGATGCCTTATCGAATGTTCAACAAACTAAAACTAACTCACTGCCTGCCTGACCCGACCGACGAGGGCCTAGACAAACAAAAATGCATGAAACTGACGAGGCATGAGGCACTGATAAAAACCGGAAAGGTGGATGAATAATGAATATATAGGAAAGTGCCACTAATTAACAAAGAGAGTGATTTATATGAAAAAATTCCGATCCATACTACTCCATACTACTTAGGTTTTACGGTGGCTGCACGCCGCGTTGGGTATGCTGTGGTTTGATTTGCCCTCTATCCTTCGTGTGCCCAAAGGTGCACAATGGTCTACACCAGGCAATCTCCCTTAGTCGACTTTAACGACACGTGAGGCTGAGTCGGGGCTGTCACACTCTACGTTAGTTTGTCATTTGTCACTATCAGGCTTGCATGGAAGGATATTAAATACATAGATAACTATACATTATATTGTAGCGCGAGGCCACAAAATATTATTTTTGATATTTTAAATAAATATTACGACTTCCACTCAATACGTATATTTTCTATCTGTCGTTACATGTCATTAAAATACTTATCAAAACTGAAATGTCAACTGTTGACAAGGAGGTCTGTTACACCACTCCCCCTCCGGGTGTCTTCTAGAGAAGAAAGGCAGGCTTCAGACGGTCTATTGAGATTTTATCCTCCTTGCCTTTGATCAGCACAGTATAGTATTTCTCATGTTTAGATAACACTTCGTAAGGCCCATCATAACTAGGTTCAAGCGGTTTCCGAACTCTGTCTATTCTGATAAAAACGTGTGTACATGTTCCTAAGTCTTTATGTATGAAAGTAACTTTTCTTCTGTTATTTTTGTTAGGCATTGGTCTTATCTCGCTCATGACAGTCTGCAATTTCTTGAAAAAGTCTTCATTAACTTCAGTCTTTGAACTTTGGAAAAATTCTCCGGGCAGTCGGATAGTTTTTCCATATGCCATTTGCGATATTGTGTATTGTGCATCCTCTCGTAATGCCGTGCGCATGCCTAATAATACTGTTGGTATTGTTTCGCTCCATTTGGTCTGGTTGTGAGCTTTGATTGAGGCTTTCAGTGTTCTGTGCAGACGCTCGACTTTTCCATTACTTTGGGGATGATATGCTGTAGTATGTTTTAAGTTAATGCCACAAATGTTTGAAAAATTTTTGAAAAATGATGACGTGAATTGAGTGCCTCTATCTGTGATGACTGTGCTTGGTACACCAAATCTTGTGATCCAATTGTTGTAAAAAGCTTTAGATACTGTCTCAGCATAAATATCTGGTAATGGGATAACTTCCATCCAGTTTGTAAATCTGTCGATGCAAGTTAAACAATATCTGTTACCTTCAGATGGTGGAAATGGTCCAATTAAATCAATATGTATAGTATCAAATCTGTTGTCTGGTTCTGGGAATTCTGAATATTGTAATTTATTATGTTTGTATGTTTTATTTTTCTGACATTGTATACACGATCGTGCCCATATTTTTGTATCTTGCTTTATGTTTTTCCAAATATATCTTGATGTCAACTGTTTTATTGTTGCTCTTATACCAGGATGATTGAGATTATGAATTTGGTCAAAGACTTGTTTTCTAAATTTAAATGGTATATATGGTCTAATTTTGTTTGTTGATATATCACACCAAAGAGTCTCTTTTGTAGGTAAGGTATATTCCTTAAGCTTCAATGAGCTGTGTTCTTTTAAGTGTTGTAATTCTGGATCATTTTCTTGTTCTTTTGCTATTTTATCATATTCTATTGAATCAACTGCTTCTATTCTAGACAATGTGTCTGCAACGATGTTATCTTTTCCACTAATATGCTGAAATTTTGTAGTGAATTCCGAAATAAATTGTAAATGGCGTAACTGACGAGGAGATGCTTTGTCGTTTCTTTGTTTGAATGCAAATATTAATGGTTTATGATCGGTATAAATTGTAAAATCTCTTCCTTCAACGTAATGTTTAAAATGTTTGATTGCTTCATAAATACTTAATAGTTCACGATCATAGGTACTGTACATAGTTTGTGCATTGTTTAATTTTTTGGAAAAGAAAGCTATTGGTTTCCAAGCTTTGTTCTCAAATTGCTGAAGTACTGCGCCAATTGCTGTATTAGAAGCATCTGTAAATAATGCTAATGGAAGATCTGAAATAGGAATGGTTAGTATGGTTGCATTTGCAAGATCTTGTTTACATTTTTCAAATGCTTTTTTAGTGTCTTCATTCCATGGTACTTTTCGTTTGTCATTTTTCGTTGCTCCTTTTAAATAATCATGTAATGAGGCTTGAGACTCAGCAGCATTCTTAATATGTCTCCTATAAAAATTAATGATACCAAGAAATTGCCGAAGATCACGGTAGGTTTCTGGTAGTTTATAGTCTATGATAGCTTGTATTTTTTTTGGAATAGGTTTCAATCCTCCTTTAGTTATAAGGTAGCCCAGAAATTCTACTTGTTTAACTCCAAGTATTGATTTTGATAGGTTCATTCGTAGCCCATATTGATCTAGTCTTTGAAATAATTCTTGTAGGTGCATTTCGTGACATTTCTCGTCACTGGATGCTACCAGAATATCGTCTAAATAGGCAAATACATATCCAAGTCCTCTTGTGACTTCATTTATAAATCTTTGGAATGTAGATGGTGCATTGCGTAAACCAAAACTCATAACGTTAAATTCGTATAATCCAAAGGGTGTTGTGATCGCTGTTTTATGTTTATGTTCTTCTGCCATCGGAATTTGATAATAAGCTTTTAAAAGATCAATTTTTGAATATATTTTTGTGTTTTTTAAAATATGTTGGAAATCATCAACTCGTGGTAAAGGATATCTGTCCGGAATGGTTTGATTGTTCAAGCGTCTGTAATCTCCACACGGTCTCCATGAGCCATCTTTCTTTGGGATCATGTGCAATGGACTAGCCCATTGTGATTTTGATGGTTGTATGATTCCATTGTTCATCATGAACTCAAATTCTTCTTTGGCTATCTGTGTCTTTTTCCCATCAAGTTGTCTAGGTCTAGAAAACACAGGATCACCTTCGGTTTCAATATAATGTTTGACGTTATGTTTGAAATTACTTGGTAATAAATTTGGTATAGTTATGTCGGGAAATTGTTGTAAAATATCAAAATATGGCGAAGATTTGTCAGTAGTGCTTAATATTTCATTTTCATCAATAGATGTTAGTTCTGCTTCAATAAATAATTTTGTGATTCCATCAATAATTTTCCGAGAATGTAAATCGATTATCAAATTAAAATGCTTCAAAAAATCAGCACCCAATATTCCTCGTTTGACGTCTGCTACTACGAACGGCCATGTAAATTTGCGGCGTAATCCAAATTCAACTGTCATGATTCTGATGCCATAAGTTTTAATTTGGGTGTTATTTGCAGCATACAATTTAAAAGAATTGTCGAGTTTGTCCGTTTTGCATGGTGGTATGATTGAGACATCTGCTCCACTGTCAATTAGAAAAGGTATATCTGATTTGCTGTCATTAATAAATATTCTTGATTTGCGACAGTATATTTTGGCAGCGGAATTCGTCGCTAATTCTGTTGCCTTGAAGCGTTTCCCGAATTGAATGAACACGGTTTCTTGCACTTTTCAGGTATGCATTTGTTTCGAAATCGAAAATGATAGTAACAAAATTTGCCATCTGGATTATATTTTCGATTTCGTGATCGACTTCGACTTGCTGATCTTGCTCCATTTGAACGATAATTGGAACGAGAACGTCCTTTATAATCCGTCCGTAAGGCTTCAATTTGTTTTTCAAGTGAAGAAATTTTTTGTAACAAGTCTACGTTGTTGACTGTACTTGTTGACGGTTGTATGTCATTTGAAAAAATATCGTTGGAATGAAAGTCTCTCATTTTGTCAGCCATGATTGACAATTTGTCTAAATTTTCTTCGGATATTATCAATATATTTTTTATAGAATTTGGTAATTTATCAAGCCAAAGGGATCGCAAAATTTTTTCGGAAATATTTTTGTCGGCGAGTTGTCGCATCTGCCTTAATAGTTGGCTAGGCTTGTTGTCTCCTAATTCTAGTCCTGTTAATAGTGTTTGAATTTGTTTTTCTTCGCTTTCGGTATATAAATTTAGTAGTCTTTCTTTTGCCAAACTGTATTTGTTGCTGTCCGTACTTTTGATGATGTCCCAAATGTTTTCGATAATTTTCGGTTCTAATTGTGAGATGAGATAATTGAATTTCGTGTCTTCTGATCTGATATTATTAATAGAAAATTGAGCTTCTACCTGGTAAAACCAAATTTCAGGTTTGTTGGTCCAAAACGTCGGTAATTTTATTGAAATTTTTTCTAGTTGTTCCAGTTCTGTATTCATTTTGTTGTATTTGTTCGAGATCGGGGTCACCAATTTGTAGCGCGAGGCCACAAAATATTATTTTTGATATTTTAAATAAATATTACGACTTCCACTCAATACGTATATTTTCTATCTGTCGTTACATGTCATTAAAATACTTATCAAAACTGAAATGTCAACTGTTGACAAGGAGGTCTGTTACAATATCTTACTCACAGAACTACTCAATGCTTATACCACGTTTATTAGTAAGGCTGATAGGTAAAACAACAAATAGTCGACCACAGACCCTCACTAGTGACTTTTTACCACGGAATCACGTTTCGATTAAGAACTTGACATTGAATGCGTACACTCTTGTTTTCACTCCCACGGTGGGGTCACCCACCACTGAACACCCCACTGTGACCGACGGATTCACTTCAAACACGCAAGAAAATGTTATATTTCACAGTGAACTACTTAAATAGGTATTGTGCTGAACTGAACTAAACTAAAATTTGTAGTAAGTAAACCTTATCTATACTAATTACAAAACTGAATGAAGAGTTTGTTTGGTTGGTTAAACGCATTAACGCGACCGAAGCCGCGGACGATTACTAGCTTAATATATTCGTAGTTGTATTAGTACTTATATTCTTCGAGTGAAAAGTTTATGCTCATCAAATGGGCGGATGGTCCCCGCTATCCGCTATTACACTGTTATTAAACCATCATCATATTACAATAAACCATTTTTTTTTATCAAAAAAATATAGCAAAGAAAAAGGGTAGGAAAAGTTCTAGGTTACTTTTTGCTAGCGTGGGATTTTTTTTCAACTATTCGGCAAGAAACCGACGTCAACTTACAATGGGTATTTTTTTTTGGCATCGAAGTTTCGATCCTTTGGCCAATAAAGGCCAAATGTACAACTCTGCACAGTCAGGCTACCGCAAAAAGTCTTATTTTCTCAATAGACTTTGTGCTTTACTTACAACAATTGAAGGTTGGCAATCGATTGAAGAAATTTGACAGTGTTGGGTAGTGTGAAGTGACGTGCCTACAATTTACTTGCGCCGGTGTTGCCTCAGTCTCGGCTGCCTACCGTTCTCCTTTTTCTACGTAATTACGCACTTTCCGGTCGGAGCGGTCAGTTTCCGCTCTTGTAGTGATATCGAAAGTGGTTTGGTGGCAAGGGATCAACATGCACAGTTATTCTAAATTATAATTTTTTAAATATATATTTACCGAACATCTAACGTAGTAGCGAAAATCTCCGGTGTAGCCTTCATCACCAGCCGTTTAATGTCCAATAACCGACCTTAGCGAACATTGCTTAGTTTAAGCAATACAAGAAAAATCTTTTCATTTAAAAAAATAAATATTGATTTAAATTAACTTTAGTCACCTCAGTACTTTATAATGCAGGGAGCCTTCACAAAATTTTCAACTAGGTACCATAGTTTACGGTTTAAATCTATGGAAGAAATTTGACAGTTCTCTCTAGCCCGGTGTGTCGTTAGCAGTACCAACCACATCTTTTTTTATTCAATAATCGTTTACACTTTCAATATGTTGCATGCAAGGTTTATTGGCATTTTATAGCTTATACATGGGCAGAAGAAAGTTTAACTATTCGTGTGATCAATGGTTATAGAAAAATTGCATGTGGTTTGTGGTTTACGTTCGGTACCGACTTTCTATAGTCTATCACTAATGCGAGATTACTGTTTTTTACAATGCGTAAAGAGGTGTACAATATACATACTTGTTTCTATGTTTTATTTCAAGCTATAATTACAATAAAAAGATATTTACGTCAAGCTGAACACCATTAGCGATTATGAATTTTCTTTGACGTGAATTTCTTATAATAATATAGGTACAGTGCCACCAATATTTAAGTCACATAACTACATAAATCATGCCTATATCCCCGAAGGGGTAGGCAGAGGTGAGTGAGTTAACACCCACGTTTCGCCAATTATATGTTGCTGCACTGTATGCGGGCAGAGCTGTATTGTCACCTATATTTCGCTATTATTATGTAATGTGAGCCGGCTGCTGCTATCATCTAGACAGACATCAACTTAACAATTGCTGTAAATCGTATTACCCACTATTAGATACTTGTTATTATAACTAGACTGGCATGGCGAGTTTGTTGCTCCGCTACTGAATTACAAAGTTTGAAAAAGCTATGTATTAGTTCTAATGTATGCGAGATGTACGCCAGTTCGAAAGTACGCCGTAGCAAGTATGGAATTCCGACGTAGATCATATTAAATATACATGTTTTCATGTTGGTATACTTATTAAAGGTTAGATTAGTTAGAGCAGTGACCAATGCTCGAGACTCTTGTTGCGATTATTGTTGATTAATGTTAATACTTTGTGTCGGAATTCGATACTTGGCTAAGGTATTTTGACTTCAACTGGTGTATTATAGAACTATATTCGCCGTAATTTTAAACGCGTCGAAATTAATTACCGGAGCGGGAAACCGGGAAAATTTACATAGGTACACACAAAACGCACGTTTATTACCCCGAAGGGGTATAAGCAGAGATGTATATTAACTAACACCCACATTTCTAAAAATAGTTAAGGTGTAATTCAATTTCTATATTTCTTCCTCTCCTTTTGTAGAATTTACCACATAACATTTAAGCTATCATCGCGTTAGTTTCAGGAAAAAGAATTTATTTTTAATCAGAGATACCATAAAAAAACTGGGACGCGAGCCGTGGGATTATCGGGCGATGAACGTTCAAATATACTATTATGTCAAAGAATCCTACACCGAGTGCACTGTAAATATCGGGTGACAGATAAAACTGTATCTAAACGATGGTGCTGCAAATTGAATTTTACCACTGCGATGACTGAATCCAAATTGAAAAATTCCGTCGTCATTGTAACCGGACCAGAATTAATAATGCATAAAGGTTTTTTGTTGTTGTTTGATTTTTATTTGAAAATTATGGCCTACCTACTCGTATTTATCTTACAAAAAAAAAATACAAAGAAAAGGAAGAAATAAAAAAAAAATAAAAAAAATATTGCCCTGATGCGGGGTCGAACCCGCATCCTCCGCACAACCGAGCAGATAGATGTTAGTCAGTACCACTCAGGCAAGCTTCTTGTTTTTTGTTTTGTTTATAATATTTTTGTTTTTAATTTATTATCAAACATCTAAAAAAAAGAAAACAAATCGATAATAATAAAATAACAAGCATCCACGTTATAAAAGAAGATTAAGATTATATGTAATTTTAAATATCAAATAACTAAATACTGAAAAACATCTATTGAAGAAGAAATACAATACAATTTCAACACCCTTATTACAGGTTGGTAATTTTTTAATAAATAATTTGATGGAAATTATGTTAACACAATTGAACGGTATCATATTTACGCATTGTGTGAAATTAAACTGACCTCGATAAGAAACTAATTAATGTTTATTGAGTGTTTTTTATCAGGTTCTAATATTAGTTCTTGCGAATGAATATAGTATGTCGTTGCTAAGTCGTCGTAATTGACATATCTGGTTACAAGGTAACTAAACGAAGGGGTTAACTGAGAGATTGGTTGGGTTAATTATCTTGCAAAGTGTTGAAAATAGCGAAATCCTTATTATAAGAAACAAAATTGTCTAGTAATTATTTGTCAGTCATTTATTTTAAATTAGCTTATTAGAATATCTGTCTTTTGGTAGTTTTACGATTTTATATCCACAGCTAAAACTAAAGTAACGTACTTACTAAAGTTTCGTTGCTTAGTAAAAAATTGCAAATTACTTGCTGTGAGTTTATTGATTTTCTTTTCATTATTCGAAACATGTCAATCTAATCTATATAACATACTCTATTCTGTTGCCATAAAATCAGACAGGATCTTTTAAGTAACTAAACTCTGGAAGGTTTATCTTGAATATAATATAATGAGTGGTCAGGGGGTGACATAAAACTATGATCTTACCTCGGGCGATAAAAAAGTCATATTTATCGCGCTCGCCTGCGGCTCGGGTGTCAAATACTTGCGATCTGGGACATTCATTGTTTTATCGCCCTTGGTATATAATCTACTACTATATTGTAGAAAGAACATGAAGCTGGCTATATGACGAGAATATGAAAGTATCTAATTATGTCGATTACATAGAATTCATACTGTAATCATTTCGAATTTCTTCTGACTGACATAGGTACTTATATTTCACATGGGATGTGAATGTTAGCTTTTTACATTTTACTTACTGTTGTGTGATTGGAAAATTAACTGTTCGTTTATCGAGACGCTGTACGATGTACCGTATGGCGGACTTTTTCTCGATATCTCTATTGTTTCCGTGATAGAGAATTAAGTTTTCTATTGACGACACAAAGTCTCGAGAAACTGGGCGAATTGAAATTATACACATTATTCATTCATTATTTCTACATGAACGCTGTAATAATATTATACCCGGGAATTATACAGTTATTTAAATGTTAACTATACAATTTGACAAGACAAAGAAAATTAAGGTTTCTAACATTTCGGAAACATAGTATGGCCTGATGCAAACTAATACAAACTACGTCCTGGGCATCAAAGAAAAGATAAAAAGCAAAAAAAAAAGATACCTACGGCATTTTTCTAACCAAAGAGAAAAGGGTCACAAAGTTTCGAAAAATTATTGTGTTGATATTGGTAAACGAACCCGCATCCTCCGCAATCCGGGCGGCTGCCTTTACCGCTCGGTTAATCAGGGCTTTTTTGAACATTTTTATTATGTTCCAATAATTGTTTTGTTTGTCAAATTAGGTACCTATTACAGTTGATCAAGTGAGTTTCGACTTGACTTCATTAATTTTAAATGCCACAATTGATCGAGGCCGCTGGAATCCTTGTTACATAATGGGCAAAGTTATTTTTTTTATTGTATTAATTTTGTACATTTTGTTGCCTAAGAGATTATAAAAACCGTCAAATATTTTGATTGTCTTACCCTTAAAGTATTCGGCATAAAGCCTCAAATTGATTGGGACGTACATGCTCTAATCGCACATGGTACATTTATTGTAGGGGCTTACATCATATATGTATCTAGCTAACTATGAAATGTAATACCGTAATCGTGTGAGCATTTATTGGGTTTCGAGATCCTTTTAAGGGAATTAGTAATGAGTTCCGGTATGTGAGGCATATTTATTTATCATTTGATGATTTCGTAGGTATGCTTCCAATTAGTAGGTACATAGTATTAATTGTATTTAACAACCACAGTATGACATCAAAATGATAATATTTGTTTGTTAATATTTGAGAAATGAGTTTTGTACCAACGTTCTCTAGCTCTATGCGCAATTACGATTGTGTTATTTGTATGATGGGGTTGTATATTAATATGGTTACAAATATGGTTTCAATAAGTTCCTTACTTTAACAGTAATTAAAAAGAGATTGGAAAAATTTCGGTCCTCTGTCCTAGTCCGGGCCCTCCGAAATCCTTTTCCTTTGTGAACTTTTTTTGCTACGTTACAATCATAAAAAGCTAGCTTTCAAGCCGAATAAATTAATTGATTTTTTTGCCTAGCCTGATTTTAGTAGAATTGCTGGCTCAACATACTAAACAACATTTAACATTCTAAAATACTAGTTTTACCTAATGCATTTTATATAGTCCTAGGTATACTTACTGAAAAGTTACAAATAAAATTTTATAGATTTTTATAACTTCTTAGCAGCAAAAGTAATATAAATAAATTTAGATAGTTACCAATATAAATATTAGAAGTCATTACGGTACCTGCTTTTTATCAATTTACTTCAAAAATGAATGATTTCAATATAAAAGATTTAAACGCGCTAGGCATAGTGACTTTTCCGGGCACTTATTTTTAATATTACCTATTGGATCTTATAAAAGGCGGTTAATTTAATGGAAACAGGTGTTAAGCCAAATAGGTACGCTTCTTTTCTGCAAAACCGTTAGTTGGCTCCCCTCGGTCAAGGGAGGGGTGATTCACCCTTACCTGAATATTTATAGTTAGTATCACTATAGGCAGCGCCATCTATTGATAAACTTTGACAAATCGCGTCAATGGTAGCCGTGAATTAAATTTAATTCAGTAGGTACTTTTTAATGTTTTTTACAACATTTAAATTACAGTGTCATACAAAGCGGTTTTTCACAAAATATTTTTCTGTTTTACGATTTTGTTTCATTGTGCTTACCAAGAGTAAGCACAATCATGTCATGTTGCTTTCATACATAAGCAGCTGATTACATCAAGGCTTCACTAGATGGCGCTAGATAGTTTATTTTTCAAATAGGTACCTACATATCTACTAGTACCTAGGTAGGTAGGAAGGCACCTACCTAGTATGACTATCTATTTTCATTCATAAGTATGACTATTATTAATATCATTCCACAATTCTGTCTGGGATATTTTGTATATTATTTTATAGCCGTGTGGTGACGGCAGAGTAGAATACAATTGTCATCACCCCAAATCTCTATCCACAAATCGCGACTATGGATAAATCAGTGATGAGGAATGGGCAGCAGCGTTCCTCTTATACTACCGTCCTGACAATGTACTGCGACTTTTGTGCCCGATAAATGGCAATAGGCTCGCCACCTATTACATGGGACTTACCAGAATTGGCGAAACGCGGGTGAGAATTCACCTCTGCCTACCCCTTCGGGGATATGGGCGTGATTTATGTATGTATGTATGTATATTTTGTATGTATTGAAATGCTTTATCGTTTCTTGAATAGAAAAGTGACACTATTAAAAAAAACGGTTTTCATTCTAAAAATAAGTGTTAATGCTAGATCGCATTTATCACGATTTATCTATTAATTATTTGAAACAGTTAATGGCTAGGTATTCTTCTCTAAAAAAAGTGTCAAAAGTAATTTTGCAAGGATTCATGGCTAAAATATATGGATACGTAACATAAGTTTTACTTAAGAGACTGTTGAAAGTAAGAAAAATAATACATAAGCGACATGGCAACTAAATGACAGTTCGGGATATCAAATCACTGTAAAAAATTAATTAATTAAACAATAGAAAATGAAAAAGTTTTTATATTATTATATGTGAGAAAATTAAATTATATTATCTACTTTAAAAAATTCCTGTATAAAAACAATAATAGTAAATTTTAAAAAAGTTTCTATATGTATTTGAGAAAATTAAATGACTTCTATCATTTTGATATACTTGTCACGTTGGCACTGGGACGCGGGCGTTCCGCAGGCTGCGCACGCGCCGTTACGCTCCGTCAGTTCCTATGGGCCCCTCGACTGACTACCCCTTGAACTTTTTCCACTATGACACCATGAACCTTAAGTTTTTCACGCGATTATATGGCTTACTTCCCGGTAATAGAGCCGCTCCTAATGGAGTGTTTCGCCACACTTGTTTCGTCTTCCGGCGGGATTTCGGGACTGTGAGCAGCGTGAGGATGTGTGGTTCGGTGGATGTGAATTACATAGAGTGATTTTGATTTTGACTTTAAGAAAGGGGAGGACTTCCGTTTTCACCTCTTTTCTTACAAAGAAAATTGTGTGTTAGGAAAAACTTCGAAAAATTATCGAATCCGCGTCCTCTGCAATCCGGACAGAAGCCTAAACCACTCGGCCAACCTAGACCACTTTTTTTACATATATATTTTTTATATTCCGCACTAGGACCTAATTAATTTTTTTTAACTTATTTTTCTTCAAAATCCAACTAAGAAGATATTCTTTTTTCAAAAAGTATTTGCATTATTTGCAAATTTTCTTAGATTTCAAGGCATCAAAATGTCTGTTTTATGAGTTTTATTTGATCTTTTATGAAGAACAGTAGACTGAAAATAGTTTGTATAGTTTTGGGTATGGTTAGTAGAATAGAAAGGAACCAACAGCATTACAAATAGTTTGGAGGTTCTGCTATTTAGGTAGTTCTCTTTATCCAATTGTTGCCATATCCCCAAGGGGATAGATTGGATCTTCAATTTCCACAACAATTATTATAAGATCAAAGTTAACAGTGACTTCTTTTAATTATTCTACAAAGTTACAGCTTAATACGTTTATGGAGACATATTTTGCAATTTGCCTTCTAATTTTATCTAACAATTATGGTAAAATAACCCTTTACAAGCAAGCTAGAGTTCTCTAATCAGCGATTTAATAAATGTATTTAGGTCATCTAAATTGATTCAAGTTTAATACGAATGACTTATTAAGCCATTATGACGGCGTAACCCTACTACCTACACGTAGTCGGTTAATGAATTTTTAAATGATTCCAAATATTTATCTAATGGACTGATTCATCACTTTAGCACATGGCACAGTTACGCGTAAATAGAGTTACTTTACAAAACTTCTTGGCCCTTACTGAAATTATTAGGCATTTAATTGCTTGTAATTTTACGTTATTTTACATAATGGGAATATCAATTATTTATTATATAAAAATACTTTGTTTCAATTAATATTGATTAACTTATAGAAAAAGAATAATGACCTAATAAAACAGAACATAAAACGTAAATAGATTAAAAATACAATTAAACTGAAAGGAGGTATGGTTCTAACAGCATATTTTATATTAACTATGATTTATGTGTAAAATAAATTGCAGAGTCCAACGATGATATTATGTATAATATCATCGTTGGACTCGCGTCGGACATATTACATTTTTGAATAAATTTACCAGCTTGACATTCTGATTGAGGTAGTCAACTTCTTTAATACCGATTCAAGTTCACATAACAATGAGGGCTTCATATACTCTACATAAAGTATAATAATTAGGATAACTGTACAGGTAGTAGAGGAAATGGCTCGCTCTCTATTCTCTATGCTACGATTTATTTCCATTTGTGGCGCGACACAGGTGTGACTATTATTTACATGGCCCGAGCGCCTCAATGGCGTTGGTTGCGCAGCGTAAGGGGGGCGGTGACCTGCTGGCCCCCCTTCCCCCCCGCGGCCCACGGCCTGCCGACTGTTCGACCGGCGCACGAGTCGAGCCAGTTGCTTGCCGCACAGCCTCCAGTTTGTTTACATCCCAATTTTCTATTAGTGTTGTTATAATAATTTAGAAGCTACATACATTAAACGTGATTTGGACTCGGTTTGACAGTGACAAAAGTTGTGCTACGGAAATATTTCGTTTGAAAATTCAAGGAATCTGTGGTCAGTGATTGCGCGACGGTAAAGATTAGCCATTATGTTACACGTTTTGTAAGTTGAGAGCCAGCGTTTGCACTAAATTGCACAGCTGCTTTCAGTGTTAACGCGAGTACAGAGATAGGTAAATAAAACAAGAAAAACACGTAGCAAACTCTCGCTTAAAGTAATGATATTTTCTCTTGTCTCTTATGGCCTGTGTTTGGTTCTGAATTTATTTCTATTGTTCTATACATATACATACATACATACATAAATCACGCCTATATCCCCGAAGGGGTAGGCAGAGGTGAACTAGCACCCACGTATCGCCAGTTATGATAGGTCCCATGTAATAGGTGGCGAGCCTATTGCCATTTATTGGGTACAAAAGTCGCAGTAGGTACATTGCTAGGTGGTATAAGAGGAACGCTGCTGCCCATTCCTCATGACTGATTTATCCTTAGTCGCCTTGTACGACACCCACGGGAAAGATTTGGGGTAGTGACAATTGTATTCTACTCTGCGTATTTATTTAGGTATAGTGTAAAATCACAGTGATTGTAAATACTGATTTTAGGATGACGTCGATAGTAGATTCGAATCACAGACGGTCTAACCTTGCATTATATGCAGATAAATTTATATCGGAAACTAATTTGAATGGTAATTGCGAAGACACGAACTCCAGTCCTGTCTACCGTTGCATGACCAGTGTTGCATGACTGCACGCAAGACCGTTGCTCCTGCACTGGCAATACTTATTTTATTTTTTGTAGAATGACTTCCTTACGAAAACAAAGAACACGAGAGATAACGTCGCTTAATTTAAAGTGAGCAAAGTCTTATATGGCGACAAGGGCGATTATTTTGTCGAGTGCTCGCTTCAGAAAGTGGGCAAATAAGCGACTGGGGGATTATCTTTAGACGTCAATCCGCCGCTTGTAGTCAATAGATTGCAGTGTGACGAATGGAAATCACGGCCGCAGGCATAGACTAGCATTGTTGGTTGCAGACTGTATCGGTAACATAATAACAGCACTCGAACTAGATACCCAGATCCCGTGATATTGAAAGCGTCGTCATCACGTCTCCACGGAAACTGTGTGAACTTTTCGAAATTTTCATTAGCTGTAGGTATAATCATTGTTGTGTCGTATCAAAGAAAGTTTCCCGGTAACAATCGACGCTGTCTTCTCTTTACATTTGCTCCAATATTTTCACACATTCATCTCTAGAACTCTGAAAGTAGCGCCTATGACTATATGACAGAAAAATTGAGGAGCAACAGGTTAGCGTGAAACGGGCATGTGATGAGGCGGGATGAATGTTACATAAATGTTACATTGATGGACCTGGAATGAGAGGAAGATCGAAGAAGCGATGGATGGATTACCTATGTGAAGTACTATATGAGGAAGAAGGGAGGTCATGCTGAGTTTAGCTCTGATAGAAGAGCGTGGAAGAGAAAGACATGTTGTGCTGACTTCACTTAGAGTGTAGGGAAGTGCCTCCCTAAAGGGCAGGGAGAAGAAGACCTGTAGAAGTATTCGGATTGGCTTGAGCGAGGCGATTGTTTAAAATCCGCATTAATAATTGAGGTCGGCACTTTAATTGTCAAACTTTTGTTTATTCGCCAGTGCCATTCCCATTGGTCTTAGCTCGGCTTTAGTCCCACGTCCGCGTACAATTAACACCACAAGCAACTTGTGCAGCTTAGTCCATTGTAATAAGGGTGTTCAAAGGCCACTGTACTATATCTGGTAGCCTTCACATACCGTGTCCGATGACAATGGAGTGGTTTGGTAACCGTGGAGTTTAATCGCCGATTGTCAGCCTGACATTCAGCGTTTGCTCAATTAAAAGTGAATCATGTAATCTTTGTCCTATTGCTGTGTATTCTTCATCACATAAAAAACGAATGTTTGTCCAAATCAAATATTTGTTCGAATATTGTCACGTGTTTCTCTCACAGATCGGAGATCACTTCTTTCGAATGCTGCTACGATCCTTACATAGGTTCTTCTCTCGTTTCATCCGATCTCATTATCGCTCTCATGCCCGTCGGTTTTATGTGCTCTTGACCTGATCCCTTTTTTAATATAAATATTTTTAAAAGTACCAAATACTTGTCCAAATACCAAAAACTATTAGGTACGCGCCGCTCAGGACCGATCGGTTTCGAAATCTTTAGGGGGAAGCTTATGCAGTGCGCGTCTCTCGGCCAAAATGCTGATCTAAATACGTAAACTCATAAACCAGAGTAGAGCTTATTTACTTTCACCCATACATCTATTTTGTTTGATACAATTTTTAATGTCCTTACATGCTCTGTTGCCCTGGGCACTTATGAGCAGCCCGGCTAGCATGATCACCGAAACAAGAAATGAGCTATTTATCTTTTGAACTGTCAAAAAACAATGGATTTTTGGCAGTTCTAAGTGATAAATGGCTTTATCATTTGAAGTTTCGGTGGTCATGCTAGTCGGGTTGGCATTTTAAAAGGCTTACACCCGAATAAAGAAAACGCAACACAAAGTTTGTGTCCTGCTTAACATTTAAGTATTGTCAAAATTGACTTTTTTCCGTACAAATTCTGACAGGTATGGTCCACTTAACTTTATAAACAGTGCTCAAAATTTGAGTAGCGTTTCTGTATTCGGGGATTTGTCTTTTACACCCTGTCGTTTAATTGCAACTCCCGTCTGTGCAAATAAAGTAAATACCCAATTAAATTTCTTCGACGGTCTTTGTGTTTCCACGAAGTATCCGCTTGGCAACTAAACGGCTGCGAGAAACGTGTTGATGAGGATTCAAATGCGATAATCATTTAGCAGCACAGCAATTTAACACCCACGCTAGTTTGCTTGAGTAATGCAACACCTGGAATCAACCAAGTTAAATGTTCTTTTGGTGTGTCATTCCAGGGATAGTTTAATAAAGTTCGTTTTGCATAAACAGATATGAAATTTTGATAAAGCCGTTGTAAAGTTTCTGTTGTTGTTGTGCAGTTTATGTGGTTGTTATGAAATTTATGAAGTTGTTGTGCATTTTTTGTGAATCTTTTGGAGTTTTCTGCTTCTTTCACCCGACTTTATTCTCATCCATACTGCCTTTTTCGAATAAGTACAGCAATCTAGCAATCGAATATCTATAGTATTTATTTAAATACTAAGATACGAAATGTATTACATTTTGTCCCCTAAGGAATTAGAAAATTGTAGAATGTAAATAGAAACAATTGTAGCTAGTTGGCCTTTAAATGTTGTATCATTTCATATCATAATTTTCAAAATGTCTAATGCGGGACGCGAAATAATGACGAAATAAGACGCAGAGCCACAATACTCTTCATTCCTTCTTTTTGCTGTCAGAAAGGATGGCTATTAATATTATAACTCCCAAAATTATCACACAAGGAAGTCGTAAACAAATTGAACGAAAGGGACATGCCTAAGAAGATATCTAACAAAATGTTAAAATTAATACAGTCCCTTATTTTTAGAATCGTCTACTGGGTCTTTCCTATTCTTTCATTAGTGTTCAGAATTTTTTCGTTTGATTAATTCTTGCTTGAAGTAAATAAATTTACATCGTTCTGCACTTATTAGCATAAATGTAATAAAAGATGTGTCATATTTCGTAACTGTGTGTGAAGCATGCCGCTTAATGATTAGCATGTAAAATTGCATTTGAGATTGTTTTGGCACATATTAAGTAATATAATGATAGTTCGTATTTGGTCAGCTCTTTAGACGCAAAATAGCTAAAGTTAGTCAAATTAGATTCATAATGTACAACATTCTGTTATACATGCAGAACTCTTCATGTGAATTCGACTAAAACTGGTTTGTGTCAAGCAATTTCTAATTCAGATGAGTTTTGCTTCGATCAAATTTAATTTGCTAATAGTAGCACTTCACTTTCATTTTTAAGAGGCGCCTGCGCCTAGTAACCTCACATCACATAACATGTATGATATGTACATGTTTATTGCCATTATAAATAAATATTTTATCAAGAACTGAGAGAGTCATTTTAACATAAATTACAAGAAACGAACAATCAATTGAGGAGCACGTTTTGTTTATGTTGTTGATAATATTTGATTGTGATTTATTATTATGATGATTCAAATTTGATTTGAATTGTAATGTAAATGTTAGAAAAATTAGTACAAGGAAAATTATGTTTAGAAAAAGTTCGAAAAATTATAGTCCCCGCATCAAGACTTTAATTTTTCGAACTTTTTCTAAACACAATTTTTCTTTGTTATTTTCAATAAATCATAATAAAAAATTACCCGTCTTTCGCGACGGCGTTGTGTGTAGGGGAAGGTGGCCTAAGTGGGCGGGGCAACTGCCTAAAACGGACTCTCTAGAGTTTAAAAATTGATTTTTTTCCTGCCTAGCTGGCTGTTTGCTTTCTTGAGTGGGCAGGTTTCTGCCCACTAAATAAGTATCAAGTTTGTCGGTATAAGCTTCTAATATTGGTGTCAATATGAACGAATAAAATTTGTCATTCTAGCGTAGACGCGCAATATATTTATATCCACACCCGAATACAGAAACGCTAATCAAATTTGAGGCACTGCTTAAAAAGTTAAGTGGACATTACCTGTCAGAATTTGTATGTGAAAACGTCAATTTTGACAACATTTAGGTTAGGCAAGGCTCAAACTTTGATTAACGTTTCTGTATTCGGGGGTAAGCAAAACAAATTAAGGAAATGATGAACACTCAAACCTACATGTTGGCATAATATTCTAACAATGTAAAAAGAAAGTACCTACAACATTGTGATAAACAGAACTTAGTATTTTTTGTGGCAAAAAAACTATACAGCTTAGATTTAGATACCACGTAAGTCTTGATTGTCCTCTTCAAAGAACGTCACTTTCATTGGTATCGTTGCAACACATCGCATCGCGAGGTTTCCACGCGCAATTTTGATCACAGATAAAACAAAGTCGATTCCGCATACAACCGAGTCAAGTGAATGTGCAGTAGGTGGGGGCAACAGATAACGTCGGCGATAACGGGAGGCCGGCACGCCGCTAATTTGTTCTATAACACTTTTTTGCGCGACCGACCACAAGGTCTAGCTGTGTTTTGCAAACCATAAACTTTCGTCACCGTCTGCGCAGTTGACTGTTATAATATTTCTTTTATTATTTTTCTTGTGCACAGAAAAACAGAAGTGGTTCAAGTGAAAAATGTTTTGGTGTTAACGGAAACGTCATGTGCTAAAATACTGGGTGTTTTTAAATAAAAGTGAGTGTTTGGAGAGATGAAGGACTCCGCACCTCGTTGCGAAGACGTAGCGGATAAGCTGGTGCGACTGTTCGGATGGAGACAGACTTATCCGGTCCAGAAACTCCAGAAAAATATCCTCCCTAAGCCAAACGAGAAGGTAAGAGTTCACTGAAAGGTGTTGTTTACATCCCGCTTTTAGGCTATGACGTAATTATTCATAAGTAAAAAAAACAACCAAAAGCCAAATTGTAAGTATAATATAAAACGTTCCGTCTGTGAATTCGTGTTTTGGTATTTTGAATACGATAAAAATATTATTAAGCATTATTTAGTCTATTCTAAACTATTTAACGTAACTGTTATAAATTAATTAATTCTATATTTTTAATATATCTATACGTTCAACTAAATGTTAAATCGTTGACGACTTTTTACACATCAATTTTTAATCCCTGTGATTAATACAGATTATTTACAGATAAATCAACACAACGATATTTACAAATGGTTTAAAAGTGTTTTCTCGTTATTCATTTAATTTTTTAAGTCGATTGCGTCATAAAATTTACGTGTGTATTAAAGATGTGATCTCTCATTGAATAATTAATAGTATACACAGTAAATACGCCAACTTTTAGTAAAATAAACTTTGAATAAAATCTATCAGTTTCACTGGCGATTCTACAAAACACATTATTTAATTTACCACTAGTTATAAATGATTTTAAACGTATAAAATTTAACATAATAAGACCAGCCTTTATTACTAAACCGATTGGGAAGCTTTGACAGCTGTTTTATCTGACGTGTCGTTGTTTGTACAGTAATAAAGTTAGTTGCATACATTCCACGATTATATATAACGTAAATAAGAAAAGTTTACAATTAGACGTGAGGTAATTAATGATTGCTCTATTTAGGTTTACTCATTTGGAAGGGTTAGAAGAATTTCTCGTACCAATTAGATTTAATTGAAAGTTAATTAGCTTTATAAGTAAGCAGTTAAGGCTCATTTTATTGCGAAAGACTTTTTTTGCATAGCTGATTCAACTCATAGCCCAAGTTATTCGTAATCACATAATTATTATTAAATCCATATTTACCGTATATTTTCCCGTTTTTTTAATATGTTTTCGAAGTTTTTACGAATTTCTCGAAGTTGATTGCTAAATATAATTTTTTGGCTATGGATACTTTAGATGTCTCTTTTGTTAGTTGTTGTCTCGAAATAAGGGTAAAAGATAATTTTTTTTTAACATGTTAGAAAAAAAAATTGCAACGTAAATAAATTGTCTTAATGCGGAGATTTTCTCAAAAATAATATTAAATCTTACACAATATTAATATTTTTTGTAGAAAAATAATATTTATCAGAATGAGCACAAATTAAAACTATGACAATGTTTGTTTTACTATTTAATTATTAATTAAACCTTAGAAAAATATGTAACAAGGAAAAAAACATGAAAAAAAAACACGGCATGTCTCAGTTTCTCTTTCAGTGTTTTCTTTTCTGTTACTTTATTCTAAGTTCTTGAGTTCTTTGCAGAGGCAAGTTGCAACGAATAATGTTGCATTATGTTTGATCAACAAGCGACTCCCTCCGACATAATTCATGTTCGACATGCTGTGACTTTCACGGCTCTTTGTGATCCGAAAGTGTTGGAAAGCAATTCATTAAATCAGCCTATTGCAAATAATTACGTTGCGGACGGTATGTATGTATTGTGGTACTGACAGTTCACGCGAGAGGTCGATGACCCTTTCGCCATGCAGCCCTGGGGCACACCATAAATCATGCAGATGACATGACATTTAATGCTATTGCATTTAAGCATGTAAGTAAGTAGCGGTTTTACCCACGATTTGTGTACAATCTTAGCTTGGATTTCACGTTGTAGGTACATTTAGGAGATAGTTTGAGAAAAATCACCGATCGGATTGCCGTAAATATGGTATCGGTGACCAAAGAAAATTGTCAAATCTCGTACACACTTATCTAACACCTAACGTTCTACTTGTCTACGACGAAAGTTAACACCCTTTTCTTTACTCTAATTTCGATTGACAGTTCTATATTCTAGGAGCAAATAAATATCGTAGAATGCACCGACATACCCTAGTAGTGGTGGTGTAAAAATTATTGATGATGTGTTGAGATTATTCTAGATTACTCTGTTTCCTACCAGTAAGCACCTCAGGAATGGCGGAGACTAACCACTTACAACACCGGCAGGCGGTCGGCGGTAAAACGTTAGTCAAAACCTTGAGCAGTATGGATGAAATGTTGACATGACAATCACTGCCTCCGTTCATCGGTCCCTTTCCATCATTTTGCCCTACAATATTAATTTCCCACTAACGTCTCTTTGCGGTATGATGGATGATACAATAAAAAGAAGTTCATGGCTCCATGACGTCTGGCCGTTAAGAATGGATGAGTAACACCCCAGATTATATGGAAACAGCTCAGCAAGATAATAATGAATGTATGTAGTTCTTTCCTCAGATATCTGTCAACTCACATGGGTGTGAGCGTATGACATTCTTAGGTAGGTATTATTATTTTGTAAAAATAACTTCTTATCCACGATGTGACAAAAAAAAGATAAAAATGCAATAAAACATATGTATCCTTATGAATTACTTACGTCAACACTTATTACGTACGATATTAATATACTTACGATAGAACAATGTTTGATAAGCCTTTTCCTGTATCTGAAATGAACAAAATACGCAAATAGAATTATGGTGTGAATATTCTTTACAACTTTGATTAGTCGCATTCCACAGATATACCCAAGTACCTACTACATACATATTGTGTATACAGTTGGAGAATTCTACTTTAATGATAATGATCGTTAGCCACTAAGCCGATAAATCTGTTCAAGCGCCTTTGGTGTTTTTATTGTGTATTATTGTTTACTTAGGAATGGCACGAACATCAATTGATTTTTCTTTTTCAAAACATCACAAAATAATTTGAACAATATGATTTTGCCCATTTTTTATAGAGATGAGATTTTTTACAAGGCGTTTTTCTTTTTCAATATTAGAAGAAGTTTTTTCAATTTTCGGTGCCCTGAAAAAAATTGTGACTGATTTTTTTTTACTATTGGTAAAATATTTTGGTGCATTTGAGCAACTTGTAAATGTCGTTCTTAAGAGATTACACATATTTGACAAAGAGAATTTTCTTTAATATTATTTTAGTTACATTACAATTTTGTAAAATCAAAACTAATATATTTAAAGTGATCTAAGTAAGTAATTAAGCTCACCTTCGATTGCGAAACTAAGCAATAATAACGAACTACCCATATTTTAAGGCCGGTCATTAGATGGATGATCAAAACCAAATATTTCAATTGCCCCGGCATGTAGGTTTGACCGTTGTTCCCGGCTGCATCTGCGTATGCAGATTGGTCGGTTATATGGTCGATCCTTCCGATTCGATTCGATGATGTTGTACGTTTTGCGCTTGATAATGCTCTATGTGTGGACGAGCTCGCTCACAGCGCGCTTGGCCTGCGATTGCGTAAACTAAGCAATGTCGCTAAGGCCGGACATTGGATGGGTGACCAAAAATTTATTATCTCGAGTTCCTCCGTGCTTCGGAAGCCACGTTAAGCCGTTGGTCCCGGCTGCATCTGCAGTCGTTAGTACCCACCAACCCGCACTGGGCCAGCGTGGTGGGTTATGGCCCAATCTCCCTATATTCTTCCAACCATAGGGAAGGCCCGTGCCCTAGCAGTGGCGACATTAAAGGGCTGGTGATGATGATGATGAATGCTCTATGTCAAATAAATTGTCATAGAAGAAAATACATAATATTATTATTATATTATCTAGATTCTTATCCAAGATACGTAAGAAAATACTTATTATCTTGATAAGAATCTTATACGTAAGTACTTACATAATATTGCATTTGGATTGGTTGATTTAATAAATCATGTTACTGCACGATGACTAATAAGCGATTTAATACAGTGTTGGTTTGACAACTAGACTAAAGACGGTACGACTTGAAAGTACGTGATAAAGTTGTGAAATTACATTACACAATATGTGACAGAGGAGAGTAACATTTACAAAACTTTGATTATATTTTATTATTATTTTTTTATGTATTACAAGACAGTGTATTTGAAAAATTATTACCAAAAAAAAATGAATAATCCCGCTCGTGGACGCACGAGGAAGTAGGGATATTTTATTCAAAATGACAATTTCTAATAAAATAACCCTTACACAGCCGCATTAATACACAATAGCACGGCTGCTTACCACCATCTGTTCCCAAATCTCATTTATTCCTTTGTCACTTAAAAAAAGTGAGGCTATAATGCAAGGTAGAAATTCGACTGTTTTGAACTGTTTAATGTGTTGATGACTGTACGAATCTATGAATTTTTTCTTACATTAGTAAGCACCTGTGAAATCTAACAATTACATAGCAGTTTCTTATACTCTATTATTCCTTTTACTTTATTCTTCCATCCATAGCGAATGCCTGTACCCCAGCAGTGGGGATAGGGGGCTGGTGATAAATTTACACCTACATATTTTTCCTAGACCTATTTAAGAACTCATATGATTTTGTAGACAAACTGTCAGCTAAAGGTAGTTTTATTTTATGAAACTAGTTAGTTAGTGATTTATCTAATTGAAATTTTGTCTAATATAAATTGTCTGTAGCGTTAGTTGTTGCTATTTCTTGAGAGGTAAATTATTCAACAACTGCATTCTTCATCAGGACGGCAAAATACTATAGTCCGACAAATTCGTGCGCGACCTTCCTGCGGGGTGAGAGACGGTGGCGGGGACGGGGCACTCTAGATGTTAGCGGGGGCGGGTGATGCGGGGAGGAAGAAAAACTGGTGCAATACAGCATACCTCAGCCCCCCAACGTCTCTCACCCCGCAGAAAGGTCGCGCACGAAGTTGTCGGATTATAGCTCAGTATTCGGGGCTACTGTCCACGCGATCGCTATCAGGTCTAAACTTAAAGTAACAATGGTACATACAGATGAGGGCCGTAAATGGCCCACGAGTGGGTGTCGCGAGTAGTCCACCAATGTTCCATTTTAACGGTTCGCGCTGAACAAACACCGTTACTCTGTGCACGCGACGTCTCACCACCACGCATTCGTCTCGCAAATTACAAATAATGGACATATTATTTTTGTGTCATTACAACGCCAAACATGTTTTTGGTTTTGTGTAATTTTGATGGATTGAAAATATATTATTCTCAGTACATACACAAATCACTCCATGTTCATGCTGGCATGGAAGCGAAAAAATAACATAGAATGGGCCAGCCCCAACTCACTCGAAGTTTGTTGTAAAAGTCGCCTATCTATCGGCGGGTCCCTATATTCTATCTACTGTTAAAAGTAAGCTTACTGGAGTTTAGTTGTCTGGAATTTTTTGTTATAGGTATATTACGATAAACAACAGAAGATGCTAAGCAACTAAGTTATCTTCAAATGTAGATAGAATATTGGGACCTGCCGTAAGGGCGATTGTATGTATGTATACCTATTAGCGCCTTAGAGTACAAAATTAGGGCAAACCACTAACAAAAGTATAGCCAAAGAGGGTGGTTATCAGGCAGGCGGCCAGCTGTAAATCCTATGCCAAAGCCTTGAACATTATATGTGTGATGGATCATACTAAACCAAAGGGAGCGGATGGCTTGATGAAGTTGGACCACTATGAATGGAAGAGGAAAAATACTGCGGCAACCCCAGATGAACTGGAAAAAGGCAGTAATACAATGCCCTGTGATGCGGATGATCTCTTTTAGGACAAAGATTTTGGGGTTAGAAAAAGAATTTCGAAAAATTATGATCTTGAGGCGGGAATCGAACCCGCGTCCGCTGCTATCCGGGCAGGTGCCTGACCGCTCGGCCACCCAAGACACTAATTAACTTGCCGAAATTCTTCTAACATTTATATAATGTTAAAATTAAAATCGAATAGTTTATAAAGCAAACCCGAGCTTAACCGAACGCACGGTATTTGTAAAAATATCTGCTTTGGAATGTTAGAAATTTATTTCTACATTGCGAGGGTACCCGTTGGCTTACAACGTGAAGTGTAAAGGTTAGAAGAATTTCGGCAAGTTAATTAGTGTCTTGGGTGGCCGAGCGGTCAGGCACCTGCCCGGATAGCAGCGGACGCGGGTTCGATTCCCGCCTCAAGATCATAATTTTTCGAAATTCTTTTTCTAACCCCAAAATCTTTGTACTAATTTTTCTAACATTTATATAATGTTAAAATTAAAATCGAATACTCTTTTAGGACATCAATTTACGAAAATTTTGTGACCTTTCTTATTTGAAATTTATTGGTATTTCCTTATTTCTAAAACAAATGACTATTCTTATGGTTTCTATTTCGATTCTTCATGATGAGGAGTAAATTGACCTTAATTTCCGATCTCGCTTTAGGAACGATCAATTAATTCTTAACTAAGTCAATTATCGTCTTTTGTTTGGTCTGGCGGTGACGTTCTACTATCTTATAAAGCGGCACGTAACTTAAGAGCTATAAATTGCAATTAATGCATGTCGCATTCCGTGGAAAACGCTTGAAAAAACAATGCGTTGCGTTTTATTTCTGTTGTGAGATCTTTCTAATCGCTGGCTTCAGTTATGTTCGTGCTACGTCCGCGTGCTAACGTGCCGGCGACCCAATTGTTTATTTTCAAAAATCTCGGTACTAATGTCGTCTTTTGTTTGTGCTTCTTCTTTTTAAATTAAATACATTTCGACCGCGTTATGGAACGGGCAGTGTTTTAATTTTTTTTTGTGTGGAAAAGTAGTGATTGGCCGGATGCACTAGCTTGGAACTACTTGGATCTTCACGGTTAATTAACCATTTGTCGTGCTGATTTTACTCGCTGTTGGGGTGGCTAAAAATTTGTAAGGTTAAAAGTCACTTTTTTGGCAGCCAGACATTAAAAATCGTTGGTCAATAACTTCCTCCTTTTTTGCGTAACTTATTACGAAGTTTGTCTGCGCTCAGAGTTTTTCTTGACTAGGTAATTTTTCTTGCGATAAAGAAATAATATGCGAGACCAATACGTAAGTAGACAGTATAGGTTACGTAATTGGTTTTTTATTTACCATACGTGAGATAGATTCTCCAGGTTGATGAACTCTACTGAAACTAATACGTCCTTTTTCTAATAAAGACAATTTTAGACGTGTCAAAAAATAACACTTTTTGTTACGAAATAAAACGCTGCAAACGTTGTAAGTAACACTTCTGTAAGTTAAGATAGATACAGTCTGTCTTTTTTTACTGCCATACCCATTTGGTTAACCATCTTGTCCAATTTTTTAATATAAGTGTAGATTAATGTTAGTGATTTTTATTTTTGATGTGTAGAGTATGTGATACGATCAGACTATTAGAATTCTGTCAAATATCTCCAATCAATTGCCAACCTTAACTTGTTTGACGTAAAACAAAAAACAGATTGATTTGTGACATTTTTCGTAAACTGACATGCTGCCACACACAATATGGTCAGCCTGTAGCTTCCTTAGCTTGTTCGGTAAACGTTGTTTACATAAAGGATTAAAGCGCTGATTTTTCTGAACTCTGTAGGTCATTATACAGTGGATTGTGTGCACACAATTTACTTAATATTGCTTGTACTATACAGTCCCGAATATAAAAGTTAAGTTCGTCAAGAAAACTATAAATTTAATCCGACGAGGGGATAAAAAACGCCGTAAATAGCATTTGTTTTGTGTTTTTTTTATAGTTGTATGTAATTATCGTCCACCTAGTAACCGAAGTACGACACTGACTAATGGTTCACCGAAGCTATGTTGACCTGTTTTAAATTTTCCTAATTAATGCGAAAAATTTATTAGGAAAATTTAAACGTTTTGGCTCTTGGCTCAAAAGTTTATTTACGAGTTAATTTTACGACTGATAAGATGAACATAGTAATATAAATTAAGATACTGGAAATAAAAACCAAACTTTTACGTTAAACCTTACTTTGGCCATCAGTAAATGCCTAGATGAATCTTGGTGACCTGGAAGAAGGTTAAAGGTCGTAGAATATGGTGTTTGCATGATAATATTTCTGACTTTACAGTACCTACTTTACTTACCATTCAAGCGTGATGTAGACATGTGTAAGGCTTCATATTAAGCCGTCCAGTTCCGCTAACAACACTAGCTATAGCTAGAGAAATAAGATAGTGTTATGATGTTAAGAAAAGACTCATAATAGCGTCATCCATTTGTCAGTTAAGGTAATAAATAAATATATTGTTAGATTTTAGAAAATAAGTCAATATGGTGAAATTATTAGGTCAAATTCTTGGATTCTTCAAAACAGTAATGTTTAAGGTTTTATTGTGTTCAATACCTAAGGGATAAGTATTTTGCAGAGAGTATAGTAACAGTTTTTTGCATTAAATACCTTAAACAGTTTGTTGTGATAATCGTGATATTGACTATTACAAGCACTTCTTCGATAGCCATCCCAATAGGTCCAATTTTCTCAATCGACTTTGTACTTAATTCGAATAAGTTAAGGTTGATAATTGAATAGAGATATTTGACAGTCTGTCGTGCTGTTAACTGTACTTTAATTTAAGTACACTAGGTAAGTGTTGTTTCATAATATCGCCGGGAAAAATAAAAAAATGTAGTAACAGTGTCCGTATTTGGCATTTGTGACAAGTTTTTCTGAATACTGAAGTAACTTTTTAGGTTTACAAGGTTTTTGGACGCAAATAGGAGTACTGTTTTTAGTATTCTGAGCACGCAACGGACCATAACGCTTACGTTTCCGCTGGCTTACGCTGAGTTAGGGCATGCACAAATTAGTCCACTTAGATAATAGCGCTTGAATAGTCATGAACCTCTCCAAATATGTGTCGAGATTCTTCATTCAATGTCCGATAAGCCGCATAATAATATGTCACTCGATTGACGTCTACTCTACACATTTAAAATAAAACGTCTTCTATTAATGGATTTAACTCTCATATATAGGTACTTATCAAATAAATATAGTTGAACTTAACAAGTATTTTTAAGGAAATATGCACATAACAAAATCACATGAACCAGGAACACGAACACCTGTGTATTTTAGAACTTATTTAGCATTTCAGAAATTCTATAAAAAAGCTACTTATAAAACATTACAATTGATGAACAGATATTAAAGTCAAGACGCCATTTTACCACAAATTGTGACATGTTAAGGTTCGATTTTGAAAATAAGATCTATGTATGACTTGAAACTGAAAATCAAGTGGAGATATTTAGAAGGTCTCATTCGCTGGTGACCGTAGGTACCAACAACAAAATGCTACAAGCACACTAATTAAACGAGTTTTAATCTAGTACATGTAATGCAATCATGAGCGTATAAGCCTATAGTTACCGTAGATCGTGCAGCAAATTGATAGGCTACAACGTCATTTATGGGGCGTAGCATCTGGTTAGAGGCACGTGAATGCTGATCTGTGTTTGGTCAGTGGAGCGAGAAGGCCAAGGCCCATCAGTCAACCTGCCTCCACCAATGTCTTATTGCATCGATAAAGTACATAACATAGAACCATTTGACATTTCACAACGAAACTATTACGACGTTCATTTTCGAATTTTAAATTTGTAAGCGCCGGTCCGAGTTCTTTTTATTAGAATATTCATTTGATTTTCATAAAACATAATTAAAATGCCAATGTTACTTTCTAACAAAAAAGAATCGATAATCGTGTCTTGTAGCGACTAATGTGTGTAGTGCATCATGAAGGATAAAGAAACGGTCGTTTCACGACTTTGAGAGAAGTGTGTGAAATCGACGAGCCTGTGCAATGTTTGGCGATGTGCCAAGTGGCTAGTGATATGTGATGTGGTAGATGTGCCATGGTCTCGCTGGTGATGCAACCGAAAGAGGGACCGGTGCCACCGCCTAGGTTCAAGAAGTTGGCGCGGTTGGCAGCGGCCAGAGAACGGAGGTCTGCGCGATCGGTTACCTGGGTACGAATCTAGATGTCAGACTTATTTGCACATCTTGAGAGCATTTCTCCACAGGTTTTCACAGCAGGCATCCTGTGGAAAAATCCTCTCGGGGAGTGCTTGACTGCAAGGTCAAGGCCTTGCAGTCGAGCCTCATACACCGACTAAGTCGCCTTCCCTAAAAAACCCGGTAGATGCTGTAAAGGCCACTGGGAACAACTTAGGTCCTTAACCCGGCGTCATTGTGGCTACTAAACAGAACTGAGCCATTGTGGCCGGGTATATTTTACCCGTGTATATTAATGTACACTGATCATGCTTATACATCAATGACCGCAGCTACAGTGAGTGGCTATTCACGCGCGTATTTTGTTTTAAAGTTATTACGATTTTCAAACTCGTCGGGTATGAGATACCCGGCAACAATGACGCCGGGTTAAAAAAGCTTATTTGTGCTAGACCTTGCACCAATGCTCAATTTAACTGCCGAATTCGAAAGACGTGGTTAAATGTAACTACACTTATAACTAGTCTTTTTTCACGTGTCGAATAACAAGGGCATGTATTTACCAAAAGTTCATCTTCTTTATTTCATTTAATCTTTACCCCCAACCGGAAATTGATCCTTAGCCTGTAGTTTTTAATATTTTTTTAAAGACAGCTAATATCTTAATGATTTTTTCCGCCATGTATGGGTCCGGACTGAGCTTTTCAAAATTAGAACACAAAACATTTCAAGAAGGTTGATTTGACCGACAATTTATTTGCGTTAATATTCGCGGAGACAAATGCCTGCTATCAAATGCTCTTTATAGAGACGGATCCTCAATGACATGAGTTCACAAAGCGGAGAACACATAGGTAGGTATTCAACACATTCAGACGATATTGTTCAACCCGCATTCACCACACCGATGAATAGAATTGTCGAGCCGTGTGGTGCGTGGGAACACACAAAGTTCATACGTAGATGGTGTGTCTTGCTTGAGAAGAACACTCAAATTCACTTAGACCACACAATGTGAATATTTTCGCGCATTGTCGTGTGTACTGCTAACTTTTCTCGCTGCTTCCCGTTAGATCGTGTGCAATGGTTGCAAGTTGAGAATTGTTTGAAACAATAATTGCTTGGGTGCATGCGTGAAATACACTCATTTTAATTTCAACTTTCATTATTCAAGACAACAGAACGACACATTATCACTCCAACACAACAAAAATCCTGAAATTCAGTACGGTCATACCACACTCAAACAATTCAAATAAATATGAAATGTCTCGCCAAAACCTCGTAACTCGTTTGTTTTTATTTTTTTTAGTTTAGTTTAGTTTTAAATTCTCCCTATATTTTAGGGAAGGCAAAGGGTCTAGCCCATACAGCCAAGTCTTTAGTGTATATTTTATCTGTAGGTTTATGAAATAATACATACATACATAAATCACGCCTATATTTCCGAAGGGGTAGGCAGAGGTGAACTAGCACCCACGTTTCGCCAGTTATGTTAGGTCCCATGTAATAGGTGGCGAGCCTATTGCCATTTATTGGGCACAAAAGTCGCAGTAGGTTAGCTAGATGGTATAAGAGGAACGCTGCTGCCCATTCCTCATCACTGATTTATCCTTAGTCGCCTTGTACGACACCCGATACGATTTGGGGTGGTGACAATTGTATTCTACTCTGCCGTCACCACATAGCATAAGAAATAATGAGTGGGTGAAATGTATGAATGAAATGAATTTTACGTTAAAATATGGGTGTCACACATTTTAACGCATATAGGGAGTGCTTGGAGCGAATTTAATGGTAACAGAGTTCATGATAGTGCTTGATGAAATGGATAAAACCACTTTTTATAGTGATCTTCACCTCATGAGACTTATTTTCGATGATTCTGCATAATTGCACATCAACACGGATGCTTGTGCATCTAAAATAACACCACTTTCACTGCACAAAATCCACTCTGTAACAATTTTTGAATTAGTGAAAATAAATCTGACTGACACCACGAAACGCGCCAAACACTCATCTTATTTTTTTTATCCTCCCTGTAGTTTTAAGGAAGGCAATGGGTCTAGCCCATACAGCCATGTCTTTAGTATATTTTTAATCTACATTCATATGAACTAATGAGTGGGTGTAATGTATGAATAAAATGAATTTTACACTAAAATATGAGTGTCACACATTTTACGCATCTAGGGAGTGCTTGGCGCGAATTTAATAGTAACAGAGTTCATGATAGTGACTGATGATGTGGACAAAACCACTTTTTATAGTGGTTTTCACCATAATATCAAACACAAGACTTATTTTCAATGATTCTGCATAATTGCACATCAACACGGATGCTTGTGCATCAAAATAACACCACATTCACTGCACAAAATCCACTCTGAAACAATTGAAACGCGCCAAACACTCTCGTTTGTTTTTAATTTCTATTTTCATCTATAGTGAAGGCAAATTTTCTATCACATACAGCTAAGTTTATATGCCGTTATGAATTTAAGATATACAGTATTGACCTATATTGCAAATTGATTTTAGAAAAATAAGCACGACATTCTGTTTGCGCATTATCACCTGACGTGTTAGGTACTGTGTTAAGTATTAGGTACTGCGTGTTAGGTACGATAGGTACTGCTGATTTCGTGTTTTTGGAAATATTAGTATTTATTTTAATTTACAATTTCATGTGTATCAATGACTTAAAGTGCCTTGGTCACCCATCCAATTGCATGCATTTGCGAACTTTACTTATTTTACGCAATTGCAGAATACGCTAGACAGTGCACTTTTGACAGATTTTTCTTTAATGTTTTTTTCTTTAACTTTTAGTGTAAAAGTATCCACTTTGTTAAAATATAACTTCTCTTGTCTTCAGGGTCCTGAAACATGGGTTGGCGTGAGAGCTCTCCGAGCCAGTTCCGGGGGCATCCTGGACCCAGATGATCGGGTTTGCGACGTGGCGGATGACCGGGAGACGCTGACGGCAGAGTGTGGAGGGCAGGCGCCACAACGGGCAGCTCAGGCCGATGGAGCTAGCGGGTCCTCCGCCGGCACCGCTTCTCCTGATATGTTCCGGGTAAGTATCTGCCAATATTGTTTAAGTTCTTTTAATATATTTCCATTTTTTAGCTATTAGGAACTTTAGGAACAACACAGACATTACAATTAAGTGAAGAAAGAAATACTGAATATTGGCTGTATGGTCTCGTTCCCCTTGTATATTTTCAAGGAAAAAGAACCACGGGGTGTTTGCCGCGATTCAATGGTGTCAGTAAGATTTTTTTCCGATAATTCAAAAATTGTTTCAGAGTGGATCTTGTGCAGTGAAAGTGGTGTTATTTTGATGCATAATCATCCGTGTTAATGTGCAATTATACAGAATCATTGAAAATAAGTCTTTTGATGTGTTTGTTGTTGAGAATTTATAGTGGTTTTCACCACCTCATCAGTCGCCATCATGAACTCTGTTACCATTCAATTCGCGCCAAGCACTCCCTAGTTTCGTTAAAATGTGTAACACCCATATTTTAATGTAAAATTTATTTCATTTATTTTTACTCAGTAATTTATTCATATAAATATGAAATAAATATACTGAAGACATGGCAGGGCTAGACCCTTAAAAATACAGAGATAATTAAAAAAAGAAAAAAAACAACTACAAAAAATATTTTGGGCGGCAATTCGAAAAAAGAACACTATTAGTAGGTAGGATAATGTAATAATTAGCTGTTTTAGTTTTAGTACCGACCAGACTGATCTAGACTTTCGTCTGTTCAAGTCCAGACTTGTTTTTCCTATCTAGTAAGAAAGTAATAAATTCATTTTGCGACATGTCTTCTGCTAAGACCCGTCGGATAAGTTTTTACTTTTGTAAGTGTACTGTTAACATGGGGCTGTGTTTATCTAATTGTTCTTGTGCAAGAAAATGTAGGAAGGTAAGTTTTTCTAAATACATTGTTTGTTAAATCATGATTTAAATAACTATTTAATATATAAGTTTATCATTGAATTAACTATTTAATTAAAGTAAGTAAATAAACTATTATACTAGGCATTTATTTTAGATAATGTGACTAGTATACTTAATTACTAGATTACTAGAGTTTGAAAGTGTGCTACACCCAAAATAGTCCAATGTAATTTACTAAACAATTTTTTTTTGTAAAATAATGTTTATTTTTTTGTCTATTTAAGACTAGTTTGAAACTCTGAACCTTCTCTCACATTTATAATTCCCGACAGGTCGACATGACAATCGGGTATGCGTCTCATTTATATCGACCGCCGCCGATTGTCGACCGGTTTGATCGAATGATCAGATCCCGGGTTCGAATCCTTGTAGGGGTAATTATAAGTGATGAACATTTTGTTCTTGAGTCATGGTTGCTTATATTATTATTTTCATTTAGTATATTAAAAATATTTGTTGATTATTATGTACTTATGTTTATTAAAATTTTTCCATCGTCTATTATACCATAACATAATCTACTTAGAAATTACTTTGGGCTAGATTATAGGTGTCAGTGTAAGTCATATATCACTCCTTTATTTAATGTGTTGTTTAATTGATAAGTGTAAAACTTCGTGCCATATCGACATGTCGCGAACGCAAACAGTGTTCATGGTGACTGCCAACAAAGGCGCGCATTTTCGGATAGCACTGCTTATTTAAATACCTACCCAGCTTAGTCACAAACCACATGGCACGCCTGCGCACGAGTCTATCGAAAGTTACGAATGTTAGGTATCAGTAGATAACCAAACCAGCTGAAACTAGGCTAACAGGATTAAAGACCGCGGGCACTCGACCGTGTCACAGCACAGCCACAATTTAGAGTTATGGATACTAGATGACGGACATATTTTTAATATAATTATGTTTATAAATGTTGAAAATATACTACATAAACATATACACAACCATGACTCGGGAACAAACATTTGTGGTCATCACAAAGTTTGCCCCTACCAGGATTCGAACCCGGGACCTCTTGGCCAATACCCAGCGATCTGAGCATTCGACTAAGGCGGCCGTCAATCCGTCCTAGTACTAAAATAGGGAGTTTGTTAAAAAAGCTTAACTTCTATAATGTTTTTGATGAGTTATCTACATTTCCATGTGTATTACCAGGAAAGCCACCCCCAATTCCAAAATTTTTCTTATCATTGTTCTCATTATTACAGGGAGGTGGCGGTGTCGGTGGCAGCATGCGGGCGCCCAACACCGACTCCTGCGTGGAGGTGGGCCAGGCCGAACTGGAAGACGGCGCCAACGGGCTGCAGGTGCGTCGTGGCAGCGAGCCCACGTTACACCAAGACACCTTGCCCACGCAGAGATCGGTGAGTAGCATTTATTTTATTTTATTATTAACCTATAAGATCCCACTGCTGGGCAAAGGCCTCCCCCGCAGCCCTCCATCTCGAACGATCCCGAGCCAATTCCGTCCATGTCTTGCTGTACGCCTCCAGTTCGTCTCTCCACCTCTTTCTAGGTCGACCTCGATGCCTTTGACCATCCAGACCTTTGCATTTCTACATACTCGTAAATCACGGATATTTATTTATCATTGTGGTGACACAGCGAAGACAGCAATGAGTGACGGGCAGCAGATTTTACATGGGACCTAACTTCATTGGCGAAAACTAAGTGTTAATTCACCTCTGTCTACCCCTTCGGGGATATAGGCGTGATTTATGTATGTACATATATAAATATGTATTTATCCTAGAAGCGGAATGTAAAGAGGTGAAATAACACTTAGTTAAATAGTAACACTTCATACTAGTATCATGTGTATAAATGCGGTGTCAACCAATAAGCACATGAATAGAGGGTTGGGGTCAGACGGCTGTAAAATCTAAGCCATAGCCTTGAACGGAGAATTTTGTCTTTTCAAACATAAAAAAAATACTTTTTTTACAATCAACCCTAATTGTCACCACCCCCAATCTATTCCACGGGTATCGTACAAGGCGACTAAGTACAATTTTAGTTTAAAACAGGTGATGAGGAATAGGTAGATGACATACGTGCCCGATATACTGACAGATGACACTGATCTACCTTGTAATAACAAGGGGCTGGGACCTAACATACTTGGCACAACGTGGGAGTCAATGCACCTCTGAATCCCCTTTCAGGAGTAAACATAATTATATTAATTAATCATAAGCACAATTAACAGTATGTCAGACTATATCTTACTGAAACTGTAAATTGTTTGCGCCAATTGCTATTTAGTAGAAAATTTTACAGCTTATGGTCGAAATTCTACTTTTGGTCGACAAAAAGTAGAATTTCGTTAGTCTTTTAGTTTGCGTTAGCACTTATTTTTAAAAATTTCAAAAATTTAATTGGTTCACCATGTCGTCGATCATTCCAGGCAACGGAACAAACGAAGCGGTGGTCGGCTGCTGTGGTGTGCCGGGACGATGGGCGCGGGCCGCTCAAGCCGCCGCCCCCCGATCCGGACCGGCTCTCGGCGCAGCACTTCCAGCGGCAGACCAACAGGCTGTCCATGCAGTTCTCTGGACCAGGGTATGGCTGTCTTTTGTGACATAAAAATAAAATAAAGATTAATATTATCTAATATATAAAAATCTCCTGTCACAGTGTTTGTTATCGAACTTCTCTGAAACGACTAGACCGATTTTTATGATTTTTTTTGTGTGTACCTACCTACCTTTGTACCAAATATAGGTTAGATAATAGGTATGATATTTTTTATACCCCAAGGTGATAAGGGCAAAACAAAGTTTGCCGGATCATATAGTATAAAACGAAAAACTGACTGACTTATCAACGCACAGCCCAAACTACTAGGATTAGAAACTTAAATTTTTCCACCAGGCTTCCTTTTATAGTGTAGGTGAGCACTAAGAAAAGATTTTTGGAAATTACCCCTAAGGGGGAAATTTGGGGTTAAAATTTAAAGTTTTGTTAGAAAATCCGTCAGTTTTGAAACTTATTAAGCTATCATATAAAAACGGTTAGTGTAGATCACACGCACGTATAAAGATGTAACACTTTTGTACTTAGGTTATACTACAAACTAAGTAGTTTTAATTAAAGTCTAAGGAATGAAGTAGTAAATTCAGATAACAAATAAAGTGCCGCAGGCTTTTCTCTACCTATGTTTGAGAGACCCACTGCTGTTCTCAAAAATAGTAGTGAGTTCCCTTTTTAATAGCAGCGTTTTACCTGAAATAAAACGCATATTAAAATACTTACCTCACTGGAAGCTTTATATTGAGAGAGCATTTCCGTTTCCCGTCGAATTTCTGTCAGTTTCCATACCTTTTTGTGCTTTGCATCCGGTTCAGTGGCGACACCTGGCGGGTGCGCGCCATTTTTGTGTTACTTAAGTTTTCGAGCGCGCCATTTTACCTCATTGGCTCAATGTCACCAGGCAGGATTAAAAAGGAAAGCTTCCAGTGAGGTAAGTATTTTAATATGCGTTTTATTTCAGGTAAAACGCTGCTATTAAACTACTTGACCGTCACTGGAAGCTTTATATTGAGACCTGTTTGTTATCGCCTGGTGATCGCCACTGATTGTTAAATATACGCCAATGTGATCCACTAAAAAGGTTAGGTTGAAAAATGAAATAAAAACACGAATTTTAAGAAAAGATAAAAGTATTTTACATATTACATTTTCATAAATGAACAGAAAAAGATAAATGTATTTTCAACATTATGAGAACGAAAGATAAGCATTATAATTTCTAATTGATATGATTAAATAATCGAATTACATTATTAGGCCCGCTATTTTTTTATCACCTCACGTTTATAAAATCGCTGAAAAGTATTAGCTGACCGCCAATTTCCACGAGCTAATATTTCATCAAGTGAATGATTTTAAAGCCAGCTTTTAGAAGCTACTGCTGACCGGACGCTTCCTGGGGTAGCTTTAATTTCAGCTACTTTAAACAATGTTTTTACCCAACTCGCTATTACAGTGCGCGAAGCAGGTTTAGCCCCGCCTCTAAGAGTAACAAAAAGATTAAACGAGTTTGCAGCACTACGCCTTTCATTAAACAATGTTATTAATTTTTCTAACCAAAAAACAGGGTCAAGGTTACGATCATTGAGGTTGGAAAGGACTTTCCAGCCGGATTGCCTATAATTACTACAGTCCGTTTTTGGCCCAAACTGAGGCCAAAAAATTATACTATCGTCACACCTTATGCAATGATTGGGGTCAATTTGCAGTAAGGTCAGGTCATGTATACGACGTCCCGAGCAAAGCAGTAATAATATTGCAGTATGGCGTGATACATGAAACGGATTATTATCGTTTACCGTGTATTTACTTAAAAATGTTGTTAATTCATCGACATTCCAAACTGGCGGCTTAGCGGATTTTGGTTTCTTTAAACCTATAGATTTTAATATATGTTTTACAAGAACATGTGAACTCAAATTACTAGACTTATCAGCGCTACATAACGTGGAAGCTACGGATTTGTATAAAATTATGGTATTATATGATAAATTATGAACTAAATATTAATTAGACAAAAATTGTGCTAACTGGGAGCCTGTGGGATTTTTCGGATCAATATCATTCTTTTCTGACCACACCAGCCAGCGTCTCCATGCAACTTCGTACGTTTTCAATGTAGATTTTCGCCATGAGTTCTTGAGTAGGGACAATTGGTCATTGTTCCATTCTTTTGTGGACTCTGTCCACCCCCACATTTCCAGACCTCTAGGGTGATATTCTCTACTTGCGGTGGTGAGAGTCCCGTTGATGTGTCGATTAGATACTTCTTTAGGTTTCTCCAGGTCAAGGGTGGTGCTAGTCCTCGAGATTTCAGGTCTGCACGCCAAAACACCTTCTCCCACCGAGGTGTTACAACTAGGAATATTCCCGACGATTGTATTAAGTGTGTCAGCACTTTGGGGATGAGAAATGGAGGTGGGAATACCCAAGCTAGGTTGTAGTGCCATGGAATACTGAACGCATCGTAAAACAGGGCTTGAGGGTCTCTCAAATCCTGTGTCACATAATTGTGTACTACGTGAGCCGAGGCTGAGGCGAACAGATCTATCACTGGAATTCCCCATTTGGAAAATACAATTTGCAGAAGATGCCACTCCGGTGGTTTGCGGTGACGTGATAAGTGGTCTGCCTGACTGTTGTATTTTCCCGGGATATGGTGTATATTGAGGTTTATCTGATATTTGTCCACTAGATTCAAAATTTTTCGGGTTGTTTCTGTCAATGCTGCAGATTTCGTCCCGCCTTCTCTCCGTAAATGTGCGACTGCAGTTTTGTTGTCGCACTGTATAAGGATCGAACTGTGGCTTAGTAAAGGAGCATGTGCTTGCAGTGCATATAATATGGCTAACATCTCCTTCTGGTTGGAGTGGAGCGTTTGTTCCTCTTGCGACCAGTTTCCTGACAGGGTTGTATTATTCAATTGTGCTCCCCAAGCCCGATCCGATGCATCTGTTACCAAGAATGTCGTTGGTGGAGCTTGATGCAGTGGAGTTAGTGACTGGTAATTCAGACTCCACCAAGTTAATTCGTTTATGGCATTTTGTGGTAGTTTGTAAGTTATCGATGGCAGGTCTGGTAGAGACTGCATGAAAATTAGGAGTTGGCGGTAATTGAGACGACCTCTTGGGACTACAAAACTTGCAAAATTTAATAACCCTATTAACCTCTGCAGTTCTTTTAGAGTTGCCTTTCTTTGATATAGAAACTGTCTTATTGTTGCGAGTATTTTGATAGTCTTTTCTTCTGGTAGGGCTTTTAGATTGTCCCAAGGCTGCCACACTATTCCTAAATAAGTGAGACATTTTTGGGGACACAGAACCGATTTTTCGAAGTTCACTAGTCAGCCCAGTTTCTGTAACGTTTGGACAACCAGTTTGATGTGAATGCGCAGTGTATCTGCATTTTGATGTACAATTAAGAAATCGTCTAAATACACCACAATCCTCATGTTCCATGTTTCTCTTAGCCCTTGAGCGATCCAGTTGGTCAGGATAGAAAAGGTTTTGGGAGCTGTGCTTAAGCCGAATGGTAGACATGTCATTTCCAACAATTCCCGATTGTAAATGATGCGTAGGAACCGCCTGTGTGCCTTTATTATTTTTAAAAGAAAATAAGCCTGGGATAGATCGACTTTGCACATCCAGTCTTTGGGCTGAAGAAAGTTTGGGATACGATACATAATTATCAACCGAAACGGCTTGGTTCTTACATAGCGATTTAACGCTTTGAGATTGAATATTGGTCGGGCAGTTCCATCGACCTTTGGCACCGGTAACAATGGGGACACAAAACTTGGTGCAAAATGAGCTGTTTTTAAAATACCCTTCATATTCTTTATGATGATTGACATTTGTTCTGAGACAGGTGTTTGGCATGGATTTTGCGTCATATTTGGACAAACAAGTGGGGGTTTTTGTAAAAACGGTATGCGATACCCTTGGATTAATTTTTGAATTATTTTGGGTGCTCCCAATTCCTTCCAATATTATTGGTAGTTTACTAGCTGACCGGCTCGGAATTGATTCGAGTCATTGCTTAAACTTTCTTGGATTTCCCCTTGAAGTAGTATTAGAGCGTCCTTGGTAATTTCCACGGTTGGGCCGCGAGCCTCTATTGTGAAATGTACCTTCATGTGGACCATTTGATGAATGTACTTTATGGGAGCTTACGTGCTGATATCCACCCCGCGAGGGTGGGTTGTCATAAGTACTTATGTATGTAGGCTGGCCTTGCGTAGGCACATTATACATAAATTGAGTTCCACGCGATGGAACTACCAGATGTCGTTCGCCTTTCCCCCGCGAGGGGCGGCTATTACCGAGGCGGGGAGAGGGTCAATCAAAATTTTTATATTGGTTGGTTGATATCCACCCCGCGAGGGTGGGTTGTCATAAGTACTTATGTATGTAGGCTGGCCTTGCGTAGGCACATTATACATAAATTGAGTTCCACGCGATGGAACTACCGGATGTCGCTCGCCTTTCCCCCGCGAGGGGCGGCTATTACCATGTTGGTGTCTCGATTGAGAAGACATCTCATTTTTAGGAGGCCAGAATACTTTGCGAACCCCTCCAGCTTTGTCAAGGAAAGCCGTTAAAAGCTCTGAATCAACTATGTGGGTCTGTGAAGGTGGTATCTTATTTAATGATATTTTTAAGTAGGGCTCACGAACTTGAAGGTCACGGATGCCTTCTTGCAAAGATTCTTTTTGTTTTAAAATGCCATACGTAATGGCTGCATATGACTTGTCTGCATGAGCATGATAGCGCATAGTAGCATAGATTATAACCTCGTCATTTGTTTCCCGGTCTATAAAGCCTGGACTATGATTGTACTGTTTTTGTGTATCGGCATATCTGACTTCTGACCAAGATGAACTGCCAAGACGTTGCACGTCTGTTAACATTTTTAAATGATTATCGCATGTCTTTGGAACAGAAGGTTCCTTCAACTTTGTTTCTATGTCGAAAGTGAAACCTAAATTATTTGTAATATTTTGGTTAGAAATCTGTTCTTCAGATAAATTTTGTTCGTAAAGTTCATGACTAATTCCAGAAATTATGACAAGGAACATCGACATTTGAATTCATAACTTGTTTACGAAGTTCCCCGATTTCCTGAACTAACTGTTGTAACAGGTGGTTGGAATGCCGAGAGCGCTTACTTTTCTTATGACTGCGTTGCCGCTTCCGTTTGCCGTCAGAAGACGAGCTTGAAGGGGTGCTAGCGCTGCTTGACGAGCTATTCCGGTTGCGGCTGCCTCGAACTCGCTTACGCCCTTCGCCACTAGTGCCAGCCACCGCCCACGGCTCAGACGTCGGAACAAACGCTTGCTCCATTTCTATAAAAATTAATCGTTTGAATATTCTGTTTACCTAATCAGAATACATTTAGTTACTATACCGGTAAAAACAAAATGTAGGTACATCGGAAAAATAAAATATTAACCGTTATTCTATTTGGCTAAGCAAGCCACATGTAATTATTGTACTAGTATGGACCGATTAATACGAAAAATTACAGCAATAAATAAAAAAAAAAAAAAAATTTCTATAAAACTTCTTACACGAACGGCAAAAACCGTTAAAAACATCCATTCAATTTGATAAATGTAAATTTACAACACAAACAGTCAAACCGTTACAATTGACTTGTTTAAATAAAAAAGGTAATGAAAACACTAACTTTAGGTAAAAGTTATTGTAAAAGATTTGTTAACTTTTTCACTTTTTAATATTCACTCTTTTTATATCACTGTTTTAAGTACTCACGGTTGTGTAGACAGATCGTTATGAGCACAAGTTACTTCGACGGGATTCAGAACGCCAATGAGGTAAAATGGCGCGCTCGAAAACTTAAGTAACACAAAAATGGCGCGCACCCGCCAGGTGTCGCCACTGAACCGGATGCAAAGCACAAAAAGGTATGGAAACTGACAGAAATTCGACGGGAAACGGAAATGCTCTCTCAATATAAAGCTTCCAGTGACGGTCAAGTAGTTTAATTAATTTTTAATTTGTTTTACAGAAGTGGTGTCTGGATGGACGCGGCGGAGCGAGTACAGAGTTATGGCAGTAAAAGCCTTCCCCGGGACGCTCGGAGGGAGCCTTTAGGCCAAGATACCCCACCGAATGATCACCAAAGCCATAGGTATGCCTACCTACTGATTACGTAAGTTAATATTGGGGGCTATCATTGAATTAAACATGTTTTGCTTCGGTTCAAAGCTGTCAGCTAACAAGAATAGTAATGTCCTAAATGGACCGCAAAGTTATATTACATTATGCAGCTTTAAAAATTAATTTCGTCTTAAATCAAATTTTCTCATGATTCGTTGGACCTGATCCAGGTTAAATGGCGCAGATGGTTTTATTAATTCATATTGGCCAATTCCTTTATCGTTTCCACCTTCCATTTCCTCCGGGGTCGCTCTCTGCCTCGTCACTCCAATTATTTTATTTTTCTTAAATTAAGAGTGTCTGCAGAAATATTAGTAACATGGAAGTGATATAATAGTAGTCACTATCAGGATTGCCGTCACCACACGAGCCGTGTGGTGACGGCAGAGTTGAATGCAATTGTCACCTCCCCAAATCACTCCAGTGGGTGTCGTACAAGGCGACTAAGGATAAAACAGTGATGAGGAATGAGCGGCAGGGTTCCTCTTATACCACCTAGCAATATACTGCGATTTAATGTGCCCGATAGATGGCAATAGGCTTGCCACCTATTACATGGGACCTGACATAATTGGCGAAACGTTGGTGTTAATTCACCACTGCCTACCCCTTCGGGGATATAGGTGTGATTTATGATTGATTGATGATGATGACTATCAGGATTAAGTAAAATTATGGCAAGCTGTTCCAGAAATTTTAACGTTGTATTAAGAATTTATTATTACCATTTTAGTCTCTTACCAAAAAAATATAGAACAACTGCCTCATCTTGGTAACTAAGCAATTGATTAAGAATTTAGTGTAGTTCGATAATGGCTTTAGCCAGATAATAGTGCTAGTTGCAAGAAATAATGAAGATGTTTTTCTTTCCTCTTGCAGAGTTGAAGATATGCTTCGATGGGTTTCCGGAGTCAACAACGTTGCAAGCGTACACCCTGTGCAAGAGCGCCCACTAGATCTCTTACCTGAAGGTAATGTTTTGAAATTTATTTTTCGGCATTCATTTATTTCAATTCTGTGCAAGGCTTTGTGAAAATGTTAACTATGCTGGATATCTACAAGCTTGGATTGGTTTGTCTGCTTTGTGAACCATACTGCGAGCGTAGCACGGGGACGTGGACCAGTCCCTCTCCACCACTTGACAGTGTCGTGATTTAGTGGGAGTTAGAGTGAGAGGAAATGATTTTCTTTCCCCCGAAGGAGATGTATCCACGTCCCGTGCTACGGGGGCTGGATGGCTAGACACTTCTTTCTATTTATTACTATTTCGATTCTACTCTGCCGACACCACACGGCTTCTCGCTCTCTCTTCTCTATCTCTCTGCCCAGCCTACGTTTTTTACGTTTAATATTAAACAAATACTTGCAGTGGGTAGTGGTGAACGCGCAATATCCGGTTTCGAAGTTCCTGTAAGTCCAAGCAGTAAGCCGGTGATGGGCGCCATGCATACGGTCACCGTGACCCTCATCAAAGGCGAGAAGGGGCTCGGCTTCACTATTACCACCAGAGACAACCCTACGGGCGGACACTGCCCTATATACATCAAAACTATTTTGCCTAAGGTGAGCACTCAAATAATTTCCTTGTTTTATTATTTCAACATTCGTCAGAAATTATTATTAAAAAGGAAAAATTTCTACTGAGATGTTTCTTTCTTCTACAACAAATTATACTGGACGTAATAAAGGACAAGAATCGTTGTTCAAACGGTCTCTGATTCCTTATGATTTTTCTAAATTATAGCCGTTTATATTTATCTCCATCAGCGTTCAGAAACGGTGCTAAGGTCGAAGGGCTAAATATAAAATGAATAACGGTGTAAGAGACAATTATGTAACCAAATGAGATTAAATTTTAAGTAGAATTATTGTTAGATTTTTTCATTTGTCATTATGATAAAGGTTCAGCTAAATATGTGAAAAAAATAGCTTTATGATTTATTATTGAAATGAAAATATTTATTTTAAACCTTGATATCAACCAACTCATCACATATTTATTCTATTTTGAACCGTAAGAACCAATATTAAGACTATATCAATCTTTCTTTACAGGGTGCCGCAGTAACCGACGGCCGTCTCCGGGCAGGCGATAGACTAGTATCTGTAAACAAAATCTCTGTATCTGGTCTCACACAGCAACAAGTTGTAAGTCTGCTGAGGACAACACCAACTGATTCGACAGTAGAAATTGTTGTTGAGAGAAACGCACCAAACAGGACTCAGGTATGTTGGTTTACATATTTTAAAGTCAATATAATAAAAATTAAAATCTATATAGGCCTTTTTTTAACTAAACGTGTTTCGTTTTGTCTAAAACGTAAGATTATAAAATATAAATATTTGCTCGTGTTAGCCGTGTGGTGACGGCAGAGTAGAATACAATTGTCACCATCCCAAATCTCTCCCGTGGGTGTCGTACAAGGCGACTAAGGATAAATCAGTGATGAGGAATGGGCAGCAGCGTTCCTCTTATACTACCGTCCTGACAATGTACTGCGACTTTTGTGCCCGATAAATGGCAATAGGCTCGCCACCTATTACATGGGACTTAACATAATTGGCGAAACGCGGGTGAGAATTCACCTCTGCCTACCCCTTCGGGGATATGGGTGTGATTTATGTATGTATGTGTAAATATTTGCTAATTCTAGAGACTTCTACTCTCATCTAATTAAACATTAATTAATTAAAACAATACCAAAATATACAATAGTTTCGTTTGACGACTTCTATGGGCACACAGTCTTTAAACTATTTTTGCATTATCCATAGCGCTTACAAATGTTTTGTTTATTTGCAACCATTTAAGAATTCCACATTTTTGTTTCCAGAGAGTGGAACCCCAACAAAATCCAGTCAAATATGTGGAAAAGGCAATTGGTCCTCCGACGACCGGATCCATAGAAGTAAAAGCGGAGAACGGTCGCGTCTCGAACATAGTAAACGCCCTGAATCAGAACAGTGCCAACAGCTCGATACGAGGTCGGATACCGAAGAGTTCATCCAAAGACGACCTGCTGAAAGACCACAGTCACGAGAACGGACATGACGCGTTAAACTCTTCTAGCCATTCTGTAAGTTTTTGTACATTTATTTAGACTTTGTAATTCTTGACGAACAGGATGAAGGAAAAGGTGTTTACAATCAATATTTCTAATATTCAAATATATTGGCAGTCTGCCTTACTGTGCATTTAACCTTAGCCTAATTTGGTCTACTGTTTGTTAGTTATCAATCGATAATCACTGATTAGATTTCATCTTTAACTTTATTCCTTTAGCTTAGTTCTATCCTGCCCAAACAGCACTAAGCTTTGGGCTAATGTGGACCAAAGCTTAAACAATTTGAGTTCTGATTGTCATCGTTCTGTTGTTTCCAGATCCTTGGTCTGCGTAATAGGCTTATCTTACGATTGGATGTTCCTGTGCACGATTCTGAGAAAGCGGGCTTGGGTATAAGCGTCAAAGGCAAAGTGACCGTCGGTCCAGACCCGCAGGACTTGGGCATCTTCATCAAATCAGTGCTGCACGGTGGGGCCGCTTCCAGGGATGGCAGGTCAGTGTCAAGAGAATTTCCAACTGAAAGACTTGCATGGTTTTCTAGATATAATTATACCCGGAGACTTTATGGTCACTACAAAAATTTTTGGAATTCGTTCAGACCATCAAACTTAATAAATTTCACTATGGGAGCAACTTCAAATTCACGATAAAAATATCAGCTGTTTCATACAAAATGATAATACCTACTTGACCGCCTATGTAACAGCTGTCGCCTGGTATAGCCTTGTAGTGACGGCAGAGTAGAATACAATTGTCACCATCCCAAATCTTTCCCGTGGGTGTCGTACAAGGCGACTAAGGATAAAACAGTGACGAGGCATCAGCGTTCCTCTTACACCAGCTAGTAATGTACTGTGACTTGTGCCCGATATCTAATAGGCTCTGTGACTTGTGCCCGATATCTAATAGGCTCGCCACCTATTATTCCTCGCCATATATTACATGGGACCTAACATAATTAGCAAAACGTGATTGCAGATTCACCTCTGCCTACCCCTTTCGGGGATATAGACGTGATTTATGTATGTATGTAAATATATTATAGAAACATCAGCTTAGGCCTTGTAGTACCAGCACTATAGTCGACAGCTTAATTGAGACCTGTCTTACGCAATTCTGTTAGTTAAGAATATCGTTTAATGTCAATAATCATAGACATTGGACGAATTTTTGAATATCAATAATCACAGACATGAACGAATTTGTTATATATAAATAATGAACGAAGACGAAAAATCGCTGTAGGCCACCCGTAGAGAGAAGGTCTAAGATTGCGTGGTCGTATTATAGGAGTCCTAAAGAATCTATTTTCCGTAGTAAGATATTATTTATGAAAGTTAGTTTTTGTGTTATCTACAGGTTACATACGAACGACCAGCTAGTGAGCGTCAATGGCGTTTCTCTGGTGGGTCAGTCCAATGCCGAGGCCATGGAGACCCTGAGGAGGGCGCTTTTGCACTCGAGACCTCACGTTCATGGGAGCATCTCACTCACGATAGCCAGGAGGAGTGGTATGACAGCCTTTTAATCATATATAAATCACAACTTTTCTACCAATTACTAAACTAGTGCGTAAAGAAATGCAATGCATTCTCAATTCTTTAAGAAAAACCCATACTGGAAGATGCGTTTCTTGACTAAAAATTATGGCTCGTCAAAAAGGCCAAATGGTTACCATAAATTAAGATTTTTTTATTGAGCAATAAAGACTTGCTTGTGATACCTACTAAAATACATTCCAATGTGAATTGGGGTGTACTAATACGACTTAACATGCCTTCCTCCTAAAATCAAGTTAACATAATTTTGTTATTCTATCTAATGACTGGCCTATACTAATCTTACTTAGCTCTTCTCCCAATTGTTATTAATATTAAAGAGTCTTTATTAAATGTTGCAATATTTTCTTAAACAGACAGCATGGACAGTCTGGCGCGGTGGAAAGACGACACACCGCCCAACGGTAACGATACAAACAATTCCAACGACAACAACTACAACACCGTCATCTACAATCCCGTCGACAAAGACAACGGCAATGACTTCAGCAAAGAGAGTTTTGAAAACCACGACACCAAAGGGAGCAAGAAACACGCCTCCATAGTCACCATCAACAACAACAACAGTTGGGTCTCCAACCAATCAGACGACAGCAAGGGTTTTATAGAAAGAGACAAGGAGGTATCTCATGATAATAAAAGAGACAGCTTCGAATGGAGTAGGTTAGACGGTTGGAACCCTGTGATAGATAGATTGACTGGACTGAGGAACGAGAGTTATTATATGGCGACGGGACAAGATGCGCCGGTCACTAACGGACATCATTATAGACCGAATTTACACGTCCACATGTCTAGGTCGCCACCTGCCCACCATAATGTGATCATTGAAGAGGATTATGGGACAACTACGAGGTACGTTTGATTCAAGTTTCAATTTTTAACGAATCCTAGTACTTTGAACAGGTTGTTGCATGCTTCCTGAGGAATACTCAGTATCTATTCAGGTGTGATTGATTGATATAATAATATAAGTTGTGAGATGTATAAAGCATAATCCTGTAACATGAATAATGTATTGTGAAACTGAAGACAATATAGAATGTTGTATTTGGCACGGGACAGGAAGGAGTAGTATTAGACAAAATAGTAAAACTTTATTAGCCGTATGGTGACGGCAGAGTATAATACAATTGTCACCACCCCAAATCTCTGCCGTGGGTGTCGTCGTACAAGGCGACTTAGGATAAATCAGTGATAAGAAATGGGCAGCAGCGTTCCTCTTATACCACCAAGCAATGTACTGCGACTTTTATGTCCGATAAATAGCAAGAGGTTCGCCACTATTACATGGGTTGGCGAAACGTGGATGCTAGTTCACCTCTGCCTACCGATTCGGGGATATACGCGTGATTTATGTATGTATATAGTAAAACCTATCCTACTACTTTTAGGGGCAGCGTAAGCGGGCCCGGTGGCGGAGGCGAGTCCGGTAGCGAGAGCGGGGCGGGCTTCAGCCGGGACGCTGTGGGCCGACGTTCTATGTCCGAGAAGAGGCATGCCGCAATGGACGCTAAACAGACTGGCACCTACAAGAAGATCAAGGAAATCAAAGCCGTTAACGGTGAGCGAAATACTTATTCATGTGCAATCTATACTAATATTATAAAGCTGAAGAGTTTGTTTGTTTCTTTGTATGGTTGGTTGGTTAAACGCGCTAAACTACTGGTTCAAATTGAAAAATTATTTTTGTGTTGGATAGTCCATTTATTGAGGAAGGCCATAGGCTATATAACAACCGACATTAACGCGAGCGAAGCTACGGGCGAGCACTAGTTTTTATATATTTCTATTGGAGACATTGTAAAAGGCTTCGGCTTTCTGGAGTTGTGGAAGTGATCCGAATAGAAAAGATTTGATAACCGAATTGAGTAACTGCCCATCGTTTTAGATATAATTGGTTATATTGCTGGCAAAGTGAGCTTCTATTGTACCCTTGACTACACCAGAGATAGATTAGATGAACTTATGACATAAACAATTAAAACTCTGATTTATTTTCTTGATAATAACTTGTCTAACATTTCTAATAATATAATGTTCAAATAAAAATATTAAAATGAAACTTTATATAGAAGATTTACACACGGTAATAAATTACTAACCTAAACATTTGGTTTTGTTTCAGCTCTGCAAGTTGGTCCATCATTAGGAATGAGAAAATCGTCTAGCTTAGAGTCTCTACAGACAGCCATACAAGAAAAGCAAAGGCATCCTCGCAATGAACCAATATATGCGCGTGCGCACCCTCGTATGTACCACCTTGACGTCATTAATCTTCATACTAAATTGACAAAGTACCATTGTTTAATTTTTGGTTTTTCTTTTTAGCGTTAAAACATTGGTTAACAGACGACCACAACGGTCCGGAAGAAATTGTGCGGGGATCCCCCCAGCAATCCTCGCTATCTCACAAGAAACCATCGTTACTCAAGTCGTTGTCTACGATGTTCAGGTAACAATATAAATTCTATACATCATCTGTCTAGAGGTGAATTTTCACCCACGTTTTACCCATTATTTTCGGTCCCATGTAATAGGTGGCAAACATATGTATCGGACACGTAAATTTCAGTATATTAGCAGATGGTATAAGAGATTGACAGATGGTATAAGAGATTGACAGATGGTATAAGAGGAATACTGCCCTAGAGAATAGTGATATTTTTAATTTACTTTAAAGTTCACTCAAAACAAAATCCATAAATTTTAAAGTAATACAGTAATAATATATTGAAACTTATGTGTGTAGCGAGACAAAGTTTTTATGTGTGACAACTTTAAATACCTACAACATCCAATACGAGTTTTTTTGTCAATATGAATACTTTTGTCCTGAACAGAATCGGTAAGCCTCACAAGAAACCTGGCAGCGATGTGTACGGCCGATCTCAACCCGGACGTTCATCAGAGAAGTCCTTGTCGCGGGATGCGCTAGAAAGGCACAACAGGATAGACGAACGGATAGAGGAGACCACACCCGCCCAGCAGAGGTCAGTAACATTTTGTATTTTCTACAAGTATAATTATATTTATAGTTCTAAAGATGAATATTCAATGTTTCCATATCATTTTTAATCTTCATTTTTAACGGGAAATGAATTGAAGGTATATAAAAAAATGGACCAAATACTCTCTGCCTTTAGAAAAAAAAGAAAGAAAAGCTGTTAGCTATACAAAATTTAGCATTAAATAACTGAAGCAAAAAATACAGAAACCTTTCAATTAAAAATTGATGTATATTTAGGGATTTCTGTTTTCTCAGACAGATCATTCTTGCAAAATACTTCGTAGTCATTATATTAGTTTCGTTAAACATATCACAAGTGAAAGACTGGAATTTGTCGCAATAGTAGTGGCTAAAAAATCCATAATCTCTCTTGCTAAAGCTCGAGTTCTCCAACACGTAAACAAACGATCAAAAGATAACCGCCAGTTTCTTCTATACGGTAAAATGTCAAAAACTGACGGTTAGGTAATAATCGGTCATTTAAGTGTTGGTCTAGCTCTAGCCCATGTTCAAGTTCTATTGTAATAGAATCTGGTAATTTATATGAACCCTTGCACACCAGGCTCGAGGTTGCGCATTCCCGACAAAGTAGCAGCGAGAGAAGGTCGGAGCGGAGGGTAGCAGCTTCCGGAGCACCCCCATACCGGTCGCCACCCGCCAGGACTGCGCCCGCGCAACAGGTACAGCAAAGTCAAAGCCTGATTACAATGTTTAACGGCAGTAAATTATATTTAGGGCCTGTTTCCCAATCGGCAGGTAAGTTAGCAGATCATTTGGTAGCTGTAATATGAAATTTATGTCAATTGAACTGCCAAGTAAGCTATCCAGAACTTACCCGTCGACTGTGAAACAGGCCGTTAGACTTCAAGACGCTTATTCTAAAAAAAATCAACACCAATACAGGGACAGCGACATCGATACACTTTTTTCCTGTTTTGGTTAGGTTTAATAAGGTTATTATTTTTTATTTTATTTTTTTTATTTGGTTAAATATACCTACTCTTTCTATTTATGAATAAAGAAAATTACTGTGTCAGAGACATACATACCATTCTGTTTAGTGACTGAGCTATCGACCAATGAAGGTAATAAGTATTAGAGATTTCATAAAATTATTTTTTAATTTCTAGGCGATGGACAGTGCGTGGGGTCCTTCAGGACACTACGTGAACTACGACGAAATACAATACAACCTCAAGTAAGGGCTTTCCTAAAATGTTTTTAACTTTATGTATATTATTATAGCTACGAATCTACATACGGGTGTCCCAGCATTTACGCCCGCATTGAAGAAAAAACTGACCTATATTTTGCATAATTGAAAAAGTATTGCTTCGTTAGGAGTAATAATTGGTGCTAATTCAATTCGATTGTATCTTTATTGCATTTCACAATTGTAACGTGTTACAAAACATTATACACAATACCTTGACCTTGTCGGGGAGGACCTTGTCGGGGAGAGCAAATAGAAGCGCAGAATTTTTTTCTTAATACATAATTATATTTTTCTTTGAGAACATATTTGTATATTTTTTGGATTTTTTATTAATATTATTAATTATTGACTTATTATATTTTTTATCCTAAAAATAGATCCGTTTTGTCTCATACTTTAGACTACTTAATTATCTCACCTTCAAAGATCACCAATAAACAGCGAGTGAGTTTCTTTGAAATTATACGGTAATTTTTTTTCCTCTAACTTATCTTCTCGTACCTAGATACAAAATGCAACAGTTTTTCCCTACTAAAATGTTTTAATCGTGTACTGAGGTTATAAAATTAAGTATTAAGGAAACCTTAAATCTGTATTTTAGATTACCTGTCACAGTTTTAGCCCAGAAACCACTATTACCACAAAAACCGAGGAAACGAAAAACAATTTAAGTCGAGCTAACTTTATAATAATAAATATGATACTAGGAAAATAAAAAATAGTTTAAGTACAACGATTTTCAACAAAACCGAAATAATTTTGTATAGTTTCTATAAAGTTTATTAAAACTTTTCATATGCCACCGCCATCTGTAGCGCAAAACCAGGAAACGAAGTAACGCAACAGCGTTCATTACATTTTATTTGGTTCATCTTCTAAGAATTAATCAGTATCTAATAAAATATAATATTTTGTTGACACTTTTTATAATATTATGCTTATTGCACTTTTGAAGATAAACAATTTTGGTCACCTCGCACATTACAGCAGCCTACTCATTATGAATAATAGGTACACTAGGTCACAATATTACAAAAGTACATACGTAAAAAAACGACAACTTCTTCACTTCTTGAACGGTAATGTTAGTGTAGTTCGTCACAAGTTATTTTGTTTGTCACAAGTTATTTTGTTCATCGCTAGCTTTTTGTTCATCATAATTTGTTTATTAGTCATCACCTTGAGCACAGCGATGTAATGTAAAGTGGTTTCGTAGCTTTCATTTTTCAACATGACACATTTTGTTCGTCTCCCAGCGCGCGCAAGGAGAAGTTAAGTGAGGTACAGATTGGCCAGATGCGGCGGCAGGTGAACGCGCAGAGGGCTAAAGCTGACGAGGAGAGGTGAATATCTATACCAACCATTTTATCTCTTAGGTACTTTTTCAATTTCTTTATTAGCTTCAACAGCTGCATCTGCGCTTTATTAACAATGAAAAATCCTTTTTTGGACCGTCGGAGATACGTGTCACAATCTAGTGAAAGCATACTTAACCTTTTACGAAAGTGCTATAAAAATGTTTAAATCTTTTTTAAAAACTATTTAATGTTAAAATATTAACGAAATAATATACGTGATACTGTATCAATGTTGACCTCCACTAAATCAAATAGCTTTTTATGTAAATAGTTAACATGTTACTAGAACTAAAACTTTTATTATATTAAAATCAAATATTGCTGCGCTCGAAGTTGACTTATTTATAACGATGTATTATTTACAAATTATTTTATTACCTTGTAACTTTTATTTTAAAACTAACCATACTGTGCCATATTATCCAGTAATCTGAAATGAATGTAATAATATAGATTTTTTATTATAAAAGTAATGCATTGTAAATACACTACTTATTGATAATTAGTGTATCCGGTCTGTAATTAGCAATTATCAGGATAATAACTAACTAACCAATGTTTGTTTGTCCGGCATTCGCTAACTGTCGATGGTAAGCTGCGTGTGCTTTGTAATACACTGTTTCCTGAGTGATTAACATTGTGTCTAATTATACTTTAGCCCTAGTTGTTTACTTTTGAAGTATATTATATTTGCTTGTTTTTACATATCAGTATGTGCAAATTAATAAAAGACATAGGAATAAGACGATATTTCATATGGCCTTTAATTTCTATTTCAACGACAACATCGATTCATCAAATATTAGGTATATAATTAATTTCTTACTTTCATTTGTTTTTATAGTTGTTTTATTTTAATAATTAATTATAAGGTTCAAATATTATGAGGGTAGATTTGAATTATAATGAATCTGGTCCATTTTGTTGATTTTTTACAAAAACGAAAATGTAAAACAAACTATATGTCTAGTATACAGATAGTTGATTTTCGAATTACATTTAACTTTTTTAAGCCTATTCACCACTCCGTCCCTTGGTATGGTATAAACCAGAGTCTCCCCGGTTTTAATCAGGCTAATTATATACCTTTCCATTCCTTTTCAATCGGTAGTAATCTTAGTTAGCATGCAGTTTGAGTGTAAGGTACAGCCACCTGTACATTAAGCTAATTGAGTGTGAAATGGTGTGATTTAAATTAAAGCTACTAAAATCCTTGCTGAAATATGTGCAATTACAAACTGCAAATGTAGATTTTCCTACAAAGTAGAAGGTTAACTCGAAGTGCAAATTGTTTAGAATATTAGGGGTTTAAGTATCAAATTGCCGTTTATGTTTAATATGGAGAATTTAGCGAAAATTAATTTTTCGATACAAACATATTTGCGATGTTTTAAGGAACCACAAATCTAAATTTTATATAATTTTGTGGGTATATTTAGACAACATGAAGCTATAGGATACCTAGAGATTTTTTTTAATAACGGAGACGGACTGGTGTCCGTGTCCGTGGATCTAAGTGGTACTTAGGACGAGCTGTTTTTGAAGATTTATTGGTAGTGAAAGAAATAAAAATAAGATAAAATTTTATACATAAATATAAGTCATTGACATGAAGTTTAAAATAAAAAAAGAATAATGGACATAACTATTGTTTTAAAGGAATTATACACTATTACTAAATAATGAGGGAACATCGGCAATTTCATTCTTTAACCCCTATTAATATTTTTGTAGTCTTACCGCCGCACTCAGAGACGTCAATTAACTTTAATGAGTATTTAATGTCCAAAATTTTCATTCGAATCTAGACCATAGACCCGGCAAGAATAGCGACTAGTTTTGAATTGTAATTTTTTGACGTTAAGTACTCATTATCGTTATTTGACGTCTCTGAGTGCGGCAGTTAGAATATTAACTAATAAGATCATGATAAAGAGTACATCGAAACTACGAGTATATCCTTGGCAACGTGTCGGCACTGTTGAGTGCAGACAGGTTTTAATTATTTATTAAATGCATTTATTATAATAACATTTTATTTAATACACAAATGTTGTTATCCCAATCACTCTTTCCGTTCATCGGTCTCTCGACGTGGACCTATTCATTACTTTTCTGTACATTGATGGATGATATGAGTCAAATGGGAGTGGCTTGATGACGTCGGACCTATATGAATGCAAGAGAGGAAAACATCTGCACTAACCCCAGATAAAATGGGAGGAGGGCAGAAAGATGATGATAATAATATGATGACTGGTTTAGTCTAATGGTCAGATCTCTGACCATGGACTCTGGTTGCAATCGTGGTTGGGTAATGTTTGTGATGAACACAGACATTTCTTATCATGTCATGACACATGTTCTCGAGTCATGGTTATTTTATATGTATATGTAGTTATATTACAAATATTTATTTAAGATTATTGTCCGTCATCTGTCATCTAGTATCCGTAACACAAGTGCTTAAGCTACTTACTTTGGGCTAGGTTATAGGTTTGAGTGTAAGAAATATTTACAATTATGTTTGTTTGTTTCAGTCGTCGGGCAGGCGGCGTGTCGGGTGGCTTCCACTCACAGCGCTCATGTAGGGAAACCAGACCGCAGTCCAACTATTACGAGTACGACACAGCCCCGCCCAGGAGGCCGGGAAAACTATCGCACTACCACTAACCTTGGTATAGTGAAACTATGGTATGAAACATTGAAACAAGCAATAAGGTGTCACCACACACAGAACGCTGCTGCGTTACGCGTTCACCCGGCACGCGAAACAGAATTTTTTTAACCAGGTCTTTAAATAAAATTTAGCTTTCTAAATTTGGGACCTTTCCATTCTGTCTTGGACATTAACTATATTATTGATTTTAATTTTGGCAGCTCATAATTTTACTGTAATTAAACATTAAACAAGAATAAGGAACATTTCCTATGTCTTTTGCCACGAACAGATATGCTTAAAACTATTAATTACATTACTTTCAATGGCAATATAATTAAAGTAAGTTTTTATGACAAATTTTGAGATTACCAGCAGTAAGATCTCTCTACAAACTAAATCATTGTTGGAATCTATCCATCACTCTCACTCATTCCGAATGACGACAATGTGTGATAGAGACGGCTAGATTCATACGGCTCCTTCAAATCGGCGTGCGCGTTTTGTGTGTGCGCTGCGCTGACGCTTGCGTAAGCGCAGCTGTCTGTCTCAGTTGTATAGAATAAACGGTTTTAATATACACCATAGGTGCTTATAAATTTTTCATACGATTAGATATTTTTGAAATGGTGTTTAGCACCTTTAACAGTGCGATAGTAACAGTGAGATCAATTATAATACAGATTATTTTATGTAAAGTTAATGGTTTTAGGAGTACTGTCCGATTTCAATAACTTTAACTTCAACGAGAGAAATGATTATTACTGTTATGTTCTATGAACTATGCTAGGAATCTCAAAGAGCAAGTAAATGTAATTGATAAATATGTAACAATATTTTACGGTTTCCTTTTTAAGATTTTGAATAAAGTACTATAAAATATCTCTTTTTGAGGATGAGGTTATATTAAAATCGACCTTTATGACTTGTACTCAATAAAATGTGTCTGAATTAAATGAAATGGTTACTTTTCTTTAATGCTTAATGTACTTGTTCTTATGTTTTCAATGTTTAGCGACTTGGCAAACGAAATGAATTAATTGTTTTTCTTTCAAATTTTACTTGTTCTAGAATCCTCTTTGCAAATTATCTTCATTAATTAATCTGTGGTAAATTTCAGCCCTTTATATTTTGATTAGGTGTCAGTTCGACTCTTTTGCCGCCATTAGCGGAAACAGCAATTTCAGTAATGTTTCAAATAATCTCTTGCGCAATAAACAATTACTGTGAACCCATCTAGTAATAGAAAACATTCCTGTAATGTCGTAATTAAGTTACTGATTCAATGAAGCTTTAACGTTTAGATTTTACATTAGGAACCTTTTTAAATTATAACTATTTTTGGGTTCGATTGGTACATGTATCGCCTCAAGTTGGTTTTTTTATTACTCTATCGCTTTATCTGTAGCTCATAACAATAATGCTAATAAAAACTTTTTAATTAAGTAGTATGTTATTTACGTGATTTTGAAACGTCTGTACCCAGTTGTGGAAAGTAGGAGTGATGATGACGACAGTAACGAATTTTTTTTGAGAGGCAATACATGTATCTTATTTAGTATCGAAATACTTAGCAATAAGCAAGCGTGACTGAATAATTTATTTATCATAAACGTTTATCCAAAAGTTTATATTGGAAGGTAATGCGATTTCTCTTTAGTCTGATACATCTCATGTTGTCTCAATATTTGAACATTCATATTCTTTTTACAATTTTTTATATAATTTTATGTTGGGCTGAAATGTAGCGAAGTAGTAGTACTAATAAATATGTTTATCTAAGCTTCGCATATTACAGCACATCTAGAATAAAGAGGTCAATTTTTGGATTGACTGATTTCTGTTTTATGTTTGAAATAAATTATCTTTAACGGATTTAACATGCGTATGTTTAGGAGTCTGGGATTGTTTCTATTTAACCCGACGTTTCGATCACTTTACAGCAGCCTGAGTAACGACGAAAGTTAAATCCGTTAAAGTTCTATTATTTCGAATGTGTAGTGATCGTACAAATATTACAGAACATTATATTTGTACGTTTCTCAACACTCACGGTCCAGACTGCCATAGCAAGCGTAATTTTATAAGGCATATTGTGTCTGGTTTTATGTCCGTGAAAGTGTTACCTGAACCCCGACTATGTAAGCCTCTTTCAATCGCTTTCGTCTACCTGTCACTCTCACACTGTGCGATTATTCTCAATGAGTGAGAGTGATAGGTAGACGAAAGCGTTTGAAAGAGGCTTACATAATAACCCCGCTGATCAATGCTAAACTGTAATTTAAAAATAAGTAAATGTTTATTTTTACAATTGTGATATTTAATGTTTTGCAATCATGGAATAATCAAGGAATTGAAAAATGGACTTACTGCATTTTTTGTTTATATTCGTCTTTAAATTATTATTGCTATTGCTGAAATGTGAATAATCGGAAATATTTAAGAGTGGCTATTCAATAACCCCTGGCATACTCATTAGGTAAGTATATGTCGTAATTTGTATACCTACTAATTAAATACGAACATTGTCTATATTCCCACACCGTCAACATAAGTACATATTACATCAACTTTAATAATACTTTTAGCTTAAGAACCTGCAATCATTACCTAATTATTATCAAAAGTTAAAGTGAAGCAAAAAATATATTAGAAAATCGAATAGTTTACATTCATATATTTTTAATTTATGCCTTTAATTAATATTTTAAAGAAATTACGATCGAGAAAATGGGTAGCCACTGGATTGAATGCCCTCTCTTAACCCGTGCGCAGTCAGCGGTACATTAACCGTAACATTTGCCACGCGAAATAAGACCTTATCGTCAAGATGATTGTTACGCTTGATATTCCGGTGACTGTACATCAGTGTACCTTCTATTTATTTACCTCGCATGTCATGATTACCAAAATAGTCGCATGCGCAGGTGTTTTTAAGGGAAAGTGGTACGGATGTACAGACTAAAGTGGGCAGTGGTTAACAATTTTAAATGCGGCTTAATTGTAAAGTACCCGCAATCTCGCAGGTCTAAATACCTAATCATAAACAAGAACGTTTGCATACGTCTACGACTTGATAATATGTTAGAAATTACTTTCATACAAAAATAAATAAATATTAATTTAATTCGTCTCTCAAATGTTAATAACTCTATATTTTTGGGAATCGCGCGAACGCAGCGTCGTCCTTTCGTCTGTGAATGAAATATAGATTTACAAATGTCACGACAGTACAATAAAAACTTGAAAAATTATTTTTGTTCAATGAATAGAGTAAGGTTATGTTTATTTTAAAACTCGAACAAACGGTGTTATTTATGATGTTTAACTATCTAGTTCTGCGAGTTTGTTGGTATGTTATAAATAACCCTGTAGAAATAATTGAACATAATTTCCTACACGACATTGCCTATTTTAATCAGTATGCGCGCATCGAGTTTTCTTCCCCGTGTATTACTTGAATCCGATTTTAATATCAGACTATCTGACGTCAAAGAATATTAAAGGTATCACATTAATATTTATAAGTTGTCTTATTAATTGTACAGAATTCTTTAAATAATAATGTTTTTTTTTTATATTGTAAATATTGTGTAAGGATGGAGATTATCAATTAATTGTATAGGCAATAGGAATTTGTTACATCTCATTTCATGACTTATTTTTTTATATACTTAATTGTGTTTTGCAAGAACAAATTGTTGGTTTAGTCACAACGTCGAAACTATGTGCCCATAATTATGTACATAATGTATACATTTACTTGTGTAAACGGTACTAATTTGTATAGTGCGGAGGAGAATGTGTAAAGTGATCCAATTTTAATGAATTGGTAGTCGTCGTACCTAAATAAAATACAAGTATTATTTTATCGTTTTATTTCAATCTATAATACATTCAATACATTTATGACGCTCACTGTACAGAAACAGGTCCACGTCATTTCACCATACGTTACCAATTTTGCATTTTTTCATTCAATTCAATATTGCACTTTGCCTTATACGTAATAAGGTTAAAATGTAACCTTCGAAAATATATTACAATATAAAAGTAAAAATATTTTGGCCGTGTGGTGACGGCAGAGTAGAATACAATTGTCACCACCCCAAGTCTCTCCCGTGGGTGTCGTACAAGGCGACTAAGGATAAATCAGTGATGAGGAATGGGCAGCAGCGTTCCTTTTATACCACCTAGCAAAATACTGCGACTTTCGTGCCCGATAAATGTCAACAGGCTCGCCACCTATTACATGGGACCTAACATAATTGGCGAAACGTGGGTGCTAGTTCACCTCTGCCTACCCCTTCGGGGATATAGGCGTGAATTATGTATGTATGTATGTAAGTAAAAATATACATAAATGTTCGTTAAAATTTTCCGACCTTCTTTTCTTTGTACTTATATAAAATTACTATAATTTTTTTTAAGGAATATTCTGTTGGTCTGTGAGTGACCTTTACAGCATCTCCCAGGATTTTTGCAATGTGAAAAACTTGGTCTTGAGTCCTTTTCGGTACTGCTGTCTTGGTCGACTGCAGATCGCAGAAGAAATCCTACTGACTCGCATGACTGTCAGTTGTCACTAAAAATTATCACACATACTGCCGCACTCAGAGACGTCAAATAACGTCAATGAGTGCTTAACGTCAAAAAATGACAATTCAAAACTAGTCGCTATTCTTGCCGGGTCTATGGTCTAGATTTGAATGAAAATTTTTGACATTAAATACTCATTAAAGTTAATTGATTTCTCTGAGTGCGGCAGATAGAGAGACATGAAATAGGAAAAAAGATATTAAATTATGTTCTGATGCAGGACAAGTTGATAAGTTAAATAGCAGGATAAGTCGATGAGTTGAATAGCACCTTATTACAAAACTTATTAGTTTGTATTCGGCATTTCCATCCATCCCATTTCTACTACCCTGAATAGTCTGTATACGTAGAAACCCATTGACTGCATTATCTTGAGAAATGTCAAGGCTTTCGCGTGTCGCGCGACGTTTACCTATCCATAAATTGTTCAGGCGAGTCTTTGTGGGGGCCCCATAGTCACCATGGCCTTCAACTAGTAGTAAATTGGTTTGCAGATGTCGTTTACCAGCAAATCCTACATTTGGTTCCGTTGCAACTCGCAAGTATCAAGTTCACACGCTTGAGAATTTCGGATGACCTAAAGCTTAACACTGGCAGGCTCCATAAATAACGTCTATCTTAAAAAAACTATTCTATAGGTCTCATTATCTATGTATGGTAAAAACGTAGGGGGTGTGCATATACGACCGTGTGCTGACAGCAGAGCAGAATACACTTGTCACCACCCCACAGTCTCTCCCGCAGGTGTCGTATGTGGGGGTTAAGGTGCGACGGTAAGAATGCACAGAAATATTGCCTGCCCCATGTTGCGTGTTGTTGCCCTGTTACATTGAAACGTCCCACGAGTGAGCAAAGAGTGGCAGAAACATAACATAACTTATTGTCACTGTGGTATGGAGGGAGTGCAAATAAACAATACCACTGATCTGTTCTGTGGACGCTATGACACTTTCTTTTATTAAAGTCTGTTAAATATACCAGTTTAAAGCATTATTACGTCGTCCAGCGGGCATTGTCCCGGAGGCTTTGCCTTTATGATTGGGTAAGTTTGTTTAGTCAAGAATTCATAATTGTGTATTTATTCTTATTATATTAAATTATTTATCATCATCTCCAGTTCTTTAATGCCTTCATCGCTGGGGCACAGACCTTTCCTATGGATGGAAGAATTTAGGTAGAGTAGTATCGGAAAGAAATTATAATTCCATAAACTTAGAAATTATTTAAACTTCATATTTAATTAACTCTCTGACTGAAACTGAAAGTTCTCTATCCAATAAAGTGATAATAGTATCTAATCACACTTCAATAGGTTTCGATGTTGTAAAACAATAAATGGTTCAACAGAATTAATTACCACTCCGGAAAGTCCGTAAACCATAAACGAGAAATAAATAAGGATTTTAAGATTTAAGTTCAAGTGGAAGCCATGCTAAAAAGTTAGTATGCTTCTTTTTAAATAGCTGTAAATACCCATGACGTGAATATGTCTACTTGGTTAATTATTATGATTACGCGATAAGACAGACTGCATAGTAACCGAATGAACTATTTATTTTTAAGAATATGTAATGACAAAGATTTTGGTGGTTAGAAAAAGAATTTCGAAAAATTATGATCATGAGGCGGGAATCGAACCCGCGTCCGCTGCTATCCGGGCAAGTGCCTGACCGCTCGGCCACCCAAGACACTAATTAACTTGCCGAAATTCTTCTAACATTTTACACTTCACGTTGTAAGCCAACGGGTACCCTCGCGGATAACAGCGGACGCGGGTTCGATTCCCGCCTCAAGATCATAATTTTTCGAAATTCTTTTTCTAACCACCAAAATCTTTGTACTGATTTTTCTAACATTTATATAATGTTAAAATTAAAATCGAATAATAGATAGTTACCTAATACTATATTTATATACCTACATAAACCTCATCATCATCATCATCATCATCTGGGTCATCCGCCTGGTGGCGGCTGCGGGCATCGAGCGGTAGCTCATGGCTCGGGCATAAACTCAGGGGACATTAGTCCCCCGGTGGTCTGGGCCGCCGTCTTCGCGGCTCCCTTTCGCCCCCCTGCACTCGACCCCGATCTGGCGGCGTACATAAACCTCGCCTGTTTATCTCTGAAGGGGTAGGCAGAGGTACGTTAACTCTCACACACTTTAAACTGTGTGGTGGGTTGTGCACAGTGCAGATCGGTGGATCAACTACATCAGATGCAGCCGGGACCAACGAAGTACGCAGGAACGCAGGAACCCTTCCAATCAAATCCAACATTGCTTACTTTGCTCAACCATAGGCCAGTTAACACAGCGCCGAGCTCCTATTTATCCCCAATTGGGTTTTGCCGAATATGCTTTATTGTAATAGGGACACGAGCCTATTGCCATCTATCGGTAACTTAAATATATATTGCTAGGTGGTTCGTTATACCACATAGCAATAATGCGACGATGAACGCTGCTGCCAATTCCTCATCATTATAATCCTTAGTCGCCTTATAGAGAACTATGGGAAAGATTGATGATAGTGACAATGGTAGTCTGCTCTGCCATCTCACACTTCTTAATATTTCTCTGAATTTTGTAATAGTACTTTATTCGTCTCTCGAGCAGAAACGATCTACATTTTATTTCGGTAGCTACTAGTATTTTTCCCAACATTTTTACTTTTATAAAAGGTTTTCATTGTCCTTCACCTGTCGGGCCGCTTAATTATTTCATGATTAAGCCTGCCAAAGAGGGCAATAAAATTTAATTATGTGCTTATTATTTCAAGATCCCGATAAGAATATTTATTTTATCCTCAATCAAGACTATTTTTGCTGGCGTAAGTCACGTAGAGTAATAGGGTAAGGAAGTTTTAATAAAAAATATGATTTTATTTTACGTGGCACGAGTAAAGGCCAGGCCCGACACGTTGTAAATATGTGGACAGTCAAAAGCATGTCAGGTTATACAACGTTGTCGGTTTTGCAGATCAATTTCAACCCTATACCATTTCTCGTAAGATAAAAAATTCTGTCGAGAACATTATAGGTCATGCTTACTTGTGATATTTGCTAAGTGTCGTATAATGTATGCAATACTTATTTAGGTACAGCTTACGTTTAAAAACCATCTAGGTAAATCGGTTAAAATTTTTATTTAGTTAAATTTTTATATTTATTTTTAATAAATGATCATTAATGACATGTCATAGTAAATGCATGTCGATTAGCTGGATAAAAAAATATAATAATTGTGTAATAATATGTGTAGGTACGTGATGTGTGGAAATCATCCTATTTCTGCCTTGTCACCAGGTTTTTGGCATTGGCGCACTATGTTTCCTCTTCCACTGTCTTTCAATGATTATTCATATTATCTATAACTGTGGTGCTACTGACGAATAAACAGATGGAACCGATCCAATCGACAGACCAATGAACACAGAGAATGACTGAGATGACATATTCCTGTAGGTTTTGGTTTTACAGCCGGCAACCTCCCTAATAGACTGCGGGCCAGATAAGTCCGCGCGTGGTCAAAATTGGAACTAAAACTTCGTCTGCTATTTTGTGTCTCTAGGAGTGTCAATGTTAGCGAGCAGCGCCATCCCTCGCGCGCAGACTTATCTGGCCCGCAGGCTACCAGCTCTATTTGGGTATGCTGATGTTGGTGGTTTACACTTTACCGAAGACATAAATTTCGTGGACAATTTTGATTCCTCTGAGGTCAATCTTTTTGTGTCATTCTGTATGCAGTCTGGCTATCATGACCACCGAAACACGATTTGATATATCCATTTATCTATTTAAATGGCTATCTCATATTATTATCGTGTTTCTATGGTCATGCTAGCTGGGCTGGTATAATTAATTACCGTATATATACATATGTATTATCAGGTTAAATTAATTTAATGTTTGGTGTCAACATCTAGATGCTGTTGATTGTACTTTATCGATCACGGTAATTTCAAATACATCAAAGGGATCGAATCAATCATAGAGCACCGACATTGTCCTTGCTCTGGGTAACAACCAGTTATTATTTATCGATTTAATGCGGACGCTATAATACAGGAAATGCATGTGTTATTAACTTTGTTGCGCCATAATTCCACGTTGACCAATTATATGGATGCTTTATTAAAGAATGCCCTTAAAATTCATATTATACATAAAGAGTATTATGACGAACAGCTTCAGCTTCTAATTGACCTATTTGAGGTCTGGGGTTCGAATCCTGGTAGGAGCAAATGTATGGGGCAAATTGTAGGGGCAATTGTATAATTATGTTTTCGTAGTTATGGTTTTTTGTGTATGTGGTATTTAATAAGTAGGTATAATGTATTTGTCCATCACCTAGTCTTCATAATACACGCTTGAGATAAATGATATGTATGAATAATAAGAAATATTCATTTATTTTTTGACGACGACCAAAACTTTAACTTTTATTAAAATGTCATCCGTATTTTCTTTATTTCTGTTCTCGACCCACTGACTCCGTTTGCAAAGATCTTGCTATATTAAAAGTTATTTGGGATAGAGTGTGGTCCGACTTACAAAGGTTGTGTTACGTAAAAGTTGTTTCAGGTTCCTAACAAATCTCGTTCGTTAAACCTCCTAATCGCAATTTATGGTTTAAGTCTATACGGAACATTGCGACTTCGTGACTTACAGAGAAACACCTTTAAGATTAACTATTTTACGTGGTACCCTAAAAGTATAACCTTAGCATTATTTACTTTTTAAGAATGGGAGTAAAATCGACTTTATAGTCGACCTTTTATCAGGAAATGCAAAAAGGGGGGCTAATCTATCGAACGAATAGAATACAACGCATAGAATACAAAATGTTTGAAATTGACGTATTACATAGAAAACAATAAGTCAGTTTCATACTTTTGTTTTCTATGCGTTCGAAAAGATAAGCCACTTGGTTAGGGGGCAGAATACAAATGTCAACAATCCCTCTAATGGGTGTCGTACAAGGTAAGTGATGAATGGGTTGCAGTGTTCCTGTTATACCACCTAGAAATAGGTATACTGCAATTGCTTGCCCGATAAACGACAACAGGCTCACCCTTACACAATTATTGGTAAAATATAGGCATAAAAACTTCTCTGCCTGCCCCTTCGGGGATAAATAAATAGGCGTTATTTTTTGAACTTTCACATGAAATTATGTATTTTCTTGACTTATTAATATTGTATATATTGCAAAAATTTTCATAATTTTTTTATTCCAACTTTAGATTACGATGAAACGTAATCTTTGTCAAATTTCCTAAATAAATATGAGAACTTATAAAATAATTGGTCTCATAGCGTCAGCAGATATGCAGTAGCCCTGTAAAATGTGGTTATCCCAAAGGAAATTGTTAGTTATACGTAAATAATTTTAAGGTCGGCATTGCTTTGACTGTTGCTCTATAACCAAGACACTAACGCATCGGGCTTTTCAGTTGCAAAATGAGGCTTAATACCGCCGAACAAGGTGCTCTACTGTCAGTCTCCGCCAATGGTCGAGTGTACCAGCAGAAATCTGTGATTTATCGCAAACCCAAGCTTGTTACGAGCGGAGACGCCATTTTAATGAAGTTTACACTTGTTTGAACTTCGATCACTGTAATTGAAATATTGGAGGCGTTTGTTTACTGTGACTAATAAGCGATCACTGGTGTCAGTGCTTCTAGAAAATAATGAAGGGAAAATGTGTAACAAAACACTATTGAACGGTAATTTTCTTTTAAGAAAAACCTACTCGATAACGAGGTGGTTGATTCACTTTAAATCGTCAGTTCTTTAATGTGAATCTTCTGTTTTCTGCATTTTGATACTTAATTGAATCAAATCAATTCTTACTTGACCTAATTTAACTTGTACGCTGTTAAGTATACTTATATCCGAGTTATAACTCGGAGATGTCAATAACCTTAATAAGTACTTAATGTCAAAAAATTACAAACCAAAACCAGTCGCTATTTTGTAGATTTAAATGATTTTTTTGACATTAAGAACTCATTGAAGTTAATTGACATCTCTGAGTGCGGCAGTCACTTATTTGTCAATAGGTAGTTAATTCGTCCTAAATATAAAAAACGTAGTCAAATACTACTAGAATTTGTATATTCATAGATATTCATCGGCCCAAAAAATTTGGGATCAGCTTAAGAGGTCTTATGTTTTGATAAAAATTTAATCTATTTTTTTCTCTCTTTAATTGGGGGTTAGTCAGTGTAGTAACTACGGAAGAAGCTGTAGTTAGTAAATTCTTTTTCTAATCACCTTTGTACTAATTTTTCTAACATTTATATAATGTTAAAATTAAAATCGAATAGTAGTTAGTTATTTTTATTATAATTAGTATTTATCATAAGATTCCATTGCACACTGTGTTCATCTAACGCTCCAACATTATTTGTTTTAATAAAAGACAAGGATGAATAAACATTTTGAAGAAAGTATTGTCGTTGAACTTAAGATTACATATTTATAAGTTTTGTTTGAAAGAGTTTAAAATTTACATGCAATTAGAATGATGTGGTATTATACCATGCCAGAGGTCATTTTAGTTTTCACTCACCGAGATACTGACGACTACACAAGGTCGTAATGTCAACATATATAAATATTGATTTTCAAGTTTTACTGTCAGTCGAGAAGCAAAAATAGAAAATCCTCACGACATACTATTAAATAAGCATGCGTATGGACGTGTGTATGTACCGTGTGGTGACGGCAGAGCAGAATACAATAATGTCACAGCTAACTCTTCGCCGGGTGTCGTACAAAGAGACTTAAGGGTAAAAACCGCGATGTTCTTTGTACCTAGCAATATACTGCGACTTACGTGCTATGGGGCACGTAAGTCGCAGATACCAATAGGCTCAACATAATTCGGACGCAACATAATTGGCGAGACATTGGTATCAATTATTCACCTCCGCCTACATATAAGACAAATAACCGTGATTTAAGTAATCATGTATTGTGTATGAACGTTTTTAGAAGTGTACCTACTTATTTACTAATCCACCTACAAGTTTTTTATAACAACATACATAAATCACGCCTATATCCCCGAAGGGGTAGGCAGAGGTGAACTAGCACCCAGGTTTCGCCAATTATGTTAGGTCCCATGTAATAGGTGGCGAGCCTATAACAACAACTTATATATAACCTTGGGTGAATGCAAAATCTAACAAAGTCATCTGAGATAAGTCAAGCAGGCTGCAAGATGAGACAGGGCAGGTGGGTTTGCGTCACTGCACAGGACGGGTGCGCCGGCGCAAACCTAACCGTTGGACGAGAGGCTGGTTCCGAAAATGGGTCATCGAACAGCGAAAGTGAGTTATGCAGACTGCCGAGCGCCAGCGCTGGCCATTTCTAGGGCACAAGGCGGGTTTTTGCTGCGCGAGAGAGCCGCCGATTCCGCTCAGATACTCAGATACTCTGCCATGGTGCGTCGCCGCGGTCGGTCCGGAACGGTTGTAGTCTACAGTGTGCACGACCCGTTATTCGTGAGCTCGTCGAACACGGAGGCTTGACCGCCATTGTCGTCCGGTTGTGATCTGTGCTGTGTTGCAATGGCTTTAAGTGGTGAAGTGTCGACACTTGGCTGGTGACGAGCCTGGTGAACGGTCTGTGATAGCACACGTGCTTATGTAAGCCTGAATCACCAAACCACAAGTGAGTACCTAGACCTAAATTTGGGACTAGCTCTTGCAAAGTTTTCTTTATGTTATTGATTGGAGTCTTAATGATAAGTTGTTATTCCACTATCGTGCTGCGTCGTACGATGACCGGAGTTCAATTGAGTGAGTGAAATTTAACCGATGTGATGTGTAACACATTGTTTTGTAAACAAAGTCCAAAAATAGATATTGTGTTTTATTGCGGTTATTACGAAAACTAAGACAGTCGGGGTAAGGATAGGAAATTGCTAAAATTAAGTTGTCAATTATTATTGTGATGATTTTATATAGTACATATTTATAATCGAAAGACTATGCAGAGGCGTATTAACTCCCACATTTCGAGAACTGGCGGCAGATCCCATGTAATCGGAGGCAATAACATTGCCTTATTTCGTCTTACTTATTTCTTGCCTTATACGAATTGTAGCTGTTAATACGACTCTACCTACACCTTCTGAGATAAAAACCGTTATATATAAGGTATATAAGGTGTTTTAATTGAAAAAAATCAGAAACATTTACTACTTCCTATGTTCTTCCATTCACAGAGTAGAATAGGACAGTAAAATGGAGAATGGGCCATAGCCCACCATGCTGGCCCAGTAGCGATTGATAAGTATTAACGTAACGACTGAGCAGATGCAACTGGGATCAACGGCTTAACGTGTTTTCTGAAACACGTAGGAACTTAAGATAATATATTTTTGGTCACCCATCCAACGACCGGCCTTAGCAAATTTTACTTAGTTTACGCAACCGCAGACCGAGCGCACTAAGCCGTGCTATCGAGTATAACAATGTTCATTTTAGATATTTACTGACTGCATCAAATATAAACACAAACTTTTTCTTCTTCATCCTGTTCCCAGCTCTAGGCGGGAACGGCACAATATGTTTTCTTCCTCCACTCCTCTTTACTCTTCACGAACTTCTCATCCACTCCTCTCACTACCATATCCTCGTTTACACAATCCGTACATCTCTTCTTTGGTGTTCCTCACATTCTACGTCCAAAAACACAAAAGCGTGCCATAATTAATATGTGACCAAAATCAAGAACCAGTCAACCAACTGGGTCCAGTTAAACTGCTATGGCATTCCCGTCGACCGCCGCTTGTAATTGAAGTCAGGGACGAAACCGCAACTTAAGCCGATGGCTTACAGTCAATATCTTCGTGCGTCGTAAAAGGTACAATCGACAACGCGTTTCGGCACAATAGTCTGCTAAATGTACTTGATGCGATACGTACGTGGTTCTGGCCCCGTTTATTTACTATAGGGAAGGCCTGTGCTCTAGTAAAGAGAACAATTACGGGTTAATACGGATAGATGAGGAGTTCGATAGCGCGGTTGGCCTGCGATTGCGTAAACTAAGCTATGTTCGTCAAGGCCGGTCTTTGGATGTGTAACCCAAAAATTTATTCTAGAGCTCCTCTGTGCTTCGAAAAGCACGTTCATCTGCAGTTAATACCCACTAATCAGGTTTGTCTATCGTTTGCCCGAAAAACATATGCCATGATAATCATATGCCAGAATTTCTTTTGCCCGCATTTTATTTGCGCGAATGTTTTGTTTGCCAAAATATTCATTTGCCATACCCTTCATTTGCCATACTATTCATCTGACATAATATTATTTCCCATAATTTCATATGCCATACACACACACACACACACACTTGCCCGAATTTAATTTGCCCGAATGTATTATTTACCATACTCTTCATTTGCCATAATTCCATATGTCATACTCATTGTTTAGTGTATTAGTCACGTGCTAGAATTACCTCTATAAGCAATCAAAGTCGCTTCCGTGCAAATTGAACTTAACGCCTGGCATGGTTTCTGTCACGGCTCCGGCGCTACGGGGCTCCGGCGCGGCGGTCCAAAGCGAGTCGCAGATGGTTTAACGCTCACCACCACAGCTTCGGCTTGCTGGCCGGCCCTCAGCCGCGGAGGCGACCTCGCCCCTCTGCGCCTACGCGATTCTAAATTATACTCCAGGGGTAGGGCAGACAAGTTAACCGAGTCGGATTCGACCTAAAGTAGACTAAAATGTAAGAAATATATTACAGTATGGTTATACATATTTTATGATTGTTTTTATTTCTATTTACGCCGCGTGGTGACGGCAGAGTAGAATACAATGTCACCACCCCAAATCTCTCCCGTGGGTGTCGTACAAGGCGACTAAGGATAAATCAGCGATGAGGAATGGGCAGCAGCGTTCCTCGTATACTACCTAGCAATGTACTGCGCCTTTTGTGCCCGATAAATGGCATTAGGCTCGCCACCTGTTACATGGGATCTAACATAATTGGCGAAACGTGGGTGCTAGTTCACCTCTGCCTACCCCTTCGGGGATATAGGCGTGATTTATGTATGTATGTATGTTTTATTTCTAATACCTACTTCTCATCACCTCTTCGATGCATGTCGCTTCCGTAAAAAATTAACCTAACAGTATGGCAAATGAAATTCTGGCAAGTGTAGGTGTATATGGCATATGAAATTATGGAAAATAATATTATGTCAGTTGAATAGTATGGCAAATGAAATTATGGCAAGTGTAGGTGTATGGCATATGAAATTATGGAAAATAATATTATGTCAGTTGAATAGTATGGCAAATGAAATTCTGGCAAGTGTAGGTGTATATGGCATATGAAATTATGGAAAATAATATTATGTCAGTTGAATAGTATGGCAAATGAAATTATGGCAAGTGTAGGTGTATGGCATATGAAATTATGGAAAATAATATTATGTCAGTTGAATAGTATGGCAAATGAAATTCTGGCAAGTGAAGGTATACCACTAATCGGTACTGGGCAAGCGTGGTGGATTATGGCCCATTCTCCGTAAATTATTCTATTCATAGAGAAGGCCTGTGCCGCAGTGCAGTGCAGTGGGGACATCATCATAATCATAACCATGGGCTGGTGATGATGATAACTTTGTGTTGTCTTTTTTACAAAGCACGCTGTGAAACTCTTACATTTTACCCATTAAGATTAATTCATAAATTAACCAAAAAAGTTGGTATTTGATGCACTGTAGTGTGGATGCACCATTATTAAAACATGTAATGATATATACATTTTGTGTAGTCATTTGTTATGTCTTTGCATATGTTATTTTCTGTTTTTGTAGCAGAGTTGGGCTGCTCAATCACAGAATATAATAATATACTATGCTTGTATTGTTATTGTAATTTGACCTTAATGATGCGCAATTAGGCTTAAAAACAATGAAAAGGGATTACATGCCTTGTCCTATCAGGATTAACAAGATTTATGGCAGAGTGGCAATACCTATACACAACATTAACTAGAATATTTAGTGTATCTCATCATATTTCTGGCCTATTCTCAGGTTATCTGGGGTCGGTGCAGTATATTTCGTCTTCAATTCATATTCATCTGACGTCGTCCACTTTAATCTAACACACCGCAAATGTGCTAGTGATAAATGAATTTAAATAAAGTTATTGGAAGGACCATACCAACCATACCGCTGAGGCTGAACGGATAGACTGATTGGGATGACAACATTTTTATTCATACAGTTGGTATTAAGGTATAAAGACATAGATTATTTGAATTCATTGAATTAAATTAGTTTTTATTTTTCAATAAGTTATTGTGATAACTTTAAACTACCTTGTTATTTTAACCCGCCTTTAAATTTTCTTAAATATTCATTTATGTTGAACCACCACGATACATTCTTATTAAAAATTACTACAGTAAATGGGAGCCCCGTTAGCTTCAATACAGCATCGTAAACAACGCTTATGAATATTGAAATCTTTGCAAAATCTTGCAGATACTTAAATATTGATGCAATGCTATTAAATATATGTGTCCAGTCGCAATCATCATTTTAATATCTTTTGCCACTGTTGCAAATTCGTTTATTTAGTACAAAACCACTGTTTTCACAATCTCATCAGATTTCACAAGTATGTGCCGAGAAACATTTTCTATATTCATAATTTCACGTCAACTATTTTCTAATTGAGGTATTTACTGCGGTAGCGTCATAAAATAAGTTTCGTCTGTAAAACTAATATAGTCATGTCTGGAAAACTACAGTCCAGAGAGGTTTGTTTTAATACTGTATCCCGATTCTTCACAATGAACTCTTGGTTTTTGTTTATCACCGATCCAATAATCGGCATCTGATGATTATCTCGCTATTTAAGACCCCTACCGTATGTAGACAAAGATGTATGAAAGATAAATAAATTATTATGATTATGCCGCGTGCGACAGCGATGAGGCAGCAGCATTCCTCTAATACCACCAAGCAATTTACTGCGATTTATGTGCCGGATAGATGGCAAAACGCTCGCCACCTATTACATAGGACCTGACTTAATTGGCGAAAAGTGGGTGTTAAATTCACCTCTGCTTACCCCTTCTGCGTGATTTATGTATGTTTATATCACACCTGACCATATGACCTGGTCAGGGGGTGGCATAAACTATGATCTTACCTCGAGCGATAAAAAAAGAAGCCTCAGCTCGCGTTTTATACGCCATGGCCTTCAGGCCTTAGAATTGTCACCACCCCAAATCTCTCCCGTGGGTGTCGTACAAGGCGACTAAGGATAAAACAGTGAAGAGGAATGGGCAGCAGCGTTCGTCTTATACCACCTAGCAATGTACTGCGACTTTTGTTCCCGATAAATGGCAAAAGGCTCGCCACTTATTACATGGGACCTAACATAATTGGCGAAACGTGTGTGCTAGTTCACCTCTGCCTACCCCTTCGGGGATATGGGCGTGATTTATGTATGTATGATTATGTTCTGCAGGCTCCGATTATTTAACAAAATCGCAAGCCCGAGCATGGTTATGGTTGTTCTGTCCTTAGGAATTTGTAAAAGGCTTCAAAGCGTCGTAAAGTGGTCTTTTTAACGGCAGTCTACCGAACTCTATTCGATGTTTCTTGGCACATTGCCTCTTCTTGTTTACAAACGGCGCCCCCGAAGGACACGCGCAATTCGTCGCGGCCTTTAGATCTCGGGTCTTTGAAGTTTACGTGTTAAGTTTATGTCAGTTTTATGACTTGTCCCGCTTTTGCTGTGTAATTATTGTTTTTTTTTGTCAACGGTTATGTTTTTATCTGTTGTTGATGGATATTGTTCGGAAAACACCACAGTGCGTAACAGTCCATGTACTGCGCTTTATGAGTATTCAACTTTCCGATTGATTTATTCGAATAATGTCGTGGTCACTTCTTCAAAATGGTCCGGAGGTCTACTCTGAAACTCCGAACGATTAACTCACATCTATCCGTCTTTCTCACGCCACTGCGTGTTAAAATAAGAGCGACAAAGACGCAAAGACTCGATGGAACGAAATAAACTTCCAAAGTAACGCCTCAGTTTAGGACTAAACACACCTACCCTAACTATAGGTTTTACGTAGATTACTGTACATACATACATACATAAATCACGCCTATATCCCCGAAGGGGTAGGCAGAGGTGAACTAGCACCCGCGTTTCGCCAAATATGCTAGGTCCCATGTAATAGGTGGCGATCCTATTGCCATTTATCGGGCACAAAAGTCGCAGTACTTTGCTAGGTGGTAGGTATAAGAGGAACGCTGCTGCCCATTCCTCATCACTGATTTATCCTTAGTCGCCTTGTACGACCACCACGGGAGAGATTTGGGGTGGTGACAATTGTATTCTACTCTGCCGTCACCACACGGCTCATACTACTGTACAAACTACAGTAAATTGCTAAAACCCAAAGTTAGGGTAGATTAGGTTCTTATACGAAGCGAGCGATATCAGTGGAGTTTCATAGTTTTGTAAAATATATGATTAATGATTATAATCCTATTTCTCCCCCAGTAAGTTGACTCACATCATCGCATATTTATGATTTCTCTTCGCCCTTAGACATTAAAGGGCTGGTGTGATGATTATCATAATATCTTGTATTTTCCATAGATAATCTAGTTATTACAGTTTTAGTTATTGCTGTAAATCGCGTACAGTTTAAGGAAATAATATTCAGTTTGCATGACAAACAACAGGATGCTTTTAAATTGTTATTTTTACTACCTTAAGTACTAGCGTACATAAAATTACAAAGAGAAAATACTACAGCGGGATTAGCACGGGGACATGGACTAGTCTCTCTCCACCACTTGACAGTGTTTTGACTCGGGATTTAGTCGGAGTTACAGCGAGAGGAAAAGATTTCCCCCGAAGGAGATGTGGCCACGTCCCGTGCTACAGGGTCTGATAGGTAGTTTATTTCGTAAACAAACCACAAATACATTTAATTTTTTAATAAACTACCTCTTGGAAAATAAATTACTCCTTTAGACGAAGTGCGTACGATTGTTTTGGCCTTGGATGCTAGTAAAGGAATAATTTGTCATTACACTATTTTGTGTAAAGCATACTTAGAAGTTGCGAAAATATATAAAACAGAATGTATTTATTGTGACTCTTTTCTGTACGGAAATACCCAAGATAAATTAGTGGTTGTTGTTTGCTAAGCTTTGTCGCATTCTTATTGAAACCAGTCACATTTTTTTTATGATTGAGATTAAAAAAATATTTAATAGGAACATTAAGTCATTGAATGTTATATTTGAATATAATGCAATTCTGAAATTTTGTTTTTGAGTGTTTTAAAAATATAACATCATCACCTGTTATATTTTTAAAGCACACAAAAGTAAATGGATGTGGAAAGAGAATGACAGTTTTCCATGGATATTCCTCCCAAAAAAATTAAATTAATATTTAATTAATATTTAATTTTATTTAAAATTTAATTTAATATTTTATAATATTATATTTAAATTAATAATAATATTCTTTATTAATATTTAATTAAAATTTAATTATTATTAAATTAATATTTTAAAATAGTATCTTTTTGTTGTTATAAAATCAATCTTTTGTTGTATTTTACGTTTTCAATTATAAAAAGGTAATTTATTCTAATAATAATACGTTTTCAATTATTTTCATGATTTCACTTATATATTTTGCCAGTTTAATCATGAATTATTTATTTTTACGGTAATTAAAACAGTGTATTCCTTTGTTGTATGAACATTATTTATTCTGAGGTCGTAATTTTTTTCACTTCATAAAAAGGCATGGGTAAACTAATTTTAATAGCTACTCCTTGTATTTAAATCTAGTTCTATATACAGTTAACTATTGCATAAATTTACCTAATAAGGCATTCAAAACGTGTGTGCTTATTTATTGTCACGTAATTGTATTAAAGTCAGTCTCAGTTTGAGTAGGCGCTTACTACCGCGACCACTGGCTTGAATACCAATGCATAGGATGTTTTGCATTCAGGGCCATGTTTACATGTTTATTGTAAAGTTCGTAAGTTAGGATATTTAAGTTTTTATTGGCTTCCGCTGTCATTACCTTAGGGTATGACTGTCATTGTCATACCCTAGGGGTGCATTAAAAGTCGACTATGGGAGATTGCTCGGTAAACCCAAAAACCCAAGGTTTGGGCTTAGGTCAGCCGTCTACCTGACACAGACCCTCTTTTGCATATGACACAGACCCTCGTATGCTGTTGTTGCAAGGTTGCAACAACAGCATACCCAAAAGAGGGTCTGTGTCAGGTAGACGGCTGACCTAAGTCCAAACCTTAAAAACCATTATGTAATGTTGTCTTCCTAATTAGTCTAAACGTTCAGGGGTACTTCAAAATGGCCCTTTCCATCATTTTTGGGGAACAAGGCAAGACGATGATCGTGGATTAAAGAAGTATTGGTAGAAATCAGTAAATGTATGGATTTTTACGAGGATAAGAGTGGTAACAAAGCAAAGCACTGTCCGTGTTCTACCTGCTTATTTATGATGCTCAAAACACCTAAATAGAGTATCAATATTTTTGGTATACGTATATTCGATATACAATTCATTAATCTCTCGAACCATTTCGGTGTGATGGATGATATGAAATTAAAGAAACTGGATGACTCAATAACGTCTGACTGATATTGATAGAAGAGGAAACATATTGCCGACCCTAGAAAACCTAGATGCTCTAATATGTACAAAATTTCCATATCTATCAGTATCTAGTCAATTATACAAAATGAAATCATACTGGTTTATATGAACATAATATATTCTAGATAAGGACAAGAAGACGAAGAAGATATAGACTACGGGAGCCAGTTTTCGACGATATAAATCTGAAAATTATCATACAAGGATTCTTTACGATAGGCACGAGTTATCGAGTTACAGAAGGACCATCGTTAAGAATAAAAATGAATTTTCCCTTTTCAGTTACTTTATATCCTATTAGTACTACCCACAATTACTTAGACGTTTATCGCGGGGACTAATAACAGTTTGTAGGAGTCCAAGATTTTAAAATAACGGTCTTTGTGATATTTCCTGTTTATTATTGAACCGAGTGTATTGAGACGGAAGCCTACTTCGGTACAGTCAGTAGCACAAGTAAAGGAAGGGATTTTTTTAATGCGTAGCTATAGTTGTTATATACGGATTCCTATTGCTAGTTTTGATAACATTTTGCCATGATTTACAGAGAGCAATAAAATATTGACACTGAAGTTAATAACATACCTATAGCCGTGTGGTGACGGCAGAGTAGAATACAATTGTCACACCCCAAATCACTCACGTGGGTGTCGTTCAAGGCGACTAAGGATAAATCAATGATGAGGAATGGGCAGCAGCGTTGCTCTTATACCACCTAGCAATAGCAATGTAACTGCGACTTTTTTGCCCGATAAATGGCAATAGGCTCGCCACCTATTACATGGAACATAACATAATTGGCGAAACTTGGGTGCTAGTTCACCTCTGCCTACCCCTTCGGGGATTTAGGCGTGATTTATGTATGTATTTATGTAAAAATACAAATCACAAGGTACGCTGCTGTCCTCCTTATCCCTTTGTCGACTTGTACGACATCTGCGGCAGTGACAAGGGGTGGTGACAACTGTATTCTACTCAGTCGTCACCCCACGGAATTTAGGGATATTAATAAATTTTGACATTTCTGCCCACTTTTGCTGCCAACATTACCGACTCTCGTCTAAAAGCGGCAATTTTGAGTAAATTATTCACGTCCGTCTACTAGGTTCCTAAACTAATTCTTATGCAACTACTAATGCAATATGCTAGTAGCTCAAACTGTTGAAAGTATTTAAATATTCAAACAGTCTTTCTGGTCAGATGAACAATGAAGATATCTTATTTAGATTATTATATTAAGATGAGTCTATTATGCCGTGTGGTGATGGCAGAGTAGAATACAATTGTCACCACCCCAAATCTCTCCCCTACAAGGCGACTAAGGATAAATCAATGATGAGGAATGGGCAGCAGCATTCCTCTTATACCACCTAACAATAACAATGTACTGCGACTTTTGTGCCCGATAAATGGCAATAGGCTCGCCACCTATTACATGGGACCTAACATAATTGGCGAAATGTGGGTGCTAGTTCACCTCTGCCTACCCCTTCGGGGATATAGGCGTGATTTGTGTATGTATGTATGAGTCTATTGGGGAAATTGGAAGCACATTTTCTCCCAAATCCCCAGTCACCCACAAATACATGTTGCTAAATTCATGCCTCCAAATTTCACTTCGGGTTATAGGATCATAATGACCAATTTTTGGTTTATTGGTATCGGCGGGATAAGAGGTGACAAGGCTGTGTTTCCATAGAAGTGGAGCAGACTTACAAAAAATTTACCTATGATATAACTCAAATCACACATCTCATCTCCGCTCCTCAACATCATTCAAGTCTCAGCCAGCTCCACGCAGCTTCGCTCTTACGAAAACGCAGCCTCAAGGGGCTTTCTCGACCTATCAGTTACTGTAGAACACACAACAGTGTTTCCCAGTGTATTTTAATTATACCTAATTACGCCAAATATTAAGCACTATTTACTTGAAACATCTCGCCATATATCAGATTTTCTCTTGATATTTCACATTCTTCCTGAATGCCACCACAATATCTCTAAAACAATAGCACCAAATCTAAAGAATTGTGGATCTATGAAAACGCTACTTTTCGATGAGATCGATTTTTCCAGCACCGAGAACGCAATTCATTATTACGATTTACTGATTTACGATTACCAAACGGTCCTTGGTTCCGTATATTTGACTTGCCTTGAAGCATGTGAATAGTAACGACAAATATGGACACAGATAAAACGTAACATTTGCCTATAACATCTTAAAACCAATGTTTCTTCAGTTTCTCAAAGGTGTGCTCAAAACATCGTACATACCTGTTGACCGCAAACTGGCGAGTTTTGCCAACCAATTTTGCACTTCATATGTAGTGGTTAAAGTTTGAAATCATATTGAGAATACATATAACCAGTAAAACAAGACACCGCTCATAAAATTTACTAAGCAAGGATTTTAATTGTTTGAAATAATCTATACTGTCCTATATGATTCAAATAGTAGTTATCTTTGACGCCAGTTGCTCTAGATAGCCTGCCTGTGAAACGTTTATGCTGTAATGATAAATTACGTTAATTAACGTAAAACAATTTATTATAGGCCTTCATGGGTATGCTTAATTGCGCGTGGTCATAGGCTTATCCGCTTCTTGCTCGCTCCCTAGTTCTGTTCTTTAGAGTCGGGTCGTGAATCAAATGCAAGTAGAGAGTTTCAATATGAGTTAAGCCGGATAAGTAGACTTGTGTAGCGTATAATGTATTATTGTAAGGCGAATTTTGCGTGGCACTGCAAACATTAGAAGAAAGGCATACATTTAATGGGCATATAAAATATAAAAAGAGTTACATTTTAATCTGGTCACTGACAAGATTGGGAACTTGAAATAAGTTCTGATTCATAAGCGGGTCGAAAGAAGTTTTGATTGAAGCATGCTTCAATAGACAGTTCTATGTTATTGAAGGGAAATGAAAATTTGGCCGTACCAGCTGGTTTTTCGAAGAGGACAAGAATAAAACATAACCTTAACGTTTACTTATAAGGTAAGATTGTGTAGGAAGTCGTAAGAAAAAGAAACAAATAAATAGGATGTAGAGAATATGACGTAGAATCTCGATTCTGCTACACTTACTGCCGAACTCAGAGACGTTAATTAACCTTAATGAGAACTTAATGTTAAGAATAATTATTTAAATCTATACAATAGAACCGCCACGAAATAGCGACTAGTTTTAAATTGTATTTTTTTTATTAAGGGTCTGTTTCACAATCGACAAGTAGGTTTAAAGTAGCTTACTTTGCAGATCATTTGACAGTTGTAACATGAAATATATGTCAATTGAACTGCAAAGTAAGCTACTTTAAACTTACTAGTCGATTGTGAAACAGGCTCTAAGTATTCATTAGCGTTTATATACGTCTCTGAGTGCGGCAACTATGGCTCAATCAACAAAGAATGCAAGACTGCGTTCAGCATTCATAAAAGTGGGGCCCATTCAAGATGCGTCGTCTCGGCCGATTACTGCGTTAAAGGACAATCACAATAGGACAATCAAGATCAATCAACATTAGAGCCCACACACACGCAAAACGGCAGTCTATGACAAAAACATTGTCCCTGTTATTATACAACATGGACTAAAGTTAGTCATGGCTTAAAATGTATGCTAACTCTGTCTTTGATTAGGAAATAAAAGTGACATCAATTTTAAACTAGGACTAACTTTAGTCCATGTTTTATAATAAGGGGGCTCGACTCCAGTTTTTATTAAGACGTGGTGTATTGTTCAGTAAAACATTCTTAATAATTTATCAATATTATCATCGTCAACCTATAGGTGTCGCCACTGCTGGTGCCTTCCCTATTCATAGACAAATGTATGGTAAGTGTGTGAGTGATCAACCATGAGGGCTCTTCGCAGGTTAGTTGGTCTTTAAATTCCAATTACTTGGCTTCATAAAGCTTGAATGTAATCATGTAAATAGATGACCGGTCAGAAATGCTGACCTGGGATCGAAAAAATAACGTAGTATGTGCCACCCCAACTCATGTGTCGTAAAAGTCTACAAAACTACACCTTGGATCACCCGAATGTTGGAGGGCAATCACCAACAACAGCCTACCCAAAGAGTGTACTTTACTTTTCTGTGTAATTAATTAAATAAATCAAAAGGATGCAGTCTGACCGATATGAATGGAAGGTGAATATACTGCGCCAACGCCAGATACACTGGGAACAGGGTAGGTTGAACACCTCTACTTACCGCCTACTCTCACTACAAAGGAATAATGTTGTATCGGAACGAATCCAAATTGGAAAAGTTACACCCTCTGGTGGTACTTAGCATTACATACATAATATCATTTAATTTGGAATGTGGGGATATGTAGGTACTTTACCAGACCGGTGCTCTACATTTGAATGGAAAAACTCATTGTTAACCTCTCAACAATATGGTATGCTACGTATGCTTTATTTTGTTTGTTAACGATTTGAACATGACAGCAATGTAAGATAAATATTACAAAAAAAAAATAGGACAGGACATTTTTTAAAATCATGACTTGATGCCGGATTGCGATTGTAGTTGATGGCGGAAAATGCAGATTTTTAAAAATTATTCTTAAAACAGATGAAAGGAAATGCAAAAGTGAAGCAAGTATTGTAGGTCAATTACAGTTCCAATCTTTATTTAAGCACTGCCCCCCACCCCGTCTGCCTTGACCCTAATGACCTTATTATGTTGAGCTCATAGAAAGTAAATGATCACGCGATACTTATGAAAATAACACCTAACATGGATGAAAATGCTCTTGGACCAATTTTGTGGTCGTATTTATATAACATAATATTTTAATTTCAATTTTGTATTTATTATATGTATAGCCGAGTCGGAAAATAGAAAACAATAATGTAACGATTTGCTTCTAAATATCATTACCAATTTTGTCCGAAATAACACCTCAAGTAATCAATCAATAATACAAATGTGTTATTTTCTTTATTTTTACTTTGATATTCGATTGTTAGTAATAAAAAAGATTTAATGTTTCTATGCCATACAATGTTAAATTAATTATTACAAAAAGTTCAGGGAAACTTTTATCTGTAACATTTTCAATTTCATAATTGATTACGCTACATATTTATATTAAACAAAATTTGGACTGACAACTAGAGATAAATCAGTGTTAATGTTTAAAATCTATAGCTAAATGTATTATTCGCTGAAACGATTTTTTTGAAAATATAATATAAAATATCGTTTCAGTAAATAATAAAATGAGTTATAGATTTTTAAAATTTAAAGAAAAAAATTATTTAATTACTTACCTACTTGTTCCTAAATTTTTTAGTTAATGAATAGTTTATACTTACGAAGAAATTACTAATATTTCTTAATTCATCCATAACCTTTAAGCTGATTGTGTTTTTTTATAAAAATAAACTTCAACAACAGACCATTGGCTATCTTGTTTTTTCAACTTAATCGGATTATTCTAGCGCCAAACAACCGACTACCTACTTGAAATGAGGTGGCAAACACAAACAGTATCTCCGTAATTGCTTTAACGTTAGCGGATTATTAAAACGCTGTAGTAACAAAACAAGAGAACAAACAAAATAATTGATTACTTGGAATTGTACATACATACATACATAAATCACGCCTATATCCCCGAAGGGGTAGGCAGAGGTGATCCAGCACCCGCGTTTCGCCAATTATGTCAAGTCCCATGTAATAGGTGGCGAGCCTATTGCCATTTATCGAGCACAAAAGTCGCAGTAAATTGCTAGGTTGTACGAGTATAAGAGGAACGCTGCTGCCCATTCCTCAGCACTGATTTAACCTTAGTCGCCTCGTACGACACCCACGGGAGACATTTGGGATGGTGACAATTGTTTTCTACTCTGCCGTCACCATAACTTGGAATAAATAGTCTTCTATGCTGGCCGAACAGTTAGGTTTTTCAGTTAGGTCAGCCCTGTCTCATCCCATGAGTGCGGTAAAAGTCGACTAAGGGAGATTGCTAGGTGTAGACCAATAAGCCTTGGGGCACCCGAATGGTGGAGGGCAAACCACCAACAGCATACCCAAAGAGGATTGGTATCAGGCAGGTTAAAACGTCTTGGTTGGCCGAGTGGTATGCATCTGCCCGGATCGCAGACTTTTTCAAGACTTTTTCTAACCATTTCGAACTTTTTTTAACCGCAATATTCTTTGTTCATATTTCATTTTAAAAGACACATGGACATGAATGTTGATGGATCTCGAAGTAGATATTTATATATCTAAGAACGTCGACCACTGGAAAGATGAATGGATTGTGTGAGATATGATATGAAGGTAATAGGTGTGGATGAGGAGATGAGGACTGACAGAATATTGGAGACAGAGAACGTACTACGCCGACCCCAAATAGGATGGCATAAGGGCAGGGTGATGATGATGCAATAGGTTGTTCTTTATTAATCACTTGAAACGATTATTCTCAATATACTCTACAGTTTTAGTTTTTTAATAAAACCTATATCTGGTACTCTTTATTTAATAGAGAATGCATTTAAAACAAATGTAAATTGAGAAAAAATAAGATTTGAACAATATTCAATGTTTAGAACTTGGTTTTCTAATTAAATATGGACATATTTGTATATTAATTGGAGCCTCGTCGTGTAACTGATATTTGGCAGCCGCACAATAAGTAGATTTAGTAAGAGTATTTTATTACATACATACATACATACATAAATCACGCCTATATCCCCGAAGGGGTTAGTTAGTTAGTTAGTTTAACTGGGCTTTGTCCGCACTTAGCCCCCTGATTGGGCCATTGTACGTGTCTCCCTATTATTGCTACTCCAACCATCCCAGACTATCCCAAAAACCCAGCAGTCTTTTCAGACTGCTGCAAGCTTCCGGGACCGATACTGGGGATTGGAGGAGCCTTGCCCGTTCATCTGCCACGCTCCTGCATTCTATAAGCACGTGCTGTGGCGTTTCTTCTGCCTCTATGCATCCTCTGCATAGAGGGCTGTCCGTCACCCCAATGGTAAATAGGTGCTTGTTTAGGGAGCAATGGCCAGTTATTATGCCTATCACCTTTCGGAGTTTGTCCCTGTTTAAATTTATGAGGTTGCGAGCAAATCTTTTTGATGCCACCGGAACTGCATTCTTTGTTTGCTTACACCCGTCACTGTTTATCCATTCTCTTAAATGGGTTTCCTCAGTTTTGGTGCGCAGCCATGTTTTTATCTGGGCCTGAGGTATGGGTAGCAATGGTTCCGGTCCATATACTGTCCCTTTCGATCCCTTTTTGGCCAGTTCATCGGCTACGTCATTTCCCAATGAGTTGCTGTGTCCTTTGATCCATTGAAGAGTTACTCCGTTCGTACTCGCAATGGATTGGAGTGCATTGTGGCACTCCAGTATCAGGATAGATGTTATCGTGTTTCTTTGTAGGGCTTGTAGAACGGAAGCACTGTCTGAGATTATTTTGACGTTTAGGTCTCTGACATCTCTGGCTGCAACCGCCTGTGCCGCTTTGGTGATGCCAATGCATTCTGCTTGGAAGATTGAGTTTAGTTTGTCCAGTGTTGTTGATATTTTTATGTTTAAGTCGTTCGAGAAGACACCAGCTCCAGTGCCATATGTGGTTTTAGAGCCGTCTGTGTATATCCTAACTTCATTGATGCCAGAGACATCTCCTGGTTCTGCGATGAGTTGGATATTGTACCTTCGATCGAAGACATGTTTACACGGTGTTCTGTCTATGGGTGCCTCTAGGAGTGGTATTTCCTTCAGGGTCCATTGCAGAATTTTTGTGTGTGTTGTTTCTATGTTTTGTTTCCATAGCCCGTTAGCTCTAAGCCTTAAGGCTGCTGCCTTTGCCTCCTCCTGTATTACAAGATCTAGAGGTGTCAGGCTCAAGAGATACTCTAGTGCGGCTGATGGGGTGGTTCTCATGCATCCAGTGGTAGCTACGCTTGCTAAGCGTTGTAGACTCTGGAGTTTTGCTTTTACCGTGGTAAGTTGCGTTCTGGGCCACCATACAACCGATCCGTAGGTCATAGAAGGTCTGATAACTGATTTGTACAGCCAGATAGATATTTTAGGGGTTAAACCCCATTTTTTACCAACTAGTCTTCTGCACTGACAAAATGCTATACAAGCCCTCTTTGTTTTTGCCTCGATATGACTCGCCCAATTCAATTTATTATCAAGAATGATGCCCAGATATTTCACTTGTGTTGATAGGGCGAGTTTGGTGTTAAATAGTTTTGGTAGATTGAGTTCTGGTAACTTCCTTTTGTTGGTGAAAAGGATAAGTTCTGTTTTCTTCGGATTTACTGACAGCTGATGCTCGTCACACCAATGTTCAACAATCTGAAGGGCGGAACGCATTACTCTGCATAGTATGTTCTCTGCTTTCCCATTTATCAGTATTGCTAGGTCATCTGCATAACCAATAGTAGTGTATCCTCTCTCATTTAGCGTCCTTATAAGGCTGTCCACTACTATGTTCCACAGAAGTGGCGATAGGACCCCTCCCTGGGGGCACCCTTTAACTACCTTTGCCCTTGTGGTAGTATTCACCACTACCTGGACCGCCCTTTTACTGACCAGTTCAGTTATCCATAACCTTACGGCTGGCTCTACTTTAAGTCTCTGAAGGGCGTGGTTTATGCTGTTGTGCATAGTTTTGTCAAAAGCTCCTTCTATATCTATGAAGGTAGCTAATGTTGAAGCTTTGTTTGTGATAGCCGATTCTATTTTATGTACCACCATGTGTAGTGCCGACTCTGTTGATCTGCCTTTCCTATAGGCATGTTGTTGAGGGTGTAGTGGTTTTTCTTTGAGTACTCCATCCCTTAGGTGGCGATCTACCAGTCTTTCCAGCGTTTTCAGAAGGAACGAGGTAAGACTGATGGGCCTGAAGGATTTGGCGTGAGTGTAGTCCTCCTTACCTGGTTTCGGTAGAAAGACTACTTTCGCTTCCCTCCATCCTTTCGGTATATATTTAAAGGCTATGCAGGCCCTGTAGATTGGTAATAAAAAATTTGTGATCTGTTTAGACTGCCATTGTAGCAGTGCGGGGAATATCTCGTCCAGCCCTGCGGACTTGAACGGTTTGAAGCTTTTTAGGGCCCATTCTATTCCATCTGCAGTCACTATCTTGTTTGCGACATCCCAGTCTTGAGTTGTTGGTGTACTGCTGTTCTCATCAGTCCATTCCAGATCTGATGTGATTTTGCAATTTGGAAAATGTGTTTCCAGCAGTACTGCGCTAGTTTCGTTGTCCGTGTTTGTATAAGTACCGTCTCCTTTCTTGAGCGAGCCCAAAAGGTTGGGTTCATCTTTTGAAAGGATTTTCTTTATTCTTGCGGCTTGGTTTGTTGAGTTTATGCTACTACAGAAATTGCGCCATGCCTCCGTACTTCGGAATCTGATACGTTTCTTGTAGTGCTTTTGTGCTAATTTATATTTATCCCAGTCATCATCGTTCCTGGTATTTTTTGCTCTGTTAAAAAGTGTCCTGAGCTCCTTGCGCAACCGCTCTAGTTCTGGCCCCCACCAGCGACTTTTGTCTATGCGTTTAGGTACCAGGACAGGACATGCCGTTTCGTAGCTTTTTAAAAGAGTTTTAGTTAGGTGTTGTACATGAGTTTCTATATTATCTCTATTAAGTATTTCGTTAGTAGGGACTGTGTTACCTAGTGTTTCGGTTAATATGTTTATGTACCTTGTTATATCTGTTTTACGGGGGTTTCGATATGGAACAGGGTCTGTTGGCTTATATTGTATTTGGAAACAGACGCGGCGGTGATCCGCGAACGATGGTTCGTTCGACACGTGCCATCCCTCTATAAGATTTGCCGCCGCGTGTGTTGCCAGAGTTATATCTATGATAGTTTGATACCTTGAGCTTACAAAAGTAGGTTCCCTACCTCTGTTCATGATGTTCAGGTTTGTTTGGAATAAATATTCAGTTAGTAACTCACCCCTTTTGTTTGTTTCCTTACTTCCCCACAGAGAGTGATGAGCGTTGCAGTCTGCAGAGATGATCAGGGCCCAGTCATGTGCTTCGCAGTGTTGCACCAGCTTGGTTAGTTCTCTCGGGGGGAGTTCGCCATCGCTCGGCATGTACACTGAGGCTAGCACCAGGGCGGTTTGATTTTCTGTGAGGATTTTCACCGCAGTGACGTCTCTAGAACAGAATTGGTTAAGCAAGGTGCCTGCAATGTTTTTAGGCATAAAAATGCAGGTTCTTGGTTTATCAACAGTTGTGTCTAGCAGTAACTTACCACCGATGTTGTTTAGACCGCAGATTCTGTTGTTTCTGATCCAGGGTTCCTGGATTAGGGCGACGGTCTTGGTGTCGGCCTCCAGCACTCTGCGTAAAGTCGCCGCCGCTATCTGTTTGTGCTGAAGGTTGGTTTGTATGGTTTTTATGAAACTAGGGACTAAGAAGGATGCCATCTTCGTCGCTAGTTTCATCCCTAAACTGCAGTGTCGAGTTCGTCTCAGTCTCGCTCAAACCCTGTTGGGGAGCAGAGGTGGACGGCTCCGGAGTTGAGGTCTTCTCCGAAGGCTCACTCGCCACTGCAGGTTGTTGATTGGCCTTCGCCTTCTCCTCTTCTTCCGAAGAGAAGAAGCGTATGTACCCACTCCCTGACATGTGGGCTACACGGCGGTCTCTGTTGACGATGGCTTGTCTCTGGTCTTCAGGGATTCCCAGGATTAGGTGTACCACCTTTTCCTTAGAGCCTTCCTCCAGAGATTCATCCACCGTCATGTTGTAACACTGCCAAGAGTCCACTTTGTACCACGGGTTTTGGGCACAAATGACTCTTTGCAGTGTCTCCGCATCGGTGATGCGGGTGTGAAGGAGAAGCCCTGCCTTGAGCTTCTTTTTAAGTTCTGACTGCTTAATCACAGCCAGAGTGGTATTTGGTATTGGTGAGGCTATCTTTTTCACAGCCTTCTCCAGCCAGCTGAGTCCGTTCGCGTCCTCACACCACATCGCTAGCACTCCGTCTAACAAGAAGGGGCGCCCGCGGAAAGATGGAGCTTGCGCGCCGGGAGACGACGGAGACAGCACAGCTTCCAGGATACCATCATCGATGGCTTCCCTCAGCTGGTCTGCCTGCTCCTGCGAGAGGTCCCTCGGCGGGACGGTGATAACCGCCACCCTCAGATGCGAATTACTCGCATCTGCGTAGCTCACCGTCCGCTTCGGATTCGCGTCAGTTTTCGCGCGTTTAGCTTCCCCCCTGGGGGAGCGGGTCTCGTTCAGACGAGCTCGCTTCGAGGAAGCGCGCTCGTTCTGACCAATACCGCTGCCAGGTTTCTCCTTTTCAGGAGCGGGATTCTCCTTTTCAGGAGTAGCTTTCTCCTTTTTTGGAGTCGCAGCGAAACCCTTACCGCGAGAACCTCTCGGTGTTCGTCTACTTTTCGTCTGACTGGGTGGTGGTGGTGGTAGGGTCGGTGGCTCTTTAGCCTCCTGTACTGGCATCGCCTCCTTTGAGGTGGACGGTACAGGTTCGCGCTGCGTTTCCGCTGCTGCGTTAGCTGCCACGTTTTTTAGAGTTTTTGTCTGTTCTTGCCGAAGGGCCTTCCTTCTCGCGCGCCTGTTGGGGCGACTGCGTTCCGGTTGGCCCTTCGGTTGTTTATTAGCCACTTGCTTGAAACCCTTTTTCAAGGGGCGTTTGTGGCATACTACGGACCATTTAGACACAGTTGCTGTGTCAATGGTCGACGGTATGGCCTCTGCGAGGCCCGACATATCCATCGAGCACAAGGTGTCCCCCCCAGAATACGTGGGACAGACCGAGTTAGACTCGGTGAGGGATTCTCCACTACCAGTGGTACCCTCCTGGGGTAAATAATTTTTCCATTGTGCTTCCATCTTAGTTGTTTGGGCGGGGATGTAAACTCACACTACCTGCCCTTGGTGCGTGTGGTACAACTTTTTGGGGGGATTTAGTGCCCCAAGGCTATGTGGGCCTGGATGTGGTTTTGCGCCGCCACTGTTCGGCGTGGAAGTTTGGAGAGGATGTTAGGATAGGGTTGGGTTAAGGGTTTTTGAGGTACGGCCAGAGGTTTCTGTTATACTAATTGCATAGGGCATTTAGCCAATAACGGGCGGCAACCTCGTGAAGGATAGTCCACTGGCCTTGCTTAGGGGATCTTCGCGACCTGCGCTCCTCCCTAAACCATTTACCAAACCCAGCGTCGGACAGACGCTGGGAGTAGGGAGGTTGTCAATCAACCAACCAATATAAAATTTGATTGACCCTCTCCCCGCCCATCCCCGAAGGGGTAGGCAGAGGTGAACTAGCACCCACGTTTCGCCAATTATGTTAGGTCCCATGTAATAGGTGGCGAGCCTATTGCCATTTATCGGGCACAAAAGTCGCAGTACATTGCTATTGCTTGGTGGTATAAGAGGAACGCTGCTGCCCATTCCTCATCATTGATTTATCCTTAGTCGCCTTGTACGACACCCTCGGGAGAGATTTGGGGTGGTGACAATTGTATTCTACTCTGCCGTCACCACACGGCCAGTATTTTATTAACCATATATATATATTTATAACATAAATACACTTGAAAAAAAAATCTCATTTACTCATTAGCTGCAATCACCCTCTATCGAATTGAGATTCAAACAGAGATAAACAATTTTTTAGATTGAGAACAACACGAAATGTCACAATTTTTACTGTCGCAAAACTCGTCCACAAAAGCGGTACCAGGGAAATAAATGGCCTCAACTTTTGTACGAATTCGCTGTGAAGTTGCGCAACTATATTGCACAGAATAAATGTTGGGTGTAAACAACTTGATTATGGGACGACTTTAACTATACATATTTTAATTAGTTATTATAAAAAGAAGTTATAAACAACAATACCACAGCCTAACAAAAGGGTCTATCATCTATATTAATATTATTATAATACTAGCTGATTCGGTAAACGTTGTTTAGCCCTTATCACCTAGGGGTATATATAATAGTAATAATAATAATAATAACCTACGACCTATTCTCAGACCTACTAATTATAATACACAATAATTCGGTCCTTTTTTTTCGGAATGGAATGCTTTGAAGCACCATACCAGCCGCTAGCTAGGCGACTGGCGTGTGTGGGTCTCGCCAAGGCACGAAGCGACCAGCACTACCCACTAAACCACTCCGGTGCTCCTCCTAGCCCTGTAAGAGGGGAAAGTCTGGGATCTGCCTCGCGGCAATTCACCAGTCACAATAATTCGGTCCTGCCGTTTCGGTGAAGTCGATAACAAACAATGTGCCACGAGAATGGTATCTAATTAATTAGTATATAATTCCATGAGTTTTATTAGAATAATAATAATACATTTAATAAGTGTTCACGCTTAATTTCTTATCGCGTTCAATCGTTAAATCTGTTCGTTAAACTACCGTCAATAATTCTAGGAAACTCAAGATACTCCTTTTTTGACGAAAAATTAAGTTCATGAATGATTTTATAAGCTAAATGATTAATGTTAATAACATATTTAATGGTCAGGGTTACAGGTGAAGTCCACCTAGGTCCTTTAGGGGTTTTTAGTTGCCATGATTGCTGATTGATTTGACTACGAAACACCATAACTGCAGTCTATTCCCTTGTATAATAGTAAAGTTTCCTTTGAGAAATGAAAATTTGAAGACGAAGATGTTTTACCTTCAATTGGAATAGTTTAATTTACTTCTAAGTGAAATTAGTTTCGCATAATTTAGTTTGGAACGTTTTCATTATGTTCAAATTTACTTTTGGACCTTAAACGTTTTCTTTGTGTTCTAAAACAATTTCGGTCTACTTAACCGCGATGAAAAAGTTGTTTTCCAGAATATATCAAAATAAATTCAATAAAATGTAGTTTTGTTAAATTAGCGTAAAAGATCCATCTCTATAATTTAATATATTTTTCGCAAATGTTTTTGCTGTTATTCAGTCCTTTACCTATATCTATCATTTTGGGAAAGCGATATCGAAACTTCAACATTAATGTAGAATGTAAATTAAAGTTGTGGCAATTTATTCATCACTATTTGGGAACTTTCTCGTAAGTTTACTAAGAAGTTAAAAGTGCCGACTACATAAACTACTACTGTGATTCTTCTTTCACGGTAAAAAACAGAAAATTCCGACAGATTCGGTGTTATTTTTAAGGAAAATTTGTTAGGATAACACCTCAGTCAAGTCGAAATTGTAAATTGATCAAAACCGCCTAAACTATTATCCGGCTAATCAACATCTAACTTGTCGGAGTATCGTAAATTAAATTTCAAAGAGTTTATCCACTCCTTGGTGACTTTAATACAGTACTGGCAAAGTTTTCCAAAGAAGTTGAAGAGTTCAAAAGAAAACGACCACTTCTTCAAGTGCGAAACAACTGCGAGAACCGACGCCACTAACATTAACGGGCATACCCGTACACATAAAAAGTTACATGATCCACAAAAGTAAAGGTCTCGTATCGCAATATTTTGCAAAATAACAAGGCAAAATAAGTGTCAATGAATGGAAAGGTAGAGCCAGAGCCGTACTCGTAATATTTCTAGTTTCACTTTGTCTCTTCATCCATGGATATCACCGTCTCACGTGGCAGAGCGCCGTCGAGAGAGCGAGCGAATGCTACTTGGCGGTTGGCGGTAAAGCCTGGCGTCGGGCTCCGCCGGCGATCATCGGCGCCTCGGCGGACGGCAGCAGCAGTCGCCGCCGGCTGCCGTGGAGAGTGGACCCTCATGACGCCGTCGCGCCCGCTAAGGCGCCGCTAATCGCACTCATTGTAAACAAAACGTCTGCCATTTGACATAAACTCATGCACTGATCAATGACAACACCATTCAAAGCAGCCGACGGCTCACGTAGACAATCTATGAACTTGGCCGTAGTGATTTTATAGTTGCAATAACGTGTTGTGGAATTAGTGAAAGGAGTTCGTAAGTTTGTGGTCTCAAAAGTGTGCGGTGCATAACTGTGTAGTGGTCAGCGACTACTTCTGTAGGCGACCATGCTCTATGGCCCGTAGATCCGGCAGCCGGCAGGCCGAGACGCACGCGCATCTTTACCACAAGATTAATGCTACTGACATACTGACAAACTAAAGTAAGTAAACTATGTTTTAATCGGACTGGTCCTACTTAATAAACAATCTTTTGATCAGTTCATTTCATTATCATGAAGCTACGGTATATTAATAATAAAAAGGGTAACTAAGTCAGAATTAGTGATTTAGGAACACAATATTGTTTCCTTCGTTTTTTTTATTGCATTTCATGAGAACATTATCTTTTAACACGATTGAAGCAACCAAATACGATGACGACTGACCACATCAGTGCATAAGCTTTTTAGAATTATATTTAGAAACGAAAATAAAAAGTTGTGTGAAATTTGCTTCATTAGCTTAACGTGTGATGTTACCAAGTACATTTAAATTTAAGTAGTTATTAAAGTGCAATTAAATAGTACCTGCATCTCGATCACAGATTAGCTATGAACCAGTTATTGTGATACAATATAATATAAGTTAAAATCTGAATTCTAACAACATTGATGATATTGGCAGAGTTCAGATTTTAACCAGGTAGGTATTCACATTACATATTTATTGTTTAGGTTAGATTGCGAATTATTTGAACAGAATCCGTTAAGGATAAGAAATTTTATATTAATCAGGACTAAATTTAATACAAAAATAAGTTCGAATTTTGGAGAGTAACGTTACGTCGGAACGACCGACGTGTCGCAGTAACGTAATGTCCCAGTTCAGTTTTTAACACCATTCTAACGTTTTGTTAGCGTGATTTACTCTATACCTACACGTAATTTTTTACAATACGCCGTTGCACGGGCCGACGGTGGCGGGATTTTTGAGTTGTTGTTTTCATGTCAATCACCGGACCACTCTTCAAAGTTTAAAGTTTTTCCAATATCTTCCTCATCACTGTTCTACGGTAACTTACGCGTTTGTTAAAAAACCATGTTTAAGAAGTGCGCTAAATAAACTCGGGAACAAGATTAATCATAAACCAGTAGATGAATAAAAGAAATTAATTAGTCCTCCACCTTCTTAAATTTGTCTTCCATATCTTTGTTATTTGATTTTTATATAAATATTAGAAAAAATATTACAAAGAATGAATTCAGAGAAATTTTGAAAAATAGGCTTCATTTTTCTGACTAGTTTTTTTTTGTACCACATCTATTTCTTAATACAAAAGTTTCTGATATCGTTAAGTTTTATCGGATTTCATATGTATGGTTATCAAAACATATGTTAATGAGATACCCAATTTACCACTATGAAAGCTCGAATAATAATTAAATCAAAACAGTTTCAGCTTACTAAAACTATTTCTCGATGATCATATCTTACGAATCGAGTTCAAACTATCTTAAACTGATAAACCACATCTTATAAAATCTTAATACACACATAAATCAAACATTTAGTAGATCCAAATAGTTAAAAGAAAGTATTGTAAAGATTTGTTATTTTTAAACTTAAAAAGAGAGTTATGCTATTTGCTCACGCAAATAATAATAAGAGGATATTAGAGAGTTATGTTTTATGAGGTTCACCTTCACCAAGAGATCAAAATACAATTGTTACCCCCAATCTCACCATCGGGTGTCTCACAAGGCGACATGGCAACTAGCATGGTTGGGGAAATAAGGGTACTATATGTATACCACTATCTTACCCCTCCGTGGATAAATGGCGTGATTTCTGTATGGCATAATTTTGTGTATTTTATTGACATAATAAAAAAAGATACAGCTTTCATTTTATAACGCACCACACATTACACTATTATCAATAGTTACTAAGTAATTAGGTAATATATGATTAAACAAAATATATTAAAATAACCTGTATATAGGTAAATGTAAATAAGCTTTTAAGTATAAATGTTTTAATGTTGGTCAGTTGATAACTTAAATGAATTCGAATTTGGTTTATTTTCAATGAAATGATTTTGTAGTAGGTACCTACATTTCTAATCGTCCTTAATAATATTAAGGCTGGAGTTCACTAACACTTAAACAGACGATTATTATTTAATCGTCGGTTTTTGACATTTTACCGTACGGAATATCTCTCAATAACTGGCAGTTATCTATCAATCGCTTGTTTTACGTGTTGGTGAACTCGAGCCTTAGTTTATTTGCTTCCATACATTAAATTAGAAATACAGCCGATAGTAAATATAAATTCTCCCGTTCACTTTTATTGGACCATATAGTCCCACGTTCTAATAATAGACTAAACTGAGGTGGCGGCATACAGGAGGATGTATATATAGAAATCAGTTCGATTTACCTGCGAAATGTAGTCACCTGTCACAAATGCCTGTAGTGTCAGATCCCTCAGTGCTCATTGAATTAGATTATTGATAAGGCTTTACGGGCTTCAAAGGAGACATTGTCTGTCTACGGTGCGATAGCCCACATACCTAGGCAGATTGTAATATGGGGAATGACAGCTGAGGATATAGCCTAATTAAATACTTAATAGAGTGCGATACGTAAGATCATTTGTAACATCAAGTATTATACTCGATGTTACAAATGATCTTGTAATAAAATACGCACGGTAGTTAATATACTCTAGACATCACATAAATAAGGTAAAAAAATACTAATCACATATTAGTATTTTTTCAAAAAGTATAACACTTGTATGTGCCGAAGTTAGATATAGGGGAAAATGTCCATAAGCCATAATACAATAGGAGAAAAATTCTGCCAAGCTTACGAAAAACGCATTATGTACGATTTTTAGCGAAATTGTGTTGAATACATATTTGAAATAAGAAAAACTAGCTCTATAACTTTCCCATAGAGACCATTTCAATATACTGAATATTAAAGTTTTTACATCAATAACTAGCTTAGCTCCGGTCATACAAATGTACTAAAAACAAAACTTTAAACGCGTTTTTCTCAGAAGTTGTAAAAAGGTAGATCTAGATAGATAATGCGTCTTTCGTAAGCGCGGCAGAATGATTAATTAATTAATTCACAGTGAGTCTGATGAATTAATAATTCTAAATTTAATAGATCACTTACTTAAATTACTTTATAGCAGCGTGTGGCCATTTTAGGCAGTATACTTACGTTCGATCATACTGCTGCTTTTCGGAGGTATCTTTCTATTTTTCGTCGCAAAAATGAATCAATATTAGTTGCAACGCTGTGTACAATACGATAGACAATTTTTATTCCACCAGAGAAGTCTTGAGTAATGTGATGGATCGTTAAGAAACAACCAAATTAATTTAGAAACGAGGTCTCTCTTGCCGTTTGTAATGAAACACATCTGTTTCGTTTAATTATGAACGATTAATCGCGAGCATTCTGCGACTTAGCGATTTTATTACATAGAATTATAAAATAATTGCGCCCTTTATAATAATTTACAAAGTTAAAATGGCGCTTAGTTAATTACCTATCTATGTACTTAGCTACTAAGATCTCGGTAAAACAGTATTTATTCAATTTGTTTCAAATGAAAACTACTTTTCACAATTTTTCGCTAACCTATTCTAATAAATAGTCTAATAAAGATTAGGTATTAACCATTTTAGCTCGGGTTTTCCTTAGCACGATAAGAAAAAAAAATCGCTATGGAAAAGCATTATATATAAGAATTGATCTACAGTTAACGCCAGATCATACATACATAATTCATACATAATTCACGCCTATATCCCCGAAGGAGTAGGCAAAGGTGAACTAGCACCCACGTTTCGCCAATAATGTTAGGTCCCATGTAATAGGTGGCGAGCCTATTGCCATTTATCGGGCACAAAAGTCGCAGTACTTTGCTAGGTGGTATAAGAGGAACGCTGCTGCCCATTCCTCATCACTGATTTATCCTTAGTCGCCTTGTACGACACCGACTGGAGAGATTCGGGGTGGTGAAAATTGTATTCTACTCTGCCGTCACCACATGGCTCAAAACACCAGATCAGCCTATACAAAATTGTCAAATATCTTTAATCGATTATCAATCTTAACTTTCATTGCGTATAACAACAATCTATTAAGAAAATAACTACTACTGGCGATTGTACCATGAACACTGTTATAAAAGAAATTTGTACGTAAGTTAGTATATTTATATGCCTTAAAAGATATGTATACCACTAATAGGTACTATAATTAATCAACGCTGTGCGAAAGTGTATAAACAAGTAACTAAAACATCGTTTTTCAATATAAATATCTCAAAACTCTGTACCGCTTCTTTGACGCAGCGTCTCCACAAATTTTTATGTAGACGTATGAAGTAAAAAAAAACTCTTACTGGGGTCGTTGAACTTCAACGGTTAAATTGTTTCCAGGGGTCAACTGCCACCCACCTCACCTTTGTACCTTGTTCTTGAAACTACACGGGACACACCCTCGTACGTGGTGCCAGCCAACGGCCACGCAGACGTCACTTATGTAAGCCTCCGATAAAAAGATTAAGATTAACACGGTGACATAATTAGCTGACGAACGTGCCGAGCGACAGAGTTGAGTTTAATTTCCCATTAGATACACTACGTGATGACAAATAGCGGGTCTATCAAACACTCATTATACTACTGTAATTGGAAAACAATCACCGTTTGGGTTTATTCAAGTTTTGACAGTTTCTAGTTTTCACGGTTTGCACAGCCTTCCCTTCAAATGCTTCTCTGCTGGTCTGGCAGCGAAAAACAACGGAGAACGTGCCAGCCCAACTCACCCCAGAGTTTGTTATAAAAGTGGACTAACGGAGACTGCCCGATGCCAATAATCACCTTCGGCTACCTGAAAGCTAACCTAAAACACTACCAACTTAAATAACGTGTGTCCGACATGATTATGGAATACGAAACTTACTGCGCAGACAGAGGGACAGTCAGATGATGGTGATTTAAATGTATTAAAACACCATCATCTTTCTGGTGGGATGGATGATGTGAATTAGAAGGGATTTCGTAGCTTTATGACGTCTGACCGATATGAAAAACATACTGCGCCAATTCCGCATGATGATGACACCCTTTCCATCAAACTATTAAATTGCTATTAAGAAATTACATACATACATACATGCATAAATCACGCCTATATCCCCGAATGGGTAGGCAGAGGTGAACTAGCACCCACGTTCCGCCAAATATGTCAGGTCCCATGTAATAAGGTGGATTGCCATTTATCAGGCACAAAAGTCGCAGTACATTGCTAGGTGGTTTATGAGGAACGCTGCTGCCCATTCCTCATCACTGATTGATTTATCCTTAGACGCCTTGTACGACATCCATGGGAGAGATTTGGGGTGGTGACAATTGTATTCTACTCTGCCGTTACCACACCAATGTAAATGATGTAATTGTATTCGATATTCTATCACTGTCACGAAACATCCTATTGTTGTATTCGTAATTTATTACGCAGAAATATCATGTATATTCAATAAAGGTAAATGATTATATTAAAATTTGCTATTTCCCTACTTGTTCGTAGGTGTTTACCTATGTAGTAAAATTTGATTGTCATTCGTTTAAAGATTTTACCATACTACATTTATCATGATACATACATTATCTATTAATTATTCATGGAAAATTATTATTCACGACAAGCAAATATTTCATGCCACGGAGACGGAGATTACCTTCTGGAATTGTCTTGTGACCAGCAGTAAGCGAATAAGCAATATTGAATTGGAAACTTGGTTCTCGTAGTCTAATATATTCATTGAAAACTAACATACATACATTCGATGACACGTCTTAATATGAAAAGAATATGTCTGCTTCGGTTGCAAGAAGTTTCTAGATATATGTACAGATGAAAACATATCGGGCGGTCACAATCTTATTGTGGACGCCCGGTATGTTTTCAACTGTTTGACTAAGTATGCACTGTAAAATAAAGTGGTATAATAAAATTTTGAAAGACTTATTCTTAGTGCTTTATATACCTACTACAATGAGCTAGTGTTTCCGCGATTCGTGTATTAAACAAGTAATTGGCATTTCATAATACGTGGCTAGTTAAGGGCAGCACGTGTTTGCGGCTATTACGATGTAATTGCCGGTGGTGGTTACGTCTATGTTACAATCAAAAGTCATAACCGGTCAAAACTACTTTGGCTGATTTTTGCAG